>CM075993.1:998296-1240375 GCA_038087875.1 Malacoraja senta
GAACCTGATGAGACGTGTCTGAGAATGTAATTCTGAAGCTGTGCACAGTGTGTTGTTTCAGCATTGCTGGCAGTACGGCATACGCCTGCTTCTGAAACTCAGGAGACAAATAACCCTTCCCCTGAGCTTTAGAGGGAGTGAGTATACTTCACCTGTTTTTCAAACTGGGTGATAAAGTGAGGGGCCGGAGCGATTCAGACAAGCTGGCACACAATGATTAAAATGAATGATTAGCAAGTCCAATAACATGGATAAAGAAACTCAGATAAAATACAGAGTTGGTGCACAAATATAAAGGAACTGAAATGAGAACGTGGCACAGAGGCACTTGGTGACGTGAAACCTCTGCCAATCTGTGGCTGAGATCACACCCGTATCTCCCCAGATACCTTCGCCACTAACCTCCATCCTTCCCACAAATTGTACACTCTGGAATTTAGAAGGATGAGAGGATATCTTATTGAAACATATAAGATTATTAAGGGTTTGGACACGCTAGAGGCAGGAAACGTGTTCCTGATGTTGGGGGAGTCCAGAACCAGGGGGGCACAGTTTAAGAATAAGGGGTAGGCCATTTAGAACGGAGACGAGGAAACACTTTTTCTCACAGAGAGTGGTGAGTCTGTGGAATTCTCTGCCACAGAAGGCGGTGGAGGCCAATTTACTTAATGGTTTCAAGAGAGAGTTAGACATGGCTCTTAGGGCCAACAGAATCTAGGGATATGGGGAGAAGGCAGGAACGGGGTACAGATTTTAGATGATCAGCCATGATCATATTGAATGGTGGTGCTGGCTCGATGAGCCAAATGGCCTACTCCTGCACCTATTTGAATGTTTCTATGTTTAACAATTTCTTGGATGTGCATATCTGTGAATATCTATCCTGGACCCAGCACATTGATGCAATCATGAAGATAGCCCATTAACGCCTCTACTTCCTTAGCAGATTAAGGAGATTTAATATGTCAACGAATACTCTCTTGAACTTGTACAGGTGTACGGTAGAGAGCGTATGGACTGGTTGCATCATGGCCTGGTTCAGCAACTTGAACGCCCAGGAATGAAAGAGATTACAATAGGTGGTGAATACTGCCTTGGCCATCATGGGCACTGACCTCCCCACCATCACTAAGGGGCACTGCCTCAACAAGACAACCAGCATCATCAAGGACCCACACCACACTCTCATTTCACTCCTGCCATCGGGAAGAAGGTAGAGGAGTCTGAAAACGGTGACGTCCAGGTCCAGGAAAAACCTCTTCCCAACAACCTTCAGGTCTTCTTCTTCTTCACTTCTTCACATAAAGTGCAAGTGAAATGAATTTGCCAGCAGCGGTACAATGAGAAAGAACACACAAAAACACAATAAAAATTTAACACAAACATCCACCACAGCACTGTGGTGAAAGGCACAAAATTTGGCCAGTCCTCCTCCATTTTTCCCCGTGGTCGGGACCTCAACCCTCCGCAGCCGCCGATGCGGGCGTCCAAATGTGCAGACAAGGTAAAAAGTCCAGGTAAGACAAGAATCGGTGCTTCCCTACCGGAGACCGCGGCTTCAGGTTGGTGTAGGCATCTGGATGCAATGGTGTCTGTCTTGTGTTTCTATTGCGTGGTGCTGGAGAGATTGGTGAACACAGGGCCGCGACATGAACGCTCTTTCCTTGACCCCAACCATCAGGTGACTGAACACGACAAACTCCAACTAAACTCCAAACTACCAACTGCCTTGGTTGCACCAGTTTTTTTTAGTTTTGGTACGATATTGAGTTTTATTATTTATTGAACTTCTCTATCTTTGAATTCTGTGTTGACAAACTTGCGCTGCTCAACTAAGAATGTCAAGTGATTCTCTTTGTTTGTATTGATACATTTTTACTTCCATCTTTCATGTCCCTTGTTCCAATTTATTTCGGTAGAAGACCAACTTGTTGACAACGCTGTGAGTGGCGTCTAGTTTTGCGTTTGGTTGGCAAGGCCAGCTTTCACAACTGCATTGCAACGTGTTGTGTGTTGGAACATATGACAATAGAACACTCTTGACTCTCTGGGAAGAGAAGAAGCCAAATGTCATTGAACGTAGGCTGACTGTTGATGACGTTGTTCTGTTCTCTCTTAAGTATCTGTCCAACTTTCCTCCAAAGCCACCAGTTGATGCTGCTTGCACCATCCCTCCTGGGAGTGACGTCCAGATGACAACTGGTCAGGTTGGAATAGCCTCATCACACATCCTTTTGTATCTTTCAACTCAGATTTATAAACTGAGCCTCCCTTCTTTGAACCGTGGCTTTAGAAACCTCCACAGAAAAATTCACCTGGATCAACATGCATCACCTATCATGCATCACCTGGATCAACATGCATCACCTGGGTCAACATGCATCACCTGGGTCAACATGCATCACCTATCATGCATCACCTGGGTCAACATGCATCACCTGGATCAACATGCATCACCTGGATCAACATGCATCACCTGGATCAACATGCATCACCTGGATCAACATGCATCACCTGGATCAACATGCATCACCTGGGTCAACATGCATCACCTATCATGCATCACCTGGGTCAACATGCATCACCTATCATGCATCACCTGGGTCAACATGCATCACCTGGGTCAACATGCATCACCTGGGTCAACATGCATCACCTATCATGCATCACCTGGGTCAACATGCATCACCTGGATCAACATGCATCACCTGGATCAACATGCATCACCTGGATCAACATGCATCACCTATCATGCATCACCTGGATCAACATGCATCACCTGGATCAACATGCATCACCTGGGGTCAACATGCATCACCTATCATGCATCACCTGGATCAACATGCATCACCTGGATCAACATGCATCACCTGGATCAACATGCATCACCTGGATCAACATGCATCACCTGGATCAACATGCATCACCTATCATGCATCACCTGGATCAACATGCATCACCTGGATCAACATGCATCACCTATCATGCATCACCTGGATCAACATGCATCACCTATCATGCATCACCTGGATCAACATGCATCACCTGGATCAACATGCATCACCTGGATCAACATGCATCACCTATCATTGCATCACCTGGATCAACATGCATCACCTATCATGCATCACCTGGATCAACATGCATCACCTGGATCAACATGCATCACCTATCATGCATCACCTGGATCAACATGCATCACCTGGATCAACATGCATCACCTGGGTCAACATGCATCACCTATCATGCATCACCTGGATCAACATGCATCACCTGGATCAACATGCATCACCTGGATCAACATGCATCACCTGGATCAACATGCATCACCTGGATCAACATGCATCACCTATCATGCATCACCTGGATCAACATGCATCACCTGGATCAACATGCATCACCTATCATGCATCACCTGGATCAACATGCATCACCTATCATGCATCACCTGGATCAACATGCATCACCTGGATCAACATGCATCACCTGGATCAACATGCATCACCTATCATGCATCACCTGGATCAACATGCATCACCTATCATGCATCACCTGGATCAACATGCATCACCTGGATCAACATGCATCACCTATCATGCATCACCTGGATCAACATGCATCACCTGGATCAACATGCATCACCTGGGTCAACATGCATCACCTATCATGCATCTCCTGGGTCAACATGCATCACCTGTGTCAACATGCATCACCTGGGTCAACATGCATCACCTATCCTTTGTTGGTCTGTAACAACATCTGAACTCTAATCGAACAAAACACAAAGTGCTGGAGGAACTCTGTGGGTCAGGCAATGGACAGATGACAGTTCAGGTCAGGACCCTTCTTCAGACTGATGAAGACAGATGCCGCCTGGCCTGCCGAGTTTCTTCAGCAATTTGTACTGTGTCGGTCATGATATTGTCGCTGCCTCTGGGACCCTGCAGTGTGCATTTGGGGAACTGAATGCTCTTCATCACATTTGTGGTGACACTTCAGAGGTGTTTCATTTGCTACAAAGCAATTGAAAAGTACTAAGGTCATGACATGTACTATCTGAATGTCGACCTTTCTTTTAGAGTCTGCCAGGAGGATCCCACATTTAGATTCATTACCCCCCTCCCAAATTTCCACCTTGCAGACGGAACTCTGGGAGGAACCGTTCCAGGTAGCTCAACGTTGCGATGCAGTTGTGAAAGCTGGCGGAGATAAGCCTTGCCAACCAAACGCAAAACTAGACGCCACTCACAGCGTTGTCAACAAGTTGGTCTTCTACCGAAATAAATTGGAACAAGGGAATAACTTGAAAAGTGAAAATGTATCAAAAAAACCCAAAGAGAATCAATTGAGGACCAAGGTTCAGCACATCAGTGGAATCCCTACACCATCAAATCCAAGGCAGACAAAAGTGCTGGAGAAACTCAGCGGGTGCAGCAGCATCTATGGAGCGAAGGAAATGGGCAACGTTTCGGATCGAAACCCTTCCGGGTTTCGACCCCGAAACGTTGCCTATTTCCTTCAGGGTTTCGGGACGAAACGTTGCCTATTTCCTTCGCTCCATAGATGCTGCTGCACCTGCTGAGTTTCTCCAGCACTTTTGTCTACCTTCGAATTTCCAGCATCTGCAGTTCCTTCTTAAACACCATCAAATCCAATCCATCTTCAGAGACTATCCATGCTGCTGACCCTACTACTTGAGGTCACTGCAGAACGACCGTTCAGCTGACGTCTCGGAGAGGGCAATTAGTTCATTCTCCAAATGGAATTGTCATCCTGGACGGGGATGCTGCCAAGGAACCTTCATATGGAAAATGAATACCTGTCAGCTAAATTATTTCCAGTGATTACTGCTGACCTCAGCGAGCACCTCACTCTTTGTCCCCACGGGCTAACTCCTGCACAGCTCTCGCTGAACATTCAGTACGAGAGCAGAGCGATGAAGAAGACAGCGGAGCAGCCCTGGTAATTACTAACTCAATGATTTACAGAAATGTTACTGCAGTAACTAATTCTCTGAGCAGTGGTTGTATTTTAAATCTAAATAATGGAACAGGTCAAATTGGGATCAAGTGTTTAATGATTCAACTTCTCGCTAATATAGTTTAAATTCCAGAAGCGGTCTGCTGGAAGGTGAATAAAGACAGCAGCTAGGACAAGATCAAGCCCAACGTGTGGCTAAAAGCATCACCTTCACCAACCCACTCACACTCCAGCAGCAATCACTTCCGACATGCGGCAAGTTGCGGTGGTGCGTGGCTACGAGCCGCTTCGGGTTCTCACGGCCCCGTGAGCTGCCGTTCAATGTGACTGAGTGTGGGGAGAGTGAGCTGAGTGCATTGTTGAGGTGCTGACCACAACACAGAGTGCTGGAGGAACTCAATGGCCCAGGTGGCACGTGTATGGGAATGGACAGGCAATGTTTCACACTTGACCCAAAACATCATCTGTCCATTCTCTGCATAGATGCTGCCTTACCTGCTGAGTTGCTCCAGCACTTTTGCTGTCAGTATGAGTCACTGTGTTGGTGTGAGTTAGCGTGCCAGTGTGGTGTGAGAAAGTGTGAGTTGGTGCAAGTCACCCTGAGTCTACCTGACTGACTGTGTGCGACTTGTGTAACCATTGCTGGAAGCTATGATGCATTCAGAAGCAGAATGAAGTGGAAGGCTTTGATGTCTGTTTGGTCACAGGTGTTAGTATCTTTCATGGTTACTGGTGGTCAGCGGTTGTAGATTCTTCTGCAATAACAAGTATTGATGATTTGACAGAGTGAACCAGGAGCTAAAAGACATCTTTGCACCATTTTCTCTTCTGAGGGAAGTGACGTCTGGTCAAGGAGCTTCAGATCGTGCAGGTAGATCTTCTGTGCCCTACTTGCTCTTTGCTCAAGGTTATATCTTGTGGGGCTGACAGATTAGCCTGATTGGGGTCATTACCTGTTTCCCTTGTTCAACCCTCACGGATTCTGGCCACAGCAACCTTGGCCTTTGGAGACGGCCCAGGGGGGGGTGGGGTTGCAGTTACTTAGAAACTTGGTTTGTTGTTCTGAGGGAGAATACTAAGAAAGAGGACATAAAGAGATGTTTTTTGCTGAAGGATCAATAACCAAAGAGCTAGAATCAAGGTGATTGGGAAATGGGTTCCAATGGACATAATGAAAGACTAGCCGATTGCCACTGGGTCTTTACGGGAACAACCTGGCCAGTCCCCCTCTGCAATCTCTCTCCACAAAAAAAGAACTGTTGGCACAAGAAAACCATTTTTGTTATAGTTTAGATTCAGATGCAGAACCTGACAGTGGGATGTAAATACATGCACTGGTCATTTGCTGAAGGAAATTGGATCAATGCTTCAAGGAGAAACTTTCCAAGGACTGGAGCTAACTGCACTGGTCCATCAGAGAGCCGGTGTAGACTCAGTGGGCTGAACCTGTAGGAAGGAAGATGCTGGGTGAAGATAGATACAAAGTGCTGGCGTAACTCCTTAGGATAGAAGGAATGGGTGACGTTTCGGGTTGAGACCATTCTTCAGACTGGAGAAGGGCCTCGACTCGAAATGTCACCCATTCCTTCACTCCAGAGATGCTGCCTGTCCCGCTGAGTTACTCCAGCATTTTGTGTCTATCTTCAGTGGGCTGAATGGCCTTGTTCTCACTATGAGGCCCCGTCATTTGATTCCTGTTGACACTGGGCTGACATTGACAATGGTGGGTAATGGTGGAAGGATCAGTTGCCACTTTATTCATATCATTGCTGGGTATTTAACTTCCAGGAAGTTATAGGTTTGCCTAGCAAGCACCGCCAGGGGAAACAGCTCTCCTTGATCTTAAATATTTAGTTGATGGCAAATGAAAATGCTGGACTACATAATAGTTAGTACTAAATCCTTCAGAGTTTAATTGTTTAATTTAAGGTCCTTACAAGGTAAAGTACCTTGAAAGTTTCAGAGTACATTGGCTCAAATCTTATTACCATAAATCGTCTACCAAGGAACATTTAACAGCATAGTTACAACTTAATAATGTAGGAAATGTGACCAAGACCAGCATTTCAATGGATATTATTTCTACATGTCTGGGGCTGGATTTTTATACGTCCATGGAACAGGATGGATTACTAAACCAGTATCATTACTGATGAACGGCATTTATAATAACTGAGTAATATCAAACGCTGGATAAGTGGAAACATGAAATTTCAAATTATCCTGCACCATACCCATTCACTCATTGAACTGCAGCCGACTCGAGTACCTTCTGATCTAATCACAGACTACCAACAGCTTAAAGTTTCTCGGCATGCGAATGCCTCAAGATCGCTCCCACACCCAGCATGTTAATGCAATCATAAAGAAAGCTCATCAACGCTTCTACTTTCCTGGGAGATTGAAGAAATCCAGGTATGTCAATGAATACTCTATTAACTGTCACCCATAGAGAACATACTGACTGACTGCATCTCAGTCTAGTTTGGCAACTCGAGCGGCCCGGAATGAAGGGGTCTACAGAGAGTGACCAAACACTGCCTGGTCCTTCCTTGTTGATGCCCCCACCAATGAAGGGATGTACAGGAGGCGCTGCCTCGAAAATGCAGTCAATATCATCAAAGACCCACACCAGCCTGGCCACGCTCTCATCTCACTGCTGCCATCGGGTAGATACAGGAGCCTGAAGACCATGACGGCTAGGCTCAGGAATAGCTTCTCCCTACACTCTTGTACACCACACAACACCAACTTCAGTCTGAAGAAGGGTCTCGACCCAAAACGTCACCCATTCCTCCTCTCCAGAGGTACTGCCTGTCCCGCTGAGTTACTCCAGCATATTGTGTCTAACTTCGGTTTAAACCAGCACCTGCAGTTCCTTCTTACACACTAACCTCAGCACCAGGGATCTTCTACGGACTGTGTCTTTGGTTCAGCATTATTCTGGTTACCCAGTGCTAATCTAATGTATTACTGATTATTGTATATCATCTGTGTGTTATTGCATTAACGGGCCTGTTGAGCTGCAGCAAGAATCTCATCAAGAATCTCTTTAGAGATACAGCGCGGAAACAGGCCTTTCGGCCCACCGAGTCCGTGCCGACCAGCGATCCCCGCACATTAACACTATCCTACACACACCAGGGACAATTTTATATTTACACCAAGCCAATTAACCTACAAACCTGCACGTCTTTGGAGTGTGGGAGGAAACTGAAGATCTCGGAGAAAACTCACGCAGGTCACGGGGAGAACGTGCAAACTCCGTACAGACAGCACCCGCAGTCAGGATCGAACCCGTGTCTCTGGCGCTGTGAGGCAGCAACTCTACCGCTGCGCCACCGTGCCGCCCTGGTGTGATTATGGTTCCGTTTACGTTGCTCTTGGATTTTGTTTAGTTTAGGTTTGGGAATGTGGGAGGCACCTGGAGAAACCCCTCGCTGGTCAGCGGGAGAATGTACAAACTCCGCACTGACACAGGGCGGTGAATCTGTGGGACTCTTTGCCGTAGAAGGCTGTGCAGGCCATTTCAAAGGATATTTTTAAGGCAGAGATAGATAGATTCTTGATTATTACGGGCGTCAGGGGTTATGGGGAGAAGGCAGGAGAATGGGGTTGGGAGGGAGAGATAGACCAGCCATGATTGAATGGCGGAGTGGACATGATGGGCCGAATGGCCTGAATCTGCTCCTGTCACTTATGAACTTATAGCAGCAGCATTGGCTCTAATCTCCTCGCTTTGTTGCCGCCAGCTCAATGTGAACCTCCCTCCCCAAGCACGTGTCACCCACACACAAATCTGTTCTGCAGGTGTGCACTAATAAGAGGTGCACGTTGTAAGTTCAGTCTTTTTACATGAATCTCACAATACATACATTGCAGCAATTACTGCATTTCAAAAATAATCCTTTTACAGTGGAAAAGCTAATGCATAATCATCGCAATGCTGGAGGTTTTATATTGCTGATGCTCACGAGGTAAGTTAGACTCCAATTTGTTTCTAATGAGGGAATTGGTAAAGAAGACGAGAATATATCCCTGCATTCTTTCAAGATTAAACAAATCATGGCTCTCTCCAGATGGCAGAGTGCAGATGAGAACCAGGTATTGTTTAAAATGTCAGAGATATTATGAATATATGAAGATAGACACAAAATGCTGGAGTAACTCAGTGGGACAGGCAGAGTGATCCATCTCTCCCTCCTAACCCCATTCTCCTGCCTTCTCCCCATAACCTGACACCCATACTAATCAAGAATCTATCTATCTCTGCCTTAAAAACATCCACTGACTTTGTCACCACAGCCTTCTGTGGCAATGAATTCCACAGATTCACCACCCTCTGACTAAAGAAATTCCTCCTCTCCAGCATCTCTGGATAGGAGGGATGGGTGACGTTTCGTGTCGAGACCCTTCTTCAGAAACAGACCATCTTGTTGGACCCATGCTCACTCCTGCAGCAACATGCCTTCCCCTAGCCGTTACCCTTTGGCCAACTGAATATGCCACGGCCTACAACTCAGTTACAATAATCCCACACATTATATTCTGCCCACTTTGACATCAACTCCTCCACAGTTGACCACTTGCATGCACAACAGGGGCGCCCTGCAGTGGACATTACATTTACTAACTCACACCTTGCAGGGATGTGGAACAAAAACAGAGCACCCAGGGGAAACCACACTGTCACAGAGAAAGTGTGCAAGCTCCACACAGACAGTGCTGGAGGTCAGGATTGAACCCAGGTCGCTGGAGTTGTGTGTAAAGCAGCGGATCTACAGTACCTGCACCCACCGCCCATCCATATCTCTACATCTCTAATTCTGCCCCGTTCTGATCAAATGTTACCTGTTGTCACCACAGGTGTACTTGTCTTTTTGACTGTTGCAGACACCAAAGGTTTTTATTGTATTCTGGAAAAAAAATAAAGTGTATTATTTTTTTTTAAATGGTTTAAAACCATTTTGTTTTAGCTTACACCCCAGCGGTATGAACATTGACTTCTCTAACTTCAATCCTTGCTTTCCCTCTCTCTCCATCCCTCCCCCTTACCAGTTCTCCTCCCTGTCTGACTGTCTCCGACTACATTTTGTCTGTTTGCTTTGTTGTTACCTTCTCCCAGCGAACAATGATCTATTCTCCATGTTCCTTGATCTTCATCCCCTTTGCCCTGTTTTCACACCTATATATCTATCTATCTCTCTCGCTCCCGTGACATCAGTCTGAAGAAGGGTTTCAACCCGAAACGTCACCCATTCCTTCTCTCCAGAGATGCTGCCTGTCCCACTGAGTTACTCCAGCTTTTTGTGTCTCTCATTGTTTTGAGTTTAGTTTGAGCCTCCCTCTTCATGGTCCACTGCAGTGCCTGAACAACACAAAGTCATTGATCTGAATACTGTCAGGAACCATCTCTGATATTTGCCTGGGTTGGAATAAATTTGCCTTTGATTAAAAGTGATGCAGAGGTATCCCAGTAAATGTTAACCAAAAGAGTTACTGTATAAAGGGCCTGTCCCACTTTTCACGACCTAATTCACGACCTCTGCCGAGTTTGCCCTTGACTCATACTCGCAGCATGGTCATCACGAGGTCGAAGGAGATCATAGGTAGGTCGTGGCAGGCTGTGACGCTAGTCGTAGGTACTCGTGGCATCAAGTAGGTCGGGGCGTTTTTCTATCCCGATGAA
Organism: Malacoraja senta; assembly: GCA_038087875.1. Lineage (NCBI taxonomy): Eukaryota > Metazoa > Chordata > Chondrichthyes > Rajiformes > Rajidae > Malacoraja > Malacoraja senta. The sequence continues at coordinate 1,008,966 of CM075993.1, forward strand.
AAATGTCCACGAGTAAAAAAGGTCATGAATTTGGTCGTGAAAGTGGGACAGCAGACTGTGGTGGCTTGTTTTAAGTCAAGATTTCCAATACATCGCAGACTGATGTATAAACTCTAGAACATGTACGTTACATATTGAATGACAAACAGACTCTGATCGAGAACGTTTCATACCATCACAAACATAATTTAACCAAATCTTGTTGCTATCAATTAATCTGGAATTGCAACAAATCCATGAAAACACAAGAATTACATTAAGTTTTAAATACAAACGGAATTCTTGACTTTTTATCTGAAAAGCAGCAGCTTGGACCTAGTTGCATTATCAAATATTGAATGCCTGTTTCCTTTTGTCTCATTACAATCGGAGTCTTCAGTCCACATGTTTAATCTTGTCACTAAGTGCTGGAGGAACTCAGTGGGTCAGGCAGCATCTGTAAATGGAGCTGGAAGACAAGACTGGGGCAAAGGCAAGAGTTGAGGGAAGAAGTGGCTGTGGTAGATCATGGTTGAACTGTGGGAACCACAAAGAGGGATCAGTCACAGACGCCTGTCGGAGAGAGGAGGAGAACTTCTTCAAAGTCGACCTAAGTGAGTTCCTCCAGTACTTTGTGTTTTGCTCAGGAATCCAGCATCTGCAGTTTCTTGTGTCACCATGTTCTTTTTATCATTTGCATCTTTTTTTATTCTTGTCTACCATCTATCGTACGGGGACGTAGCTTCATCACTGACATTGTAAGTTCACAAAATCCATAAGCTCAAATTAATATCAGAATAGCACCACAGAAACTAGTTTTCATCCAACTGTGGGTGTCAATGAATCAACCGTGTTGTGATTATTCCCACGAGAGAGAATCCAATGGATAACAATATTTCCCTGGTGATAATCTATTAAATCCAGATCCCCTTTCTATTCAGAGTGAATATAATCCCCAACATAAGACAGCTCAGTTCCACGATTTTGGAATTCCAACGGCTAAACTTGTATCACATTCTGATATAAAATGTGCCACTGGCCTTCATCAGTCAGGGAATTGAGTGTAGGTACACAAAAATGCTGGAGAAACTCAGCGGGTGCAGCAGCGTCTATGGAGCGAAGGAAATAGGCAACGTTTCGGGCCGAAACCCTTCTTCAGACAATTGAGTGTAGGTGTTGGGAGGTTGTGTTACAGTTGTACAAGACATTGATGAGGCTGAATTGGATGATTGTGTACAGTTTTGGTCCAGCAGTCATAGGAAAGATGACACTAAGCTGGAAGAGTACGAGGATGTGTTCAGTACTCAATTTGCTGAGTTCTATGTAGAGGTTGGGAGTACCAGAATCTGTTTCCTCAGTGTTCAGGAGGCTGAGGGATGATCTTGCAGAGGCAGGTCCAATAACAGACATTTGGACAGGTGCATGATCAGTAAACATTCAGAGCGATATGGATCAGGAGGCAAGTGGGATGAGCTGACATGGGGCATCTCGCTGGCACGGAGGAGATGGGCCAAAGGGCCTGTTTCTGTGCCGTGAATGACTCTATGTAAGGGAGGAGGAGCTTCACTTCCATTGTGTCAAACTCCACTCACTTCCGAAGATCAACTCATTTTCTCTACAAGAAGGAATGGGTGACGTTTCAGTCTGATGAAGGGTCTCGACCCAAAACATCACCCATTCCTTCTCTCCAGAGATACTGCCTGTCCCGCTGAGTTATTCCAGCAATTTGTGGCGATCTTCGGTTTAAATCAGCATCTGCAGTTCCTTCCTACTCATTTTCTCTACGTGGGGCCACACACCGTCCAGTTGGATGTGACATACATAAGGCAAGGCATTGGGCTGGTGCCTAAGGAACTGCCCAAGGAACTGTGATGAGCAAGAGCCTCTGAGGTCAGACTTCACTTAGTGCAATGATGCAAACGGTGAATTGGCATTCAAATCTGGAGAGGTGAATTGCAATCAGCTGGTCTGTCAATACAATGATGCAGACTGATGAGTACTGATGGAAAACTATCAGTTTTCATGGCCACTGGCCCCCATGGACTTAGCAGTAGGATTAACATACACAAACGGTGCAGAGATCCCTGGGTTTCTGTCAGTAATTCAGCACACCATTGCAGACCCAACCATCTACAACTAAAAGCACTGACTTGATTAGAATTTAAACTTTTTGTGAACTCATCGCACTGTAAAATATCCTGAAAGCTTATACAAGTTACATCTGACTTTTTTATTTTAATGCTAACCCATAATTACCGCTCTGGAAATTATATGGATGAAAAAAAAATGTATTTTATGTTTTTGCATCATTATTTTATTGATAGATATTTCAAACTAAGATGCTTAAAATATGAATTTAATTGATATTTCAGATTTTCCATTAATCATTTTGATTATGTACAAGTTTTTTATTCAGCTCGTTCTATAGTAGCTAAAAGGTTAATTAGACATTGATTCCTGGTAAATGTATGCAAAGTTTCTTTAGCACAATGTACAGCTCAGGCAACTGCTGAAGAAGGGCTACATAACAGACAACTAAGAGAACATAGTATAGTACAGGGCGAGGCCCTTCTGGCCACAGTGAACTTGATGCCAAGTTAAGCTAATCTCTGCTTGAACACAGAAACATAGAAAACAGGTGCAGGAGTAGGCCATTCGGCCCTTCGGGCCAGCACCGCCATTCAATATGATCATGGCTGATCATCCTGCTTTTCCCCCATATCCCTTGATTCCTTTAGCCCGAAGAGCTAAATCTAACTCTCTCTTGAAAACATCCAGTGAATTGGCCTCCACTGCCTTCTGTGACAGAGAATTCCACAGATTCACAACTCTCTGGGTGAAAACGTTTTGCTTCATCTCAGGCCTAAATGGCCTATTAGGATGTGATCCATACTCCTCCATTCCCTGCATATCCATGTGCAAATCTAAAAGCCTCTTCAACACGACTATGGTATCTGCCTCCACCACCACCCCTGGCAATGTGCTCCAGGCACCCACCACCCTCTGTGTAAAAAACTAGCCCCGCACATTTTCCCTCTGACCTTAAAGCGATGCCCTCCAGGCTTTGACACTTCCACCCTCATAGAAAGGTCCGAACAGCTACTCTATCTATGGCTCCCATGACTAAATGTGAAGAAAGTTTTGAGTTTCATCCAATTTGAGGAATGTGCCATCTTTACATTCTTTGATTGAATGATAAGATGTTAATGTTTCAATCTCCTCCGCTGTCGTTGCTATGATGAGTACAAATTAAAATATTTCTTCAATGAAGATCAAGGCAGGAAATGTCTTTCATAATCTGTTGGGGATGAAGCTCCCCGCTGTGCTCTTCTGAATATTTCCTGCGATGATCTTTATGAATTAACTTACAAATGCTTTAAAACAATTCCAGGCTCTAATCACCAGAGTTCCTGATGCCTCACGATTAAATCATCTTTGCCAAGGGAACAATATTCTTCCCAGATGGCTGGCTCTGCTCCAGTGTGCCAGGAAGAACCAGTGGGAGGGGTAGGGCAAGGGGTAGGAAAGTGGGAGACATATGAGACTACAGATTGTCATGTGAAGGAGGAGAGTTTCTGCAAGAACTCTAGAGTTTCGACTCGAAACATCACCCATTCCTTCTCTCCAGAGATGCTGCCCGTCCCGCTGAGTTACTCCAGCTATTTATGTCTATCTTCAGTTTAAACCAGCATCTGCAGTTCCTTCCTGCACATTTCGTCTGATGCACTACAATGCTGAGAACTAAATTCTGCGCCTGCATCTTCCCCTTTGCTCTATCTATCGTACTAGAGTTTGGCTTCATTGAATTAATGCGTGGTGTATCTGATATATTTGGATGGCGTCTAAAACAAAGCTTATCACTGTACCTCCTCATAGTTTGACCATTGAGCAGAATCAAGATTGAGAACCATAGATGGTTGGGTAGTAAGGAACTGAAGGGAGGAGGAAAGGCATGTAGGCAGAACACTGGGACTGTGGAACAGTGGGTGGTGCAGTAGGTATCAGAGGCTGAGCAGTCTGCAAAGTTCTCCCCTTCATTCTGAAGACGTGGCTTCAACAATTGATCAAGGTGTCCTGATGTAACGTTTGGCAGGAATTGCAAGTGAGGGGTGAGGGGGAGGAGCTGGACACAGAAGATCCACAAACATAATTGGCACAACAGAAAAGCTACTGCCAGTAAACTGAATTCTGGGCTTTCCTCCGACTAGATGTAGCTGGGAATGAAATTACAGACGAGTCTTAAAATTCCTTCTGATTTGCTGCAGCCAGCAAATCCTCCTTCAAAGACATGCATTGTTTTCAGTGATGTGTTTTCAGAAAACTAAATGCGTTTGATCTTTTGGAATGCACATCAGAACCAGAAGGGAGAGGAGAGAATATATTTAAATATCAAAGTCTGTCGGCTCTGCTCAGGAGCAGAATTTTATTTAAAAGCCAGAGAGAAAATGTTTAATTAGGTTTCAACTGTCACTATTCCAATTGCTGTCAAGATTTGCATTCAGTGTGGCCAAGGTGCAGCGTTGTCCAAGTGGTACAGTCTTGCAAACGGATTTGAAATCTCACTTGCTTAATATATGGAGCTTTGACGTATTCCCGGGTACTGACCTCCCCACCGTCGATGGGATCAAAAAGGCGGCCAGCATCAGCAGAGACCCACACCACCCTGGCCACGCTCTCATCTCATTGCTACCATCGAGTAGAAGGTAGAAAACACCTGACCTCCAGGTTCATGAACAGCTTTGGCCCATCAGACTCTCCTTGGCAACTATGATCTTCAGAGTTTTAAGGAAGAACTGCAAATGCTGGAAAAATCCAAAGGTAGACAAAAATGCTGGGGAAACTCAGCGGGTGAGGCAGCATCTATGGAGCGAAGGAATAGGTGACGTTTTGGGTCGAGACCAGGAAGCATCTATGGAGTGAAGGAATAGGTGACGTTTCGGGTCGAGACCAGGAAGCATCTATGGAGCGAAGGAATAGGTGACGTTTTGGGTCGAGACCAGGAAGCATCTATGGAGTGAAGGAATAGGTGACGTTTTGGGTCGAGACCAGGAAGCATCTATGGAGTGAAGGAATAGGTGACGTTTCGGGTCGAGACCAGGAAGCATCTATGGAGTGAAGGAATAGGTGACGTTTCGGGTCGAGACCCTTCCGGGTCTCGACCCGAAACGTCACCTATTCCTTCGCTCCATAGATGCTGCCTCACCCGCTGAGTTTCTCCAGCATTTTTGTCTCCCTTTGATCTTCAGAGGAATGTTTTTGGATGGACTTTTTGTTTTGTTTTTTGCAGTACCACGGTTGCCTGGTATTACGGCTTTAATTTATTGTATTATTGATCATTAAATGTTTTTCTTCTGTGAATGATTGCATTCAAACCTGTTAATTTGCAGCAAGCAGAAATCCCATTGTTCCATTGACGGCACACATACCACAATTAAACACTCTTGACTCTTAATCCACTTACAGGTATTGGATTTCAGATCACCACAATGAACACTGAATGAAATAAAGACTCCTTACCCCCTAACCCTGGCACCTGGTTGTTGGGGAATTATTTTAACCCTGTGGTGGGCAAGGCTCCCACCATTGGGGTCAACAAAACGATCTACTCTGAGGACTCAGATCCGAGGACGTGCTGCTGAGTGGTACCACCAGAGAACACTTGGCAGGGCTACTTGTCTCTTCACCAAAACCCTTTACTGACAGCTGATAGAGGACGAGCTGGGCTGAGCAAAGGGTCTTGATCTTGTTGTGAAACTATACCCTAGCAAGTCTCGGCAGTGGTGAAGCATTCTTGGGAACTGGAAGGAGCAATAAAAAGCACAACGGCACATTCTTTGGACCAGTTTCATGAATCCGCTGATCAATTGTTACAAATACAGAGTGAAAATCTAAAGGGAATGACAATTTTGCAGGATAGCTGTGGAAGAGGTCCGAGGTAAAATTGAATTGCAGCTACACTAAAAGATCTTTCTTGCTTCTGACTTTTAAAGGTCAGCAAAGGCTTCCTCTTTCTTTCAGGAGGGATTGCATTCTTGAAACCCAACCTATTATCTCTCGTGTCATTAATATTACATTGTAAAGAAAATTGAATCATTTCTTGCTCAGAAGTAGAAAATCAATGGGTTGTGCCAGATCATTTTTAACCCTGTTTACCTGCTCTCCTCTCCCTGCAGTAGAGATCCTAAAGTGTGGATTCTCCCAAATGAACAGGCCCTGAAGATGTGACGCTACCTGGGGTACAGTCCTCCCGAGGTAGAGATAGTTCCAGACTGTAGAGGATCATCTAATGACCTGCAAAGTGCAGCAACTTCCCCTCAGCCCAAATCCAGTCAGGTAATTCAACAACAAACAGAGACTGAACCTATTCCACAAGAGATTGAACAACCCAGTTCCACAAATTGATTCCCCATCAAGGACCCACACCATCCGGGCCACACACTCATCTCCCCGCTACCTTCAGGTAGAAGGTACAGGAGCCTGAAGACTGCAATGACCAGGTTCAGGAATAGCTACTTCCCCACAGCCATCAGGCTATTAAACTTGGCTCGGACAAAACTCTGAACATTAATAGCCCATAATCTGTTATTTGCACTTTATCAGTTTATTTATTCATGTGTGTATATATTTATATAATGGTATATGGACACAATGATCTGTTCTGTAGTCAATGCCTACTATGTTCTGTTGTACTGAAGCAAAGCAAGAATTTCATTGTCCTGTCAGGGACACATGACAATAAACTCTCTTGACTCTTGACACCTCCCTGTGTTTGTGAGTGCGTTCATAGCCTGCGAGTGCAGATGACAAAGAGCAATATTGCTGAACTATTCACTTGATGTGGAGGTGGAGGTGGAGGTTGGGGGACATGGAGCGTGAACTCCAAACCAGGGTCACAAGTGTAAAACACTCACTAATCACGGATATTTCACCAGAATCTTCCTTATCCTGAATGTCAATACAATGTGGAACCTGCCTTCATGGACAGTGATTACGTTGAATAGAATCATACAGTCAGAGCCATTCAAACAACATCGCACTTCATGTCGACTGGAGGCATGCTGTCCAATCTGATTCTTTCCCCAGCGCTTTCAATGATTCAATTATATTTATTGTGGCATGCACCTGAGTACAGTGAAATGCTTAGTTTTACATACACCCTGGTACACCTCACTCAGCGTCTGAAGAAGGGTCTCGACCCGAAACGTCATCCGTTCCTTCTCTCCAGAGATGCTGCCTGTCCCGCTGAGTTCCTCCAGCACTTTGTTTTTTTAACACAGGATTCCAGCAATCTCTCGTGTCTCTGAGACTTAAAGTCATTGGCAGAAGGATTGGCGGGGTGGTGAGAGGAAAGCTTGTACACTGACACCTGTTGGGAGGTTAGATCACTAACGCAGGAGGAAAGGAACAGAAGGTTATGCAAATACGGTGAGACTGAAAGAGGTGAGAAAAGATTCCTACGATGTATTAACACGGTGCGGGGAGGATCAGGGAAGTCCAACTGGGTTGGCAAGTCTGTTTCTGGGCAGAACGCCTTCTGTAATCCTATTTCCTTCGCTCCATAGATGCTGCCTCACCCGCTGAGTTTCTCCAGCATTTTTGTCTACCTGTAATTCTAGGTGTTCAGCGTAGGCTTCTAACCCTAATTTAGATACAGATGACTACTCCACACTCAACTGAAGGTGTTACCTCCCCACCTTCCAGCTTCACACCAAGCAAGTTCAAGCACTGCTTACACAGCACAGCACAAGTAACTCAGCGGAAAATAGGTGACGTTTCGGGTCGAGACCTTTCTTTAGCACCACTGGGGAACATGGACAGGTGGCCCCAACCCATCACTTCTCCATCCATGTTCTCCAGAGATGCTGCCTGATTCGCTGAGTTACTCCAGCACTTTGTGTCTTTTTTTTTTCCCACTGTAAAATCCCTTCAACACATGAAGCTCAAAAGCTGATGTCTGCCTCAAATGATGAATTAGTAGTAGTAGTATTAGTCTAGTTTATTGTCAGGTGTACCGGGGTACAGCAAAAAGCTTTTGTTGCGTGCTAACCAGTCAGCAGAAAGACAATACATGATTACAATCGAGCCATTTACAGTGTACAGATACATGATAAGGGGATAATGTTTAGTGCAAGGTAAAGCCAGCAAAGTCCGATCAAGGATAGTACGAGAGTCACCAATGAGGTAGATAGTAGTTCAGCACTGCTCTCTGGTTGTGGTAGGATGGTTCAGTTGCCTGATATGGTAGTGAATGGGATACATTACACACTCTGGCTATGAATCATGCAGTTAAAAGAAAATTATAGAGCCAGGGAAAAAAAATGAGAACTTGCACTGAAAATGAAACATGTTACAGGGCCTCTGCATCATCTCATTAAGTGTTATTAACCAGGCCAGTCTGTTTACTCTGCAGGAAATGAGCAGGAATTACAATGAACCAGCTCACAGCACGGCTTAATGTGCTGACAAATCCCGGGCTCTGGGTATGATCAAAAAACCATAATTCATAGGAGCAGAATTTGTCCACTCGCCCATCGAGTCTGCTCCACCATTTGATCATGGCTGATCTACCTGTCCTTCTCAGCCCCATTCTCCTGCCTTCTACTGTGACCTTTGATGCCCATCAAGAACCTATCAATGTGCAATTAAAAAATGCCCAAAGACTTGGCCTCCACAGCCGCATGTGGCAATGAATTCCATAGATTCGGCGCCATCTTGCTGAAGAAGTTCATCCTCATCTCCATTCTAAAGGTACATCCTTTTATTCTGAGGCCGTGCCCTCTAATCCTAGACTCTCCCACTTCACATCCACTCTATCCAGGCCTTTCATTATTCGGTATGTTACAATGTGATCCCCTGTCATCCAAAAATGTGACAAGGCCTTTTTCTCCTCTGATCTTCTTTGCAATATTATCTGTGTAGTTCGAAAACGTTGAAGTCTCTTTGGTGTCCAACAAGCAAGTGGATATTGCTCTGAACAATGATAAATGACACTGCAATTGGCCATTCCAAATCATCTATTTTAATCCCACATCCTTGCTCTCTCTCCATTCACCAGCGGTAACCCGGTCACAATCCCAAACATTGTAATTAAATCAGCTTCAATTAGTCCTTGTGGTTATGTCCAGATTCCAAACACGTCTTGCAAAAAAATATTCTCTTTAATCCAATTCCATTTCATTCCCTCTTGCATGAATCGTACATTATGACCTTCTTTGGTGCTACTTCACAAAATAATCTTTCCCTGTTTACTATTTTAAATATTAAAAATTTCCAATACTCCAATTAGATCCTCATAGAGTCTACATGGCCTTGCAGCCCTTGTCTACGCCCACCAACATGCCCCAGTCCCATGTGCCTCCACCTAGCTCATATCACTCTAAACATTACCTGTACCTGCTCAAATACCTTTTCAATGTTGTTACTGTACCTGTCTCATCCACCTTCTCTTGCAGTTTGTTCCATATACCCACCACCCTCTGCGAGTTGGGTGGTATGTAAATGGAATTACCCCTTATGGAATATGGAATATGGAACCCATTAGGTTCCTATTAAATCTTTCTCCTCTCACCTTAAACCTATGTCCTCTAGTTCTTGATTCTCCTAGATTCCTCAAGACTCTGTGCATTCACACAATCTATTCCCCCCCCATAACATTATGCTCTAGTATAAGATCACCCCTCAGCCTCGTGTGCTCCAAGCAATAAAGTCCTAGAGAAAGATGCTGGAGTCATGCTGGAGTCACTCAGCAGGTCAGGGAGGTCCTCGAGAGAAGACGGAGAGGTGATGTTAAAGTCCTAGCCTGCCCAACCTGGCCCTTTAGCTCAGTCCCTCAAGTCCTGGCCCTCCGAGACTGTTGTTATATTGTCCACATCTCACTCCGCTTGCTCTTCTCAGCCCTGTACTGAATGCCGATTCCTTGATCTGCTGACTACACCCTCCGGAGTAACATCCAGACCGGTTACTTCCTGCTTCCCATGCTCCTCTCCGTTTGTGCATGAGATTATGAAAATATGAAATACTTGTGAGAGAGACCGAATCAATTACTGAGGAGTTCCACTTCAATCTAATTTGAGAGCATGTGAGCAATGTCACAGGGAACAGGAGATGAGGAGGGTGGTGCATGTTGAACAGCTGCCCTTTATCATAAAACAATTGGTTTCTGAGCAAACCTGTAAGATTGGAATCTCTCTTCATTATGTGTAAAAGGCACCAATCAAAAATTCCAGGGGATTGCACATTTTCAGTGAAATTTCTGTCCAATTACATTTGTGGCAAAAATCGTTCACCTGGTTGCGCCCACATTTCTCCCGCCATCTCCCACCCCCTCCCCAAGTCACCCCGCTCCTTTCCCCTCCTCCGTATACTCGTCTCCCAAACCCCCCAAGACCATGTTTACCCTTTTATCACCCTCTTTCCCCACCCCTCATCCTCTTCCACATTCTCAACAGTCTTTTGTCTCTCTCCTTTGTCACCTACTCCTCCCATCTGGCAAACACCTACAGCCCTCAACTGTATCCACCTATCACTTGCCCGGCTCTGACAGTCCCCCCCCCCCGCTACCCCATCAGTCTGGACAAGGGTCCTGACCCAAAGTGCCATCTGTCCATTCCCTCCACAGATGCTGCCTGACCGACTCAGTTCCTCCAGCACTTTGTGTTTTGCTCCAGATTCCAGCATTTGCAGTCTCTCGTGCGTCTGTTGTGGAAGATTGCTGTCCCGATACACAGGAGAGAAACAGCCATAATTCAGAGCCAGCGCGCAACACCACCAGGAACAGCTTCTTCCCCTCTGTTAGCAGGCTTTTGAATGGTTCTTCAAAGAGCCAGGGCACTGTCCAATTCACCGCTCGCCCATTGTGGACATTGCACTTTGTCTACGGAACTGATGCGCTACAATGCTGAGAACTATATTCTTCCCCTTTGCTCTTCCTATTGTATTTATAGACAATAGACAATAGGTGCAGGAGTAGGCCATTCGGCCCTTCGAGCCAGCACCACCATTCATTGCGATCATGGCTGATCATCCACAATCAGTACCCCGTTCCTGCCTTTTCCCCATATCCCCGGACTCTGCTATCTTTAAGAACTCTATCCAACTCTCTCTTGAAAGCATACAGAAAATTGGCCTCCACTGCCTTCTGAGGCAGAGAACTCCACAGACTCACAACTCTCTGGGTGAAAAAGTGTTTCCTCATCTCCGTTCTAAATGGCCTACCCCTTATTCTTAAACTGTGGCCCCTGGTTCTGGACTCCCCCAACATCGGGAACATGTTTCCTGCCTCTAGTGTGTCAAAACCCTGAATAGTCTTATATGTTTCAATAAGATCCCCACTCATCCTAAATTCCAAAGTATACAAGCCCAGCCGCTCCAGTTGACTTGATTGCATTAATGTATAGTATTATCTAACCTGGATAGCACGCAAAACAAAATGTTTCACAGTACCTCAGTACATGTAGCAGTAATAAGCCTAAACCAGTTGCAATCAAAGAATGGTACGTGCAATAAGACAGAGTTTCTTCAGTGAAAGAATTTGCTTTACCCAACAACAGCCTTTGATAACAAGTGCAATGGAAAGGAGCTGATTGGACACTACTACACAATCTGATAAATCACACAGGAAAGAACGAGAGATGTTATTGGTGTGAACAAGGCGAACTACATCAGGCCGATGCAAAATTAATGTAATAACAATCTGAACTGTGCCGTCAAACTCCACTTGGTTCTCATCCATCATCGACCTATTACACATGCCTTTGTCCAGTAGTATTCCAGAGCCCAATAATGATCACATATTGCAACTGTGTAATCTATTCCACTCGGGACTACTCTCTACATTAAACAGCACTGCTAACTTCATCCCAAATACTGTCTAAGGCATTGCTGTACGCCATTGCCATACGCCGGTTTGTACGATCGACTGGGCTACATCCACAATTCTCTGCAATTTCTTGCGATCTTGAGAGCAGAGCATTTGCAAAACCAACCTCCGAGACATCCCAATAGGATGCTTTCCATTGTGCTTCTGTACAAAATGGTAAAGGGCCTGTCCCACTTACGCAACTTGCCGGCACCCGTCATAGTTTAAACTAATAATAATAATAATGGATGGGATTTATATAGCGCCTTTCTAATACTCAAGGCGCTTTACATCGCATTATTCATTCACTCCTCAGTCACACTCGGTGGTGGTGAGCTACTTCTGTAGCCACAGCTGCCCTGGGGCAGACTGACGGAAGCGTGGCTGCTAATCTGCGCCTACGGCCCCTCCGACCACCACCTATCATTCACACACATTCACACGCAGGCAAAGGTGGGTGAAGTGTCTTGCCCAAGGACACAACGACAGTATGCACTCCAAGCGGGATTCGAACCGGCTACCTTCCGGTTGCCAGCCGAACACTTAGCCCATTGCGCCATCTGTCGTCCCTGATATTTAAAATCTAGCAGCAACCAGAAAAAGGTACGACTCTTTGGGCGACTACTCACGACCATACAGGCGTCACCCCCCAACGTCCAAGTGAAAAAATAAGGTCGGACAAGATCAGAATAAGTCAGAGAAATTGACACCGTTTCTTAAAAAACTTTGGCTGTTTTTTCACTTGGAGTGTAGTCTGTATTTGTGTAGGAAGGAACCGCAGATGATGGTTTACAAGTTGGGCCGAAGGGGCTGTTTCCACACTGAATCACTCCATGACTCTAATGCCACCATCTTCTGCTCAGACGTAGGGTCAGACTGCAGATTGATCAGCATTAGCCAGAAGGTTCAACCATCCTCAAGGGAGTTCAGAGTTTTAAAGGATTTACCTCTGTTTGGTATTCCCCTTATCAGCATTGCTTCATTTGACTTCATCCAGTTTTGCCATGAAGTGTACTGAGGTACAGTGAAAAGCTACGTGTAAAGGTCGGTGCAGTTGGTCATAGCACGTAAACTGACCCTTCGGCCCACCTTGTCCATGCTGACCAAGTTGGCATCTTGGGCTAGCCCCACTTGCCTGCATTTGGCCCATAGCTCTCTAAACTCTACCTGTCTGAATGTTCCCTGTGTTTCTCTGGAAGCGGTTGAGTTGCATTGGCCGTAGCCTCAGAGTGAGACGGACAGAATCTCCGCTATCATCGAACGCTGATACTCGCCAGTCAATTACAGTTTCCATTTGTCCAGTTTGAGTAAGGTGTGATTGGCCTCCAGCTGGTAAAACAGAGTGAAGGCTGAGACACCGAGAGATTCACGCTGATTCTATGTCAAGCATGAGATTACACCTGACACATTTCAGATACATTTTGTAAATGATTCTCTGTATTTCGATCTACTTGCAAGTTGCTGATGTCCACAGATCAACGTATGTTTAGCAGAGTAGAACTAGTTTGTAAAACTTCTCCCCATTCAGCGGCAGGTGTGTTTCCGGATGCATCTTTCTCCTCAGCCCTCCTGTGGTGCAGCTGCACCTCGTATAGAGGTTGCAACTAATGTAGGGGTGACAAATCCTCTTGGTTTTGCAGAGCATTTAATGAGAAGCTTGTCCCACTCCTGAAACTCTCAAAAGTACCCGCTTCACCCCCTGCTGTTCCTCACAGTCTCCTCAGAGCGGGAAAGTGAATACATTCCCTGCTGCCCTTTGGTCACTTGTCCCAATGCCTCATGTGGACAGTTAAAGTTTGTCTGGTTACCATTCTCCAAGGCTGCTTGGAACGTAATGGCGGTAAAGTTGCTGTCGGACCAAATGGAAAGTCCAGGCGTAGTTGGTGTTCGAAGTAACATGCTTCTTCTTCTTGCGTATGACGTGCACAGCCTAAACTTGTGGGACAACTTGTTCTATTTGATCTTACTGGGTTGTGCACGCCAGGTTGATTGCATTCGTCGAAACAGGGCGGACCACGTGAAGGTTGCAATCTTCCACCCCGAAGTAACCGCGATTTATTAAAACTGGCGTGCAGCTGGAGTCCGGACAAAGCTGATCTCCTGAGCGTGGCTTTGTTACAGCTTTAACATTCTCACAGAATTACACAGAAACTTGATTAACAGTAAAACCCGGTCTTGATTGCAGAATGGAGGTTAAGGACCTGTCCCACTTACGCTATTTTTTCGGCGACTTGCCGGCACCCGTCATAGTCGCAGCAGGTCGCCAAATTTTCTTAACATGTTGACAATCCAGTGGCGACTAGATAAAGGTTGTGGGGTGACGCCTGTATGGCTCGAATGTTGTGATGAAATGGGGCACAAGCAGGAATAGTAAATGTGACTATTTGGCAAAACTCATTAAATCCACACATAGACACATCTGCAAACCTTCCATGAACCATCCTCAAAACATTGATAATGATAATTTCAATGAGCTGACGCTACGACACATAGTTTAGTCATTGCTCAAAGGATAAGGCCACACACAAATAGAAACTATGGAGAATGGCCAATTAGCTTGGCTGTGTTGGTTGACAGAGGACATCTCTGGGTCTATCAGGAGCAGATCAATTGGACTCTCAATGTCTATGTCAATAGGAAACTCAACAGACAATGCCTTACTCCATGTGTAGGAATATGTAGATGATGGTTTAAACCGAAGGTAGACACAAATGCTGGAGTAACTCAGCGGGTCAGGCAGCATCTCTGGAGAGAAGGATTGGGTGACGTTTCGGGTCACGAGCCGTGGGCCAATTTCAACAATGTTTTGAGGATGGTTGACCAAGGTTTGCAGGTGTCTATGTGTGCATATAATGGGTCCCACCAATACAATGGCGATGAAGGAATGGTGAGATGCTTCCAAGGCAGGTTGGAGCGGGTGCTGTGACTCCCATGTTTACAGGCTTTGTCCTTCAGTTCAGGGGTAGCTGGACTGTGGGAATGATGTCTGGTTTCTAGAACCCTGCACCAAGGCTTCCAATTCCACCAACGCTCATTGATAGAGAATGGCCATTTGAACGAGATAGGAGGTGGTTGTAGATGCCTGGACAACCCAACCATTCCCTGGCCCTGCAGCAATACATTCGTTTAGTTTTGTCAAGAGATACAGGGTGAAAACAGGCCATTCGGCCCATCGATCACACCGACCAGCGATCCCGGCACATTAAAGGGCCTGTCCCACTTAGGCGACCTCTTAGACGAGTTTAGGAGACTCTGCGCTCGCCACAAGATCATCACATGGTCACAGGTGAGTCTCCTTCATGGTCAGGAGGTGTTCCGGCATTCTGGGAACTAGTCGTGGCCTCAACATCTTGAAAAGTTTTCTGCGACCAAAAATTGGTCTCCATGGAGAAAATCGATACTTTTGTAGTCATAGGTCTAGTTATAGTGGGGTCGTAGGTAGTCGTAGTTAATCGCTTTTGCTGACCGGTCATTTTCATTGACTCATTGCGAAAAAAAAGATATGTAAACAGCGGCACGTGATTAAGTCGTAGATAGTCGTAGCTTGTCTTCTACATAGTTGTAGGATGCGTTTGATATTCACTTTTCGGCTATTCAACAAGACTATGACAGTCACCTGCACTCGCAAAAGAAGTCACCTAAATGGGACAGGCCACTAACACTATCCTAGACACACTAGGGACAATTTACACTTATACCAAGCCAATTAATCTACAAACCTGGAATGTGGGAGGAAACCGGAGATCTCGGAGAAAAGCCATGCGGTCACGGGGAGGGTGTACAAACCCCATACAGACAGCACCCGTAGTCGGGATCGAACCAGCGCTGTAAGGCAGCAACTCTACCGCTGCGCCGCCCTATGTGTCTTCACGAGAGGAAGATGGAAATATCATGTGAAAATTGGAAGAAAAGCAGGATATTGGAAATGATATAAAAACTATTTGTGCACGACATTCTGCCAACTCTCCATCACGAGAACAATCACTAAAAGCAAAGAACCTCCCTGTTTGAATGTTCCTGCTAAACTTTTAAAGACATTCCTTTGCTTTTGTTTCATTAAATTACAGATTCACGGCTTGCCAAGCTGTTGTAATGTAGAGGAGTCACACAGGCTGCTGCTGCTCGCAGTTGATGAATACAAATGAAACTCTTGTGTATTATATATATTCCTTTCTTTCAGGACTGCTGCTGCTGCTGTGATTAGGCATGTTCTGAGAAATCTGTCGGCCTCTCACTAGTAAATGGAGGAAGCCCTTACTTGTTGCTAATTCCCACTGCCCCTCCACCATGCCATATGTGGGCTAAGCTTGCAGAGCTCCACGACAAGGCTGCTACTGCCTGGGTTTGATAACCCTCTGGCCCTCATCTGCTGTGGAGGAGGGACAACTAAAAGCATTAATCACACTTTCTCACCACCAATTGCTGCATTTGTTTTTATACCTAATGCAAGCATATTCTGAATGCGCACAGGCAAGTTGAAAATGTCTCCTGCCTGCCCATTCAATCTGGCCAAGAATCGTGGACCTATTGACATCAACGGTTCACACAGGCCATGAGTCAGCTGTGGCAGGTTACAAAGAATATGGCACGACTGTGCAGTGATAAGTTGTTCAAATCACTCTCACTGGAGTCCAGGATGGCTCTGGAGGTAAAGGCACCATCTGCTTCCTTTAAATTAAAAAAAACCACATCACGTCATGTGATGAGCAGACTCTGGTTAAAGAGGCTGTTGTCAGCAGAACAATGAATGTTGTGACGAGCTCTGCCCCCAATCCCCAACCTGCCATTGTCCAAGACCGCTCCTCTGCCTAATGCGAGGCATTGTCGAGTTTTTCCAGAACTGAGTATTCATTGCAATTCTTTCTTGCAAAGATAGGTTAGGGACTTTCCCTTTCATTTCAAGAAAGCCAAAGCAATTTGTCGCTCAAATCCATCAAATGTCTTTGAGAGGTTGAGCAAGACACCAGAGGTTGGAGTAACTCAGCGGGCCAGGAGGCAGCACCTGTGGTGGGAATGGACAGAGGATGTTTCTGGTTGAGATCCTTATTCAATCTGTCTCCTTGAGAGGTTACACCTTTCCATTGTTTCTTCCATTCCTGAACAGACATCGTCCTCAAGTCTTATAGCTTCACACTAATTACTAACCTCACGTAAGTGACCAAGCAACTTGCAAACTAAGTTGTGGACGTCGTTTAGTTATGGATCGAAGGTGGTATTAATCCCTGATAAAGTGGCTTCATTTCCCCCCAAATTAATGGAATGCAATGTTGCAAATTAATCAAAGTAGTGGGATGCAAGGAGAAGGAACAAGGTCAGACTTTTCCCAATTTCCAATTTAAGGATGATGAGGTCAGTTAGTTCCAGCCAAGGTCATGTATTGTGAGTGGCAGCCTTGGCAGAAGAGAACAAGTAATCTCAGTGGGTCTTTGCCAGTTCCAGAGCAAAACCATTGATGCTAAGTGCCGGAGTAACTCAGCGGGTCGGGCAGTATGTGTAAGAACGTGGATAGGTGACGTTTCATGGGTCGGGTCCCTTCTTCAGACTGATTGTAGGAGGGCAGGGGAAGAATGCAGGAAAAGGGAAAGAGGCAAGACAATGCCAGGCAATTGATAGGTGGATACAATTAAGGCGGGGGAGGGGCTAATAGGCAGATGGTTGGACAAAGGCCAGAGATGAAAATACAGAAGGTGTGAGACAAAAGGATTGAAGAGTTGCAAATTGTGAAGCTAGAGGAAGGAATGTCGATGGAAGGGGTAGGGGAGGGGAGGAATATGTGCAAGTCCAGGCGGGGCACAGGAGAGAGAGGGGGAGGGGCAGGGGCAGGGAAAGCAGCAGGGATGAGGGAAGAAGGGGGTGTGGGAAGTTTATCGTAAAATTGGAGAATTCAATGTTGATACGGCTGGGGTGTAAGCTACCCAAGCATGCTGTTCCTCCAGCCTCACTCTGACAATGGAGGAGGCCCAGGACAGAAAGGTCAGTGTGGGAATGGGAAGGGGAGTTAAAATGGATAGCAAATGGGAGATGCCATAAGCCTAGGTGGACTGAGCACAAGTGTATTGGTGAAACAGTCGGCGAGTCTACGCTTGGTCTCGCCAATATCCCACACCTGTGTCCACCTGTTACCTGTCAGGCTTTGTTCTGCCCCCTCCTCCCTTCCTGCTTTCTTTCCCCTCCCCTTAAAATGAGTCTGAAGAAGGTTGGTGACCCGAGACATCACCTACCCATGTTCTCCAGAGATGCTGCCTGGCCAGGTGAGCTACTCCAGCACTTTGTGTCTTCTTTTGTAACTAAAGAGCATCTGCAGTTGCTTGTTTCTGAGACCTTTGCTAGCTGTGTCCCCTCTGTCACCAAAGTGCCTTACACACATAACCTGACAGCTGCAGCTGTGAATCTCCCCACTGTTTTCCTGAATGTCAATTACTGCACCTTCATTGCTGCAAGTTCACATTTGCAACGTATACTGTTCAGTGCATACACAAGCTCATTAGACGGAGCGTGGGGCAATTTAACCAAATTCTCTGAGCCTGCAGATTATAATGAAGTAATGGGAGTATAGCTGTGAGACTGAGTGACTTTCACAACAAATCCATTCCCCTTGCTGGTATTAAAGACGTGACATTTTCATATCTCAACAAGAGACTCCAGAGATGCTGGAATTTTTGAACAAGGAACAAACTACTGGAGGAACTCAGCGGTTCAGGCAGCATCTGCGGAGGAAAGCCTAGTTTTTGGCTCCAGGCCAAAGGCTGCACAGTGGTGCAGCTGGCAGAGCCACTGCCTCACAGGGCCAGAAACCCGGGTTCGAACCTGACCTCGGGTGCTGTTTCTGTGGAGTTTGCACGTTCTTCTTCCTGTGACTGCGTGGGATTCCTCCGGGTGCTCCGGTTTCCTCCCAAACCTCAAAGACATGTGGGTTATGAGGCTGGCCTCTAGAGTGAATGGAGAGGGTGCAAACAGAACTAGTGTGAATCGTTGAAGAATGGTCAGCGTGGCCTCGATGTGGCCTCTAAACTAAGACCCTTCATCTAGTTCTCCCTGAATGACAAACTTAAGGGCCTTAAAGATCCCACTTACGCGACCTTTACAGGCGACTGCTGGCACCCGTGATAACATGTTGAACATTTCGGCGACCAGAAAGACTCTGGAGACCTCTCACGACCATAGGAGACCTTTCACAACCATACAGGCTGTAAGGTCGTGAGAGGTCTCCTATGGTCCTGAGAGGTCTCCTGTGGTCCTGAGAGGTCTCCTGTGGTCCTGAGAGGTCTCCAAAGAGTCGTAGCGTCTTGCTGGTCGCCGCTGATTTTTCAACATGTTGAAAATGTTGGCGACCTATGACGGGTGCCAGCAGTCGCCTGTAAAGGTCGCGTAAATGGGACAGGCCCTTAACTCGCCCTTCTGCCTTGAGTTATGATCTGAATGCTTTGAGTTTGACAGGATCGAGCACTGCAGTTACTCTTACTCAATTTACCCCCTTTTGTGAAAATCCAAGGTGCCATTCCCCTCTCTTTCATGGTGAACAAGGCACCTGCCATATATCAGCTTCAGTGCTCAACCCTGCTAACCATTAGAAACTTAGCACAGTACAGCACACAAACCAGGCCCTTCGGCCCACAACTTCTGTGCCAGCACCAATCAGGGCCAGCCGCAAGCAACCTGCGGCAGGATGGTGTGCTGGATGGCCCATTGTTGGTGTGATCTCAAAAGAGGGATGCAATGTGGAGGACTATGGAGGAGGGGGGCCGGGGGGAAGGGGCATGGGGAACGGGATATGGGCCAAATGCAGGCAAATGGAATGAGATTAGATGGGGCATCATGATCAGCGTGGATAAGATGAGCCAGAATGAGTGTACTGTATGGGTCTATGATTCTGGTTATAACTAAGACCCTCTGATTCAGGCAACATCCTGGTAAACCTATTCTGCACCCTCCAATAATCAGAAATTTATCAGACCTGGCTGGATTTCAAAAGGCACTGAATTCTGGCGAAGCCTTGGTGACTTCACTGGGAGCAGAGAACATTGAGCTCATCGCAACACAGTTTGTGGTCTCCATTAACATACACTGCCCCCTCCAGTCATGAGCAACCACCTCGTCATGATGGCAGCTAGCTGTTCCTTGGCATCTTTCCACCCATCTTTCCCTCATTTCTTATTATGTTCACATTCCTTATTCCCTCCCTCGTTGAGGGCAACTCATTCATGAGCCTGCCCTGGTCTCTCCTTCACCCCCATTCTGCCTTACAGTGCCAGAGACCCACCCGCGTTTAATCCTGACTATTGAGTTTGTACCAAAGGTAGGCACAATGCTGGAGTAACTCAGGCAAGACAGGCAGCATCTCTGGATAGAAGGAGTGGTTGACGTTTCGGGTCCAGACCCTTCTTCAGACTGGACTCGACCCTTCCATCCAGAGATGCTGCCCGTCCCGCTGAGTTACTCCAGCATTTTGTGTCTATCTTCGGTAAAGCAGCATCTGCAGTTCCTTCCCACACATACTGAGTTTGTACATTCTCCCCGTGACCTGCGTGAGTTTTCGGTTTCCTCCCACATCCCAAAGACGTACGGGTTTGCAGGTTAATTGGCTTGGTATAAATGTAACTTGTCCCTAGTGTTTGTCGGGTAGTGTTAATGTGCGGGGATCACTGGTCAGTACGGACTCGGTGGGCCGAAGGGCCTGTTTCCGTGATGTATCTCCAAACTAACCCCTACTAAAAACCTAAACTACACAGCCTTTCAAAACTACCTTCAACTCCCTGCTCCTCAAACTAATTATCACAGTTTGCCTCTCTCATTTTCCACCCAATTTCGTTGACTCGCTATCTCACACCACTTCTAATTTAGTATTCCCAGTGTTTATTTATAGTCAAAAATATGCTGGCAGGCACAATTCATAAACATACATGTCATGTTGCAGCTACAGTGCGGTTCCGTCAGATACATTTCCAAAGACCTTTAACGTTATAGAGGTGCTGGGACTCAGTATTGGTGCAAAGAAAGCGATCAGCATTATCACCCTGGATTTAATGGCTTTTTTATTTGAGATACAGAGCAGAAACAGGCCCTTTGGCCCACCGAGTCTGCACCGTCCAGCGATCCCCGCACACTAGGGACAATTTACACATACGCCAAGCCAATTAACCTACAAACCTGCACATCTCTGGAGTGTGGGAGGAAACCGAAGATCTCGGAGAAAACCCACGCAGGTCACGGGGAGAATGTACAAACTCCGTACAGACAGCGCCCGTAGTCGGGATGGAACCCGGGTCTCCTGCGCTGCAAGCGCTGTAAGGCAGCAACTCTACCGCTGCATCACCGTGACTGCCACCCTGTCTTGGTTTCATTCCTTCTGATCACTTTGGGCTCTCATCTCGTTCTGACCTTAACAGACCTCTTACCCCTATCGATAGACACAAAATGCTGGAGTAACTGAGCGGGTCAGGCAGCATCTGTGGAGACAAGGACTAGGTGATGTTTCGGGTTGAGACCCTTCTTCCCGTCAACTGCTCCTGCCTGTTCGGCTTGAGAACACCAAGGCCAAATACTGTTGCTGCACTCTTACACCAAATCAACAAATTAAACGCTAAAACTACAACCTTGGAGAGAAATAAAATAAACTCAAGAGTTTTGTTTCCTTGTTTCCTTTCCAACTCCTTCTCTTTCCTACATGGGACAGGCAGCAGCATCTCTGGAGAGAAGGAATGGGTGACGTTTCGAGTTGAGTCTGAAGATGGGTCTCGACCCGAAACGTCACCCGTTCCTTCTCTCCAGAGATGCTGCCTGACCCACTGAGTTTTACTCCAACACTTTGTGTCTATCTTCAGTTTAAACCAGCATCTGCAGTTGAATCCTACACACTTTCCTACCTGGTTGACCTCTGTCAACCATTGCTGCAAATTCAAGGTCATTTGACTTCCTTCTCTCTGTCACCATGCAGTATTTATTGATTTTGGAGGAGGTGAACACATATCCCCAGCGGCAGTATCTATTCTAGGATTCTGCCACTTGACCCGTTTCCCAGAGACAGTTCCCAGAATCCTGGCATCTCAGACATTGGCACTTGTGTTTTTTCGAGGAATAATGAGCGCCAAGCACTCCCACATCAGCTGGAAACATCGCTGTTCAAGTTGTGAGAAAGCATGAGTCATGGCTCTGCTTCTGTGCATGCCACACCAATTTAACATTAGCTGAAAATATTTACAAGATTTCTTTAAAAATAATATTTGTCTCTGTGCCTGATGGCTCAGATATTGAGTAAGTGAGCCATGTAGACAACTTCACAGCATTCATTCCCTGCTCCTGTCATGCAAGATAACCACGTTTGGGTGCTAATCGGAAGATGGAGCAGAACCAGAGCCCTTCAGCCCTCGAGTCTCGTCCACCATTCCCACGTCGCAGCCTATTATGGGGGGAGATGATTCCTCTACGACTGCTTCCTGCCATCACCCCAGAATAGACTAGCTCTAACATTAAATAACCCTTGCATTCCCTCTCTCTCCGTCCCTCCCACCCAAGCCTTTGAATTAGTTTTAAAGAAGGAACTGCAGATGCTGGAAAATCGAAGATACACAAAAAAATGCTGGAGAAACTCAGCGGGTGCAGCAGCATCTATGGAGCGAAGGAAATAGGTAACGTTTCAGTCTGAAGAAGGGTTTCGGCCCGAAACGTTACCTATTTCCTTCGCTCCATAGATGCTGCTGCACCCGCTGAGTTTCTCCAGCATTTTTGTGTACCTTTGAATTAGTTTTACTGTCGTCCTATGGAGTTCCTGTGTGTGTATAACTCGTTGTCACCCATCCCATGGCCAACTGGGATACTCCGACCTCCGGCCTGCGGCCTATAACATCCTGAAGCCTCAGTCTCCGGTAGCAAAGTGCCGAGTCGGGACCTCCAAGCCGCGGAGTGTGTTTGTCCATCCCGACGTCGGAGTTTGGATCATCCCGACGAGAGTGCCTGTACATAGGGCCATCAGTGGCGGTGACTACGGAGGGGTTATGGCCCCGACCACGGGTGAACAAAGGAGGAGGACTGGCTGAACTTTGTTGCCTTCCACACAGTGGTGGATGCTTGTGTTAAATTTTATTGTGCATTGTGTGTGCTTTTTAAGTGTATCGCTGCTGGCAAATTCATTTCACTGCACCTTTGGGAGTATGTGACGAATAAAATTGACTTTGACACTGGCCTATTGTGCGCTCTGCATTTCATTTATTATCTTTGCTTTTTGCATATCTTCCATTAATTTCTCCTAAATATCGTCGATATCTCTGGTTTCCCTTTCCCTTAACTTTCAATCTGAAGAAGGGTCTCGACGCGAAACGTCACCCATTCCTTCTCTCCAGAGATGCTGCCTGTCCCGCTGAGTTACTCCAGCACTTTGTGTCCTCACTATTTTTGTAGGGTATGTCTCTTAAATAACTTACAGGTGACAATCAGAGGAAAGAAATTCTCTCTATCCACCAGCTGAAGGGTCATTACATTAGGGTGAAAAAGGGGAAAATTGCCAGGCCTGATGCCCTTATTGTCAGCCCTTTGGAATGAGGAAGATAGACACAAAATGCTGGAGTAACTCAGCAGGACAGATGGTTGTAAAGAGAAAAATACCAGAGTGCAGAATTACATTGTTCAATGACATTATACCTATAGCAAGTTGACCACAAAGAACACAATATTCCAAATGCAGCCTCAACAACATCTTGTACAACTGTAACATTGGGTTACAGCCTCTATACTCAATACCCTGACTGTTGGAGGACAATGTACCAAATGTCTTCTTGACCACCTCATGTGTCCACCTGTGTCACCACTTTCAGAGAACTGTGCCACCTGTGCACCTAGATCCCTCTGCTCTACAACGCTCTCCAGGGCCCGAACATTCACTGGGAAGGTCCTGCCCTGGTTTGATTTCCCAAAAAACAATGCCTCGCAATTATCTGTATTAAACTCCGTTTGCCATTCTTCAGCCCACTTGCCCAGTTGATCAAGATCTCATAAAAAAATAACTGTGCACGTACATGCACACACTTACACACATACTCACACACAACACACACACACTTACACACACACACACACACACACACACTTACACACACACACTTACCAACACACACTCACAATCTCTCACACACACACACCAATACGATCTTATGCACACACACACACTCATGCACAGACACACAGTCAAAAACTGACACACACACAATCTCTCTCGCACACACAAAATGTCACGCACACACACACGCAAAAAACACACACACGCACACTCTCTCTACTGTAACTATGTGCCCTTTTATGAGATTCTCCCACACAGTGAAAACACATCAAGATCTAGTTCCCCCTAAGGATCTTATCTACTTCAATAATATCATCCCTCATTCTTCCAAACTCCATAGCAGGAAATGGGAATAAAGAATTCATGGCACTGTGCTTCCACGCTCTGCCTGCCTGCAGTTTCATGTTGAAGTAGTCTCAACGGATTCCAAATTGAATGCTTCTCATTTGTCAGGCAATGAAGATATGTTGATCATCCCATATCAATGATAGCCCATTCTTCTTTGCTACCTATCTGCATTTAAATCGCAGCTTGCCCAGATATTACATACATATTAATATCTTTGAAGAGGTTCACGTGTTCATTTATAATTTGATTAGTACACAGAGCAACAATTCCGCTCATAGCTAATCCACATATTACACAGAAACATATTTCTGTAGCAAATACTGTACATTTACATTCAGTGCTTAGAAACAACTCTCATTTCAAATCCAATTTGTTTTAATATAATTGTCCAAAACATTAGTACTACCAAAAGCTAACACTAAGTCACCAACTCACCCTACCTTGACTTGACCTTTTAGTAAAATAAAATTCCCCCATGATCTTCAGCCAGCTTTGATCATTCTTTTGCAGCAGCATCTGTGACCTATCTCATATCGCTCCATGTATTTCTGAATCAAGTAGAGTTGGCTGCAATCACAAGATAAACGGCATCTTTGAACTCATGCATTAAAGACGAGGTTGGAGTGCCATGATTGAGTTTACCGAGTCCCACCTGCA
Organism: Malacoraja senta; assembly: GCA_038087875.1. Classification (NCBI taxonomy): domain Eukaryota; kingdom Metazoa; phylum Chordata; class Chondrichthyes; order Rajiformes; family Rajidae; genus Malacoraja; species Malacoraja senta. The sequence continues at coordinate 1,033,856 of CM075993.1, forward strand.
CTGCCCACTGTGACACGAGCCGACATGAAAGACAAGTAGTCATCATCCCTGGCTTATATAATGTGTCCCAACCTACCATTCCTTGGTTTAAGGGCTTGACAAGACCAGATCATTGGATTATTAGTTCGGGATTACAATCCCCAGTCCTTTCCTTTAAATTCCAATTTGATGTCATTACAATTGGTTTGTTTCCATCTTGCATCCCTGAGCAAAATAACTTTTTTTTTCCTGTTTTGTTTCCTTGTTTGGTTACGGGGTATTGTTGTGAATAATGTATGATATTATTGATTATTGCACATTTATTTATGTCATCGCATTAACATGTCTGTTGAGCAGCAGCAAGCAAGAATGTAATTGCTTCCTTGCTGGTACATAAAAACTTGATGACGGAGAAAGACACGGAGAGGTGGACGGGGTTAAGGAGGGAATTCCAAACCTCATGTACACTGATTGCTAATAGACAGACACAAAAAAGCTGGAGTAACTCAGCGGGACAGGCAGCATCTCTGGAGAGAAGGAATGGGTGACGTTTCGGCTCGAGACCCTTCTTCAGACTAAGTCGGTTTAAACCTGCATCTGCAGTTCCACCATAGACACTAATTGCTAACCTGGTTAGGTCAGCACCAACTGGGAACAGAACATGATAACACAAGACCTTCCCATCTTCAGACTGAGGAACACAGCAGATGAGGAATTCCCCATTGCAGTGGTTTGCGGAAGCAGAATTGTCCGTTACCCAAATCCTGAATTGTGCGTTATCACGTTGATGGCAAGAGTTAATATAAGGTTGAACCATAATGTCAAATGTACCACACGTGGTGAAATAAGTCTTGCACACAGACTGCTGCTCTGAACATCAAGTTAACACATCATCAACCTACAATTGACTGCAATAGTCATTCCATAATCTGTTGCGATTTTGTATTGTGGCTTCCCTTGGGGAACTCCTTCTGCCTCAATGAGCACACTGAGGTCGATTCTTTAAGAAGCTCAGATGGCAGATCTTAATTTGCAGCCTTCCATGTGAGAGTACACAGCTCAGCTAAGCACTAACAAAGCCAGATTTACACACTTGAATTAAAGCGCAGAGTGAGAGAGTAACTGTGTACGGCCCAACACTCTCCCCTTCAAATCTAAGGAGAGTGAGGTAGCTGAAGCCTGGAGCCCTTCCTCAAACCTCCACATCTCGACTTGAATACGAGTAAAGATGTTAATGTATCACGGGAAGGTGGACACGAGGCAAAAGCTGAGCCATAAGCAATGACTGATGAAGATGCTGAATGTTCAGGACCATTATCACACGCTGCTAGTCCAATGTGTCAGAGAGAACTGCAGATGCTGGTTTAAATCGAAGATAGACACAAAAAGCTGGAGTAACTTAGTGGGACAGGCAGCATATCTGGAGAGAAGGAATGGATGACGTTTCGGGTCGAGACCCTTCTTCAGTCTGAAGAAGGATCTCGACCAACGTCACCCATTCCTTCTCTCCAGAGATGTTGCCTGTCCCGCTGAGTTACTCCAGCATTTTGTGTCTATCTGCTGCTATTCCTATGTTTTATCTGCCATATCCTTTTCTATTCTTTAAAGTGCCCTTTTAGACTGCTACTGTCATTGTTGGTCACTTAGTCTAATATCTCCTTTAAAAAAGGCACGCAGTACTGGAGTTACTCAGAATTGTTGGAAAAACTTCTCAAGAAAGGTCTCAACCTGAAACGTGGCCCATCTATGTTCACCCGAGCCGCTGAGTTAGTTTAGTTTTAGTTTAGAGATATAGTGCGGTAACAGGCCCTTTGGCCCACCCAGTCCGCACCGACCAGCGATCCCCACACATTAACACAATCCTACACACACTAGGATCAATATACATTTACACCAAGCCAATTAACCTACAAACCTGCACGTTTTTCCAACAATTTGGAGTGTCGGAGGAAACCGAACATCTCGGGGAAAACCCACGCAGGTCACACGGAGAACGTACAAACTCCGTACAGACAGCACCCGTAGTCGGGATCGAACCAGTGTCTCTGGCGCTGTGAGGCAGCAACTCTACCGCTGCGCCACCAGCGCTTACTCCAGCACTTTTTTTGTAAACCAGCATCTACAGTTCCTTGTGTCTAACATCTCCTTAGTGCAATACGTATGGGAATGTTAACATTAATGGTACAATATAAATGCACGTTTTTGGTGGAGTGTCAAATTGCCTTTGGCTCCTCCAGAGCAAAGAGTAGAAATTAGACTTTGGTCATTAAATGCTTGGTAAAACAGCATAAAAGCGTTGAACTCATACATTTTGATACCTTTTTCTTGTTCTTCATCTATCATTACTGCAGGCAGCTAAAATATATCTCAGTTAAGGACCACTTAATAACTCAATCCGTTCCCCAGTTGCCTTTACTCCCATCTGTTAAAAGCATTGCGTTTTTCTCAGACTCAGGCCTATGTACATGATGTTTTACACAGAGGGAACCAAGAGTTTGTACATTTGTGCACTACATTCTATAAAGTGTTGATTTCTTCCAACATTGATTTTAGTTTTGTTCAGTTGAAAGATACAGCATGGAAACAGAGCAATCAGCACACTGAATCCACACCGACCATTCATCTGCTGTTTATAGCAGTTCTGTTGTCCCACAAATGCATCCAACTCCCTGCACACACTGGGGGGAAATTTTACAAACCCGCATGTCTTTGAGGTGTGGGAGGAAACCAGAGCACCCGGAGGAAACCCACGCGGTCACAGGGAGAACGTGCAAACTCCACAACAGACAATACGCGAGTTCAGGATGGAAGCCGGGTCTCTGGCACTATAAGGGAAGGGTTCCACCTGCTGTGTCTCTGTGCCTCCTCGACTGATTGAATCAAATGTCAGGAGGACAATATGCATGGACATCGCACATCTACAACTTGATCAATGAGATTTGAAGTTTGCCACCAGGATTGGGTTGCAAGATGCAGGACAGAACGCCACAGGAGATCCTTCTTCCCTGTGGCTATCAAACTGTACAACTCCTCCAACTTCTGTCGTGGTGTGACTGAGACTGACTCCCTTCCTCCCCCCACCCCCCACCACCCCTTCCCTAATCTTTGAGCATCCCAATCCTTTCCACTCGTCACTTTAATTTCATGTTTCAGGTATGTTGTGTTTTTATGACTGTTGGCAGATCAATTTCCCCCCTGGGATGAATAAAGTTCTATCGTATCGTATCACATTGTACCGACCGATTCTCCCTCCCATCCTTTGAGTCTTGTTACGTGCTGATGGACATTCTCTAGTCTCTCCCATAAACGACACGCGGAATTTGGATCCTTCGATAGAGTCGATGCTCTCAGGAGACAAACCAGAAAATGTCAGGGAATAAAAGTAGGAAAGGCTAAACGGTGGCTAGCTCAGAGGTATTTCAGTCTCCTGTTAAAATGATAGATGGAAAAAACAGGAAAAAAGTGTGAAAATGCATTAATGAGGCTTTTGTCAGGGATTTGTATGTCAAGGGCACTTAGGTCCCTTCGACTCAACAAGAAATGATCAATTGGAGCCACTTCTGTCGTCAAGTTGTCCAAACCCATCAACATCCCAGCGAGAAGATGTGGCACAAAGCCACAAGGGAAACAGCTCGCTTTGTGAGCAGCGTTTTATTGACAAATATATTTTCAAAGAGGAAGAGAAGGAAAAGAACAATATCTGAATTGAAATTGAACAGAAATGTTAAAAAAAACATTTTTTTGTCGGAGAATACGAAATTTAAACATTGTTCCCCCCAAAAAAGAGGCGCAGGGAGTGTAATGTTCAGAGTAGCAGTCTTGGGCAAAATTGATGAAGGATTCAGAGAGCTTGAACAGTGATGCACAACATTTTTGCTCTCTTCCACATGAAATATATTCAACCGACTATGGAATTGGAGGGTGCTGATTGAAAAACCTCTGAGCAATTGGAAGAAAGTTGGAAAATTACAAGGGGAAACACGGAAACACGGAAACACAAGATGATGCAGCCACCAGTGAGAAGGTCGGTCAGAGACCACATAATGAAATGGATAATTCGATGGGAAAATGAGAAGCCACTCAGTCACAAACACTGCAAGGGACAGTGTGAATGGTCAAGTCATGGGTGATTTAGGTGCTTTCAAAGAGCATATTCATCTAAAAAAACAGAGGAAAATTAGCTATGGACGAACACACAGATGAGATAGAGTTTTGTATATCCATTCTACGGGAAAGTAAGAGGTTAGTTGTTGACTGTGAATGAAATGAAATAAATTTAAAGATGAGTGAGGATATAAAGAGGGGTGGGTGGACAATCTAGGCAGAAAATTGTGTGTTTGCAGCTGTGAAATGGTAGACTGGCTCAGATTCAAAATATTCCCAGTCAGGTTGAATTGATTGTTGTATGCAGAAGTAGGTGAGGTATAGGAACAATGACAATCTTGCTTACCGCAGCATCACAGGCATATGGGGGAGGGAGACTGCAGCCTTCACGTGGTCCACCCTGTTTCGTCGAATGCAATCAACCTGGCGTGCACAAACAGAAGATCAAACAGAACCAGTTGTCTTACAACTTTCGGCTGTGCACGCCATACAGAAGAAGAAGATAGGCAGATGGACTCAGACAGCATCCAATTTGACAAGACAGTGAAAATAAAAAAGGCAGTGCCCAAAACACAATTATATAACAATTGTTTGGTGGTGGTGGATAATGGTTTGGTGTGGTGGATAATGAAGTCGATTTTCAAAGTCTACAGAGAGATTTAGGCCATTTGGAAGAGTGGGCTGAAAGATGGCAGATGGAGTTTAATGCTGACAAATGTGAGGTGCTACATCTCGGCAGGACAAATCAAAATAGGACGTACATGGTAAATGGTAGAGAATTGAGGAATGCAGTTGAACAGAGGGATCTAGGAATAACTGTGCATAGTTCCCTGAAGGTGGAATCTCATGTAGATAGGGTGGTAAAGAAAGCTTTTGGTGTGCTGGCCTTTATAAATCAGAGCATTGAATATAGAAGTTGGGATGTAATGTTAAAATTGTACAAGGCATTGGTGAGGCCAATTCTGGAGTATGGAGTACAATTTTGGTCGCCTAATTATAGGAAGGATGTCAACAAAATAGAGAGAGTACAGAGGAGATTTACTAGAATATTGCCTGGGTTTCAGCAACTAAGTTACAGAGAAAGGTTGAACAAGTTAGGTCTTTATTCTTTGGAGCGCAGAAGGTTAAGAGGGGACTTGATAGAGGTCTTTAAAATTATGAGCGGGTTAGACAGAGTTGACGTGGATAAGCTTTTTCCATTGAGAGTAGGGAAGATTCAAACAAGGGGACATGACTTGAGAATTAAGGGACAGAAGTTTATGGGTAACATTAGGGGGAACTTCTTTACTCAGAGAGTGGTAGCTGTGTGTAATGAGCTTCCAGTGGAAGTGGTGGAGGCTGGTTCGATTTTATCCTTTAAAAATAGATTGGATGAGTATATGGACGGGAAAGGAATGGAGGGTTATGGTCTGAGTTCAGGTAGACGGGACTAGGGGGAAGTATTTTTTTTTTTCTTCTTCTTTTTTTTAATGTTCGGCACGGACTTGAAGGGCCGAGATGGCCTGTTTCCGTGCTGTAATGGTTATATGGTTATTATATGGTAAAAAGACGCTTGTAGTCATCCAATAGGGCCATTGCTGAGGTAGGATATTTGAGAGTGCCTCTGTGAAGTATCTTAGCGTGTTGCACAGGATTAAAAGTGCAATGGTAATATAGCTTATATTTGCAAAATACATAAATACAAAGATTAAAAGGTGCAAGAAGGATTTTTAATTTTTGTATACCTTCTGATAAGGAAATTACATGCTGAGAAGATGGTGCATTACTCAAGGAAAGAGACAAAATGCCAGAGTAACTCAGCGGTTAGGCAGCATCGCTGGAGGACATGGATAAGTGACGTTTTGGGTCAGGATCCTTCTTCAGACTCAATATGGATAGGTGACATTTCGGGTTGGGACCCTTCTTCAGACTCAACAATGATAGGTGACATTTTGGGTTGGGACCCTTTGTCAGACTCAATATGGATAGGTGACATTTCGGGTTGGGACCCTTCTTCAGACTCAATATGGATAGGTGACATTTCGGGTTGGGACCCTTCTTCAGACTCAATATGGATAGATGACATTTTGGGTTGGGACCCTTCTTCAGACTCAACAATGATAGATGACATTTCGGGTTGGGACCCTTCTTCAGACTCAACAATGATAGATGACATTTCGGGTTGGGACCCTTCTTCAGACTCAATATGGATAGATGACATTTCGGGTTGGGACCCTTCTTCAGACTCAACAATGATAGATGACATTTCGGGTTGGGACCCTTCTTCAGACTCAACAATGATAGATGACATTTCGGGTTGGGACCCTTCTTCAGACTCAACAATGATAGATGACATTTCGGGTTGGGACCCTTCTTCAGACTCAATATGGATAGGTGACATTTCGGGTTGGGACCCTTCTTCAGACTCAACAATCATAGATGACATTTCGGGTTGGGACCCTTCTTCAGACTCAACAATCATAGATGACATTTCGGGTTGGGACCCTTCTTCAGACTCAACAATGATAGATGACATTTCGGGTTGGGACCCTTCTTCAGACTCAACAATGATAGATGACATTTCGGGTTGGGACCCTTCTTCAGACTCAACAATGATAGATGACATTTCGGGTTGGGACCCTTCTTCAGATTCAACAATGATAGATGACATTTCGGGTTGGGACCCTTCTTCAGACTCAATATGGATAGATGACATTTCGGGTTGGGACCCTTCTTCAGACTCAACAATGATAGATGACATTTCGGGTTGGGACCCTTCTTCAGACTCAACAATGATAGATGACATTTCGGGTTGGGACCCTTCTTCAGACTCAACAATGATAGATGACATTTCGGGTTGGGACCCTTCTTCAGACTCAACAATGATAGATGACATTTCGGGTTGGGACCCTTCTTCAGACTCAACAATGATAGATGACATTTCGGGTTGGGACCCTTCTTCAGACTCAACAATGATAGATGACATTTCGGGTTGGGACCCTTCTTCAGACTCAACAATGATAGATGACATTTCGGGTTGGGACCCTTCTTCAGATTCAACAATGATAGATGACATTTCGGGTTGGGACCCTTCTTCAGACTCAACAATCATAGATGACATTTCGGGTTGGGACCCTTCTTCAGATTCAACAATGATAGATGACATTTCGGGTTGGGACCCTTCTTCAGACTCAACAATCATAGGTGACATTTCGGGTTGGGACCCTTCTTCAGACTCAACAATGATAGATGACATTTCGGGTTGGGACCCTTCTTCAGACTCAACAATGATAGATGACATTTCGGGTTGGGACCCTTCTTCAGACTCAACAATGATAGATGACATTTCGGGTTGGGACCCTTCTTCAGACTCAACAATGATAGATGACATTTCGGGTTGGGACCCTTCTTCAGACTCAACAATGATAGATGACATTTCGGGTTGGGACCCTTCTTCAGACTCAACAATGATAGATGACATTTCGGGTTGGGACCCTTCTTCAGACTCAACAATGATAGATGACATTTCGGGTTGGGACCCTTCTTCAGATTCAACAATGATAGATGACATTTCGGGTTGGGACCCTTCTTCAGACTCAACAATCATAGATGACATTTCGGGTTGGGACCCTTCTTCAGATTCAACAATGATAGATGACATTTCGGGTTGGGACCCTTCTTCAGACTCAACAATCATAGGTGACATTTCGGGTTGGGACCCTTCTTCAGACTCAATATGGATAGATGACATTTCGGGTTGGGACCCTTCTTCAGACTCAACAATGATAGATGACATTTCGGGTTGGGACCCTTCTTCAGACTCAACAATGATAGATGACATTTCGGGTTGGGACCCTTCTTCAGACTCAACAATGATAGATGACATTTCGGGTTGGGACCCTTCTTCAGACTCAACAATGATAGATGACATTTCGGGTTGGGACCCTTCTTCAGACTCAACAATGATAGGTGACATTTCGGGTTGGGACCCTTCTTCAGACTCAACAATCATAGATGACATTTCGGGTTGGGACCCTTCTTCAGACTCAACAATGATAGATGACATTTCGGGTTGGGACCCTTCTTCAGACTCAACAATCATAGATGACATTTCGTGTTGGGACCCTTCTTCAGACTCAACAATGATAGATGACATTTCGGGTTGGGACCCTTCTTCAGATTCTTGGTACTCAAGATTTTCCAACATCTCATCACGGAATCAAAAAATAAGCAGTCAGAGTACATCCAGTATTGAAAATGAACCTGATGTGGTTAACAACCTAACAGTGTGTGAACACTCATCTAATGGCAAAGTAAAAATGTTTTTTTAATGCAACATGATAAATAGGTACTATTTAGGGAAGATTGGTTTTAACACGATGAGGCAGAGATCATGCTCAGTAAACAAGCTGAATCTGCCAATGGGAAAAATGACCAAGGATCAGAGACTCAAGCAAACCAGCCCCCCCCCCCCCCCCCACCCCACCCCACCCCCAATCGATTCCATCTACACCACAGTGCCTCAGGAAAGCAGCAAACATAATCAAAGATCATTCACATCCAGGTCACTCTCACACAGAGGTTCATAAGTGATAGGAGCAGAATCAGGCCATTCCACCCATCCAGTCTACTCCGCCATTCAATCATGGCTAATCTAGCTCTTACTGTTGGTGGTAGAGTCTGGGACAAAGAGACTAATATTTGAATTCAGAGATAAAAGAGGAATGAAGTGAGGAAACATTTCCACCTACAAGTGGCGATCAAAATGTGACCATTTTAACCGCAGTTGGAAATTGCGAATGTTGAGTTGAGACTGGTTGTTTTTTGCTAACCAAAGGAGTTAAGGAATATGGGGAAAGGGCAGTAGTTGGCGTGAGATCACAGGTCAACCAGGCCATCATATAATTTCATCTTCATTCTGGCCCGAAACATCACCCATCCATGTTCTCCAGACATGCTCTTCTACAGATGCTGCCCGACTTGCTGAGGTACTCCAGCACTTTGTGTCTTTTTCCTTCATCTACTGGTGACATCAATGTTCTCGGGGGCTAAATGGCCTTCTTCCAAACTTCCTACTGCAATCCAACTAGCAAGGGATTATCTGTCAACAGTCAACGTGTCAACAAGAATCAACAATTTCCACACATCAGATCTTTGTGCAGCTTTGGTGGCAGTGAACCCCCTGGTGATATTGACGCTCTATACTGACACTATCTAAAGCTGCATCGTCACACAAGTATGCTGCAACATTTTATAACCTTTTAAACTGATTTAGCTTTTATTGAGTTTATAACTTACATTCCAAGCTCTGGAAAAAGATGAAATTTTAATGAGGTTTAAAGCTGAAATGGCCTGGCCTGCTGAGTAGGCTTTTATGTGACCTAGAAATGATGAGATTATTTGAAATGCTTATCTCCTCACATTAAAATAAAGCAAGAGAGGCCTGCGACGGTTTGAACACTCACTGGGCCTACTCCTACAAACCCAGTGGACAAACATCAAGCAGTGTCCCAGGTTCCTCCAGAGCCTGAGCTGAAACACCACATCACAATCAGGAAGCAGGAGCAAAGACCAATTCTACACCCTTCCCAACATCTGCAGACTCCTGGATCTCTGTAAACCTCTCTCAGCCCACCTCTCCTCATCTCTGAGACCCCCTCCAATCTCACGCTTCTCTCTTACAGCCTGCTGCAACCACACACCTTGTTCCCCTGTCCTCGTGCACACCCTTCAATGTGCTGATCTAGCAGCAGTAGATATATCGTGCAGACATCAGCAGACGAGATCTTTCCTGAACGTCTCCAAGCCCTTGAAGATGGCCGTTCCACCCTCCTCTATCAGCCTATATATAATCTGACCTATTGTGGTGTGGTGCCAAATCCAAGCCGAGATCATTGATGCTGCCGTGAAAGAGCTCTTGACTTGTAAGCATATAAAGGATGCTGGTATTTTGAGTTTGAGGGAAAAGTCCCGACTTGAAACGGCATCAGTCCACAGATGCTGCCCGACCCGCTGAGTTCCCCCAGCAGTGTGCTTTTGCTTTACATAAACGTAACTCGATTTGCTTTCCACTGCACTTATCAGTCGCAATCCTCTGCACAAGACTGGCTTCCAACTGGCACCATTCTGCTATGCAACTCTGACCGGAGATGAGAAGCAGCTCACTGATGGGAGAAGCAGTGCCGTTCAGAGGACAGGCAGACTCAGAAGGGCATCACTGAGTTTCTGGAAGTATAAATGTCCCTGCTGTTTACATTATGCCACTGAAGTGGAAACTGCCACTAGAACAACAGTGCCACGTGCAATGCGGGTAAGAATCGCTGAGAAATGGTTTATGGTATCATCTTTGACACCATTAATGCTAAACTACAGCTGTCAAGCAGATTGAAGTAATATTAAAAAACTTGAATTGGTCACACTTCATTGCAAAGAGGCTGCACTTGGCCAACCTAATGGCTCTCATAAGAGTCACACTCAAATAGAAATACACAATTTTTTCCAATCCCATTATCACCTAAGCACTGATGTAGAATGCATTCCAGCACTGGCCTTTGGGATGAATAGAAACCAGTCATTCAGAAGATCATCTGCCCATTCACACAATATGCCTTTAAACAAAAGTGCGGAGAATACGAACATCAGCAGGAGGTGAATCTTGGGGAAGGACTGTGAGCTGCCAGCTCTGGCTGTGCCAGCAGCACTGTGAAATAGACAGGCAGACAACCCAAAGCAATGCATTAACCTGCATTAGATACAAAACGCTGGAGTAACTCAGCGGGACAGGCAGCATCTCTGGAGAGAAGGAATGGGTGACGTTTCTATGAGTTACTCCAGCATTTTGAGTCTATCTTCGGTGTAAACCAGCATCTGTAGTTCCTTCCTACACATTTACCTGCATTAGTCTACTCAAGGCATGGCTTGCAGCCATGTTCCTGCAGGGTACTTCTGATTTCAGAAATGGAAATACTTCTATTTATTAAACTTTAATGTTGGAAAATGCAAAGAACTCTTTACAGGAGCATGTCAGAGTTTGATACTGAGCCACCTGTAGGTATTGACCAACTCACTACTGTCCAAAAGCTTGGGCTAAATCTACCTTGGGTAGGTTTTAAGGAGTTTTAAGGAACGGGGTACTGATTGTGGATGATCTGCCATGATCACATTGAATGGTGGCGCTGGCTCGAAGGGCCGAATGGCCTACTCCTGCACCTATTGTCTATTGAGTGCGTGATGAGAACAAGAGTAGAGAGATTTAGGGAATAAATTTCAAGGCCTGAAGACAGAACTGCAATTAGCAGAGCGATTAAAGTCAGGACTATGCAAGAGGCAAGGACTGGAAGAGAGTTGATATGTTTCAGGATTATAGAACCGGTGCAGGCCACACTGTTGGGGTCAAAGCAAGGTTACGACGCATAATTAAAAATAAGTGTACCATCTCAGGTACCACAGGTGCCGGCCCACGGCATTAAATGGTTCTTGTCCAGGTGCATGACCACCAACATATCCTTGGGAAGGCCGGGAAGAGCTCCATTCTGAGCTGCCTGGCCTCTTTAAGGGCCTGCCCCACTTTCAGGACCTAATTCACGACCTCTGCCGAGTTTGCCCTTGACTCATACTCGCAACATGGTCGTCACGAGGTCGTAGGAGGTCGTCACTAGGTCGTAGGTAGGTCGTAGCAGGCCGTGTTGCTAGTCGTAGGTACTCGTGGCATCAAGTAGGTCGGGGCGTTTTTTCTAGCCTGATGAAAAATGTCCACGAGTAAAAAAGGTGGTGAATTAGGTGGTGAAAGTGGGACAGGACCTTTAGGAGGAAGGATTCCTCCTACAGGGATGAGGTGGAGCAGCTGACAGGGTGGTGTGGAGAAAATAACCTGCTCCTCAACACCTCAAAGACCAAGGAGCTCATAATTGACTACAGGAAGAAGAAAACGGACATTACACCACTAATCATCGATGGGGACTGTGTGGAAAGGGTGGCGGATTTCCGCTTCCTGGGAATCCACATTGAGGAGGACCTGACTTGGAGCGTGAACACCTCTGCGCTGCTGAAAAAGGTCCAGCAGAGATTGTACTTCCTGAGGGTGCTCAGGAAGAACAACATCGCCCAGAGACTGCTGCTGTCCTTTTATCGGTGCTCAATAGAGAGCATCTTAACATACTGTGTATGCGTGTGGTACACCAGCTGCACAGCGGCTAAGAGGAAAGCGCTCCAGAGGGCTATTGACAACGCCCAGAAGATTATCGGCTGCCCTCTCCTCACCTTGGAGGACCTACACAGTTCCCACTGTCTCAAAAAATCCCAGAAGATCATAAAGGACATTTTCCACCCCGGTCACTCCCTGTTTGAACTGCTGCCGTCAGGCAGACGGTACAGATCAATGAGGACAAGGACAAACAGACTCAAAAACAGTTTTTATCCCACAGCAATAACTACACTTAATGTAGCCACCAAATGAGTACAGGTGTGCTACACACCAAAGGGACTGGGAAATCCACAGAAGAATGGGGTTTTTTTTTTCATGTTATTTATTTTAGTTGTTTATCTTAGACTTTTGCTCTTAGAAAATGTGTGCACTGACTGGTTGGCATTTCTAATGTCGTTGTACATGTTTACATGTTATAATGACAATAAAGTATTCATTCATTCATTCATTCATTCCAACAGTGGTGAGTGGAGAGAGGCAGAACTTTAGCCCAGTGACTGTGAAGAGATGGGGGCATGTTTTCAGGTGGGGGTGCTGCAGGGGTTGGAGGTGGATGCTACTCCCCAACATCTGCTGACCTTGCCCCGTAAGCTTATATGTATGGGTAGCAGTGTTGACAATCCTGGAGCACCTGCTGTTCACCTTGTAAACAATCCAATATATACACACAACGCTGGAGGAACTCAGCGGGACAGGCAGCATCTCTGGAGAGAAGGAATGGTCTGAATGGGTGACGTTTCGGGTCGAGACCCTTCTTCAGACAATCTAGATTGCAAACAATCCATTTCCTGCATTCAGGTCCCTTCAGCTTCCATCACTTTCCCAATCCTTGTCTGTAATTTAATGGGCAGCAAGTCTGGGCTGGATTTACCCAGCTAATTGTTAGACTTGGTGCCCGCTAATCTTTGATATTACAGGCAGTATGATTTCGCTAAATCCAGTTCTCTCATCCATTCTGGATATCAAGCGGAACAGATCTACTGATTTGTGGGATGGCAGGAACCAGACATGGTGTTTGGGAGGGGGGGGGGAGGGGCGGGGCGGGGAGGGGAGAGGCAAAGACTGGCAAGTTGCCCCTAACGTATAGGGAGTGAATGCAAAGCCGGTCACATTTAGTTTACAGTTTTAGAGATCGGCCCTCCCGAGTCCACACCGACCCGTTGATCACCATTCACACTGGTTCTGCATTCTCATAGAAACATAGAAATTAGGTGCTGGAGTAGGCCATTCGGCCCTTCGAGCCAGCACCTGCCATTCAATATGATCATGGCTGATCATCCAAAACCAGTACCCCGTTCCTGCTTTCTCCCCATATCCCTTGAGTCCCCAAGAGCTAAATCTCAACCTCTCCCTTCTGCACTAGGGGGTAATTAAGAGACCAATTAACCCACAAACCTTCACATCTTCGAGATGCGGGAGGAAAACCAGAGCACCCTGAGGTGACCCACGATGTCACGGGGAGAACATGCAAACTCCACACAGACAGGAACTAAGGTCAGGATTGAATCCAGGGCTCTGGCACTGAGGCAGCAGCTCTACCAGCAGCACTACTGTGCTAAAAAAGTGTTCGTTTTTTTTAAACCAGTAAATTAAAAGTGTCATCTCAATATTTTAAAGAACAAAGCCTTTCTAGCATTCCCACCTGATGATAAACTTTAAATCGATATTAATAAAAACAACAGTTATTGCCACTTTATTTTGGGAACTTGAATAGGTTACTGTGTTTTCTGTATGACAACAGTTTCAGTTATCAGTTTAGTTTATTGTCACGTGTACCGAGGTACAGTGAAAAGCTTTTGTTGGGTGCTAACCAGTCAGCGGAAAGACAATACATGATTACAATCGAGCCGCTTACAGTGTACAGATACATGACAAGGGAATAACGTTTAGTGCAAGGTAAAGCCAGTAAAGTCTGATCAAGGATAGTCCGAGGGTCGCCAATGAGGTAGACAGTAGTTCAGGACTGCTCTCTGGTTGTGGTAGGATGGTTCTGTGGCAGTGATTGGAACCGAGAGGAGTCACCCTGCTTTCTTCATGGAAAATCCTGAGAGCATGGAAATCACAGTCGATATGTCAACCTGAGCTGGAGGAACTCAGCGGGTCAGGCAGCATCTGTGGAGGGAATGGACATGTGATGTTTTGGGTCGGGACTCTTCCTCTGGCCAAAGGAATGGAATCCACCCATCACTTGCCAGGCTCTGTCCTGCTCCCACCTCTATATTCCGGCTTTTTCCCCCCTACTCCATCAGTCTGAGGCAGGATCCCAACCCAAAACGTCATCCGTCCATTCTCTCCACATATGCTGCCTGACCCGCTGAGTTCCTGCAGCACTTGTGTAGGATGGAACTGCAGATGCTGGTTCAAACCAAAGTTAGACACAAAATGCTGGAGTAATTCAGCGGGCCAGGCAGCATCTCTGGAGAAAAGGAAGAAGGGTCTCAAACCAAATCGTCACCTATTCCTTTTCTCCAGAGATGCCGCCCGACCCACTGAGTTCCTCCAACACTATGTTTTGCTCTGGCTTACGTATCGACAGTTCTTTCTATGCTGTCAGGAACTCCAATGAAGACAGCTGGTTGACTCCTCTGAAGTTTGATCATGTCATGATACAAAAAAGACAGAATGTATTACAGTTCCCAAAATAAAGTCACAATAGCTGCTGTTCTTTATATTAATATTGATTTAAAGTTTAATATCAGGAGAGATGGCAGAAGAGCATTGATCTTCAAAATATTGTCATGGGACTTTTAATTTACTTGCGAGTGCAGATAGGGCCTTGGCTTAAAATCTTATCCACCGAGCCCGCAGCTGTGTGTGGACATTCTCTCCGACTGTAATGAGGTGTCAGCCTGGGTTTAGTCCTTCAGACTCAGTGAGTGGGGCTTGACATCACACAAAGGCAAGAGAGAAACACAGTGTTTAGAGATAGTCACCCATTCACACTTGTTCCGTGTTATCCCACATTCCCATGCGCTCCCTACACACTCGGGATAATTTACAGAAGTCAATTAACCTACAAACCTGCACGTCTTTGGGATGTGGGAGGAAACTGGAGCACCCGGAGGAAACCCACGCAGTCACAGCAAGGTGGCGCAGCGGTAGAGTTGCTGCCTTACAACGCTCACAGCGCCAGAGACCCGGGTTCGATCCCAACAATGGTGCTGTCTGTACGGAGTTTGTACATTCACCCCGTGATCTGCGTGGGTTTTCTCTGAGATCTTCTGTTTCCTCCCACACTCCAAAGCCGTACAGGTTTGTAGATTCATTGGCTTGATATAAGTGTAAATTGTCAATAGACAATAGGTGCAGGAGTAGGCCATTCAGCCCTTCATATAACCATATAACCATATAACCATAACAGCACGGAAACAGGCCATCTCGGCCCTTCAAGTCCGTGCCGAACATTTAAATTTTTTTTAAATTATTATTATTTTTTTTTAAATTAAAAATAAATACTTCCCCCTAGTCCCATCTACCTGCACTCAGACCATAACCCTCCATTCCTTTTCCGTCCATATACCCATCCAATCTATTTTTAAAGGATAACATCGAACCTGCCTCCACCACTTCCACTGGAAGCTCATTCCACACAGCTACCACTCTCTGAGTAAAGAAGTTCCCCCTAATGTTCCCCCTAAACTTCTGTACCTTAATTCTCAAGTCATGTCCCCTTGTTTGAATCTTCCCTACTCTCAATGGGAAAAGCTTATCCACGTCCACTCTGTCTAACCCGCTCATAATTGTAAAGACCTCTATCAAGTCCCCTCTTAACCTTCTGCGCTCCAAAGAATAAAGACCTAACTTGTTCAACCTTTCTCTGTAACTTAGTTGCTGAAACCCAGGCAACATTCTAGTAAATCTCCTCTGTACTCTCTCTATTTTGTTGACATCCTTCCTATAATTAGGCAACCAAAATTGTACTCCATACTCCAGAATTGGCCTCACCAATGCCTTGTACAATTTTAACATTACATCCCAACTTCTATATTCAATGCTCTGATTTATAAAGGCCAGCACACCAAAAGCTTTCTTTACCACCCTATCTACATGAGATTCCACCTTCAGGGAACTATGCACAGTTATTCCTAGATCCCTCTGTTCAACTGCATTCCTCAATTCGCTACCATTTACCGTGTACGTCCTATTTTGATTTGTCCTGCCGAGATGTAGCACCTCACATTTGTCAGCATTAAACTCCATCTGCCATCTTTCAGCCCACTCTTCCAAATGGCCTAAATCTTTCTGTAGACTTTGAAAATCTACTTCATTATCCACAACACCACCTATCTTAGTATCATCTGCATACTTACTAATCCAATTTTCTACACCTTCATCCAGATCATTGATGTACATGACAAACAACAGTGGACCCAACACAGACCCCTGAGGCACCCCACTAGTCACCGGCCTCCAACCTGACAAACAGCCATCCACCATTACTCTCTGGCATCTCCCATTCAATGTGATCATGGCTGATCATCCCCAATCAGTACCCCGTTCCTGCCTTCTCCCCATATCCCCTAACTCCTCTATTTTTAAGAGCCCTATCTAGCTCTCTCTTGAAAGCATCCAGAGAACCTGCCTCCACCGCCCTCTGAGGCAGAGAATTCCACAGACTCACCACTCTCTGTGAGAATAGATGTTTCCTCATCTCCGTTCTAAATGGCTTACCCCTTATTCTTAAGTGTGTCCCGAGTGTGTGTAGGATAGTGTTGACGTGCGGGGATCGCTGGTCGGCACGGACTCGGTGGGCCGAAGGCCCTGTTTCCGCGCTGTATCTCCAAACTAAACTAAACACAGCGCGAACGTGCAAACTCCACACAGGCAGCATCTGAGGTCAGGATCGAGCCCGGGTCTCTGGCTCTGTGAAGCAGCAGCTCTACCTGCTGCAGGGCGGTAGGTAACACCCTCGAGCAAGGTAAAGGCGGGAGGTTGTCCAGTGGTGGTCTGGCCTAGACTCACCTCATGCAGGTACAGCGAGGCCACCAAAACCACAACGCCCTCTATCTGTAAGACCTCCACCGCTCACTGACGGCAAACACAGGCCTAGGCCTGAGCCTCCGGCCTGAGCCATTATTTAAACCACTGAAAGTCAATATACTCTGACCCTCATTAAATGGAAAGATCATTGCCAGGTTCACCTGTGGATACCCTTAAACAATAATCAATAAACATTCTGCTCAGGAATATAATTACCTTGGAAATGTCATAAATTCTTGATACTTTCTCAATGAAGTCGAAGCTTTTACCAACTTCTCTCACGGGGCTGAATGTGGTAAAAATGCAAATGTCTGCCCGCCACTAAAAGAGACATTTTTATCTTAATGTGGAAGAATCATCGCTCCTCTTGACTCTGGCTGCTGGCAATGTGGGATTCTAGTGCTGTGGTCATCAGTTATGTGTGGTTTATGCTCATACACTGCGCCACTTTAACGCACTCTGATATCACACTCATAAATTGACTCAAACACTAGCATCTTAAACAGAACAGAATGAGGGAAATACTGATCTATTTCCCCTCGCTGTGTGGACAGGGAGACACACTGTGATTCTCAACCGCCCACTGTTCATCAACGTGGGCAAGAATAAAGAGGGATAGATGGATAGAGAGAGAGACAGAGAGGGAGGGAGGGAGGGTGGAGGGGGGGAGAGGAGGGGTAGAGAAAGTGGAGGGGGAGAGAGGGTGGGAAGGGGTGAGTGTGGGAGACAGAGGGAGTGTGGGAGCGGATGGGAGGGGGGAGGGTGGTAGCAGATGGGAGGGGGGAGAGAGATAGAGGGGGAGAATGTGGGGAAACGGAGAGAGGAGGGAGAGAGAGGGCGAGGGGAGAAAGTGGGGAGAGAGACAGAGAGAGAGACAGAGACAGACAGACAGAGAGAGAGAGACAGAGAGACAGAGACAGAGAGACAGAGAGACAGAGAGACAGAGAGACAGAGAGACAGAGAGACAGAGAGAGAGAGACAGAGAGAGAGAGACAGAGAGAGAGAGACAGAGAGAGAGAGACAGAGAGAGAGAGACAGAGAGAGAGAGACAGAGACAGAGAGAGACAGAGACAGAGAGAGACAGAGACAGAGAGACAGAGAGAGACAGAGAGAGACAGAGAGACAGAGAGACAGAGAGACAGAGAGACAGAGAGAGAGAGAGAGAGAGAGAGAGAGAGAGACACAGAGAGACAGAGAGACACAGAGAGACAGAGAGACAGAGAGACAGAGAGACAGAGAGACAGAGAGACAGAGAGACAGAGAGACAGAGAGACAGAGAGACAGAGAGACAGAGAGACAGAGAGACAGAGAGACAGAGAGACAGAGAGACAGAGAGACAGAGAGAGACAGACGGGAGATAGTGTGAGAGAGACTCAAATACGTAAAATACTAGGTGGAACTAAAGGAGAATAAAGAGGGGCCAAGAAGGAAAGAGGGACAAACTGCTAAAGGACATGACAGGGATATTGAGAGAGAGGGAGAGGCAGTGGGAGAAAAAACAAGAGGAATCACGGGGCAAAGAATTATCGTAAGCGCTGATCAATGTTGAGATCTCTCTGATCTCCCACCCTCAGGGGAACGCTAGCCTTTAGGAACTGATAAGAAGGACTCTCGATCAGATTTGCCATCACATTGAATAACCCTGCGTGTATTTCAAAGTGCTGTCACCAGTGCGTTCAGCCTAATAGGATGCTGAGGAGCTGATTGTAAGCTCTATCTCTTCGATTTGAGTGATACATTTTATTAAATGTCAGCCTCCCTTTTTTTCCCTTCACTAAGCCCGCGATGATATTGTAATATAATAGAGAGAGAAGATGGCACTCAGTGACTGATGTTGCTGTCAGAGAACGTCATGCATCACTACACGCCAGAATGATGTTCACACAAGCTTAATAGTAGCACCATTACAGTGGAATAACACTGACTGGACCTGGATATTTACCGTAGAACACTTCACAGCCAGTGCCTGCGCTGTATTGCAGAGGACACGTCTGCTCTCCTAATCAGAAGAAGGATATATTTGCCCTTGAAAAAGCAAAGATGAGGATGAACTGGAATTAGGATTGTCCTTTTCTTTACAAATTTTCCTCCTGTTCAGAAGGCACTTGATTGTTGTTAGATGAATTTATGAGCATGAATCTGCCAGCTGCCTTATCCAATATTCACTACTCATAAACACACCGTTTCAGCTCGCTATTTAACCGAGGGATCAGCATCAGAGTGACTGTGTCTTCACTCAACCACATACTTGAAGATATAACATATGTTGTTGATAAAGGGGAACTGGTGGAAGGACTGTATTTAGATTACCAGGAGGCATTTGATAAGGAATCGCATCAGATGATTCTCCAGGAAATAATAGCTTCTGGTGCAAGAGGCAACATGTAGTTCTGGATCGAAGACTGACTGGGTAACAGGAAACCGTTTGCAGGAATAGGTCTATGTCCGGTTGTCAGGATGCAATGAGTACTGTGCCACAGGGGCTGGGGCTCTGGGCCCAACTTTGTACAATTTAAATCGGACATTTCAGAGACTTGCAAGATGATGCCAGAGTGCGGGGACTCTGTGCGTGTTGTTCCAGAAGAGGATCTATTACTCTCATGTGTGGAATGATTGATGGATAGCATGAAGAACAAGCACTTACTTCACTGTATCTCTGTGCAGGTGACAATGACAAGGCTGTTGAAACATTGGTTCGGAAGCAAGCACCAAGGGGAGGGCCACTAAATTTGCTGGTCTCAATCCAAAACGTTACCCATTCCTTCTCTCCAGAGATGCTGCCTGTCTCGCTGAGTTACTCCAGCATTTTGTGTCTATCTACCAAAACATGACTACGTTTTCAGCTGTGGATCAACATGCATCTGCCTCTGAAAGTCAACCAGCCTGACTTCAACCTGTCCATGCTGATTGAGATGCACCATGGCTAGTTCCACCTGCCCATGTATGGTCCATATCTCTCTCATCCTTTCCTATCCATGTACCTAGCTAAATATATTTTAAATGGGGAAAAGGACCTCCAGAAACTCCGAAGGTTGACAACCTCGGAGAGAATACATCCTCCAAAATCTCAAAGTGGCCCCCTACTCTGAAACTCTGCCTTATGGTTCGAGATTCCCCAGGAGAGCATGGAACCTCTCAGCATCCATCATGTCAAGCAAGGAGCAGTCTTTGTTGCAGTCGACTCCGGCACCACTCCCCAACTCTTTGTCTGCCTCATCAACAATTGTGTTGCTGCTGTCACTTGCACCCGTGCAGAAACTCCCCTGTCTGCCCTCACTTGCACCATTTCAAGCACCTCTCTCCCCTTTCCCGATCTCTCAGTCTCAGGTTTGCTCATCCCTGCCCAGTAATCTTGACCTACAACCCTAGGAGATGCAACACCTGTCCCCGAACCTCAGATTCCTATCATTTCTCCAAATCCTTCTTCTTATTTATGGTCACAGTCCACGGTTTCCCAACTCAACTTTCAATTGCCTTAATCACATTTATTTAAGACATTAGTTTCACACCGAAGTTTCTCACATTCAAACGGGATGTGACATTTTTCTATCATATTATGAAAACTCTTCTCCGAAGGATCTTTTACGACAGGACCATTAATTAAGCAAGCCTCATTGCACAGTCAGATCTAAAGTAGCCACAACCTAAAGTACTTCTCAAATTCATTCGATTGAAGTTTTTAGGTTGAATTTGTCAATCTTATTGAAGAGGTTTAAGTCACCCATTATATGACACTACCTTCCTAACATGCCCTCAGTGTACACTGCTTTATGCTCTGGCCCTGCAATGCACCTGCTATTGACGTATACAGAATGCCTACATATTGTACAATGCATGCCGGCAGCACCTTCAGCAACAGACTGGTTCCACCAAGATGCAGCACAGAACGCCACAGGAGATCCTTCATCCCTGTGGCTATCAAACTGTACAACTCCTCCCCCTTCTGTCGTGGGGTAGACTGAGACTGAGACTGACTCCCCCTGCCCGTCCCCTAACTTTGCAAATCTCCAAGCCTTTCCACTCGTCACTTTAATTTTGTGTTTCATGTATTGTATATATTTACTAACTGTTGGCAGATCAATTTCCCTCCTGGGATAAATAAAGTACTATCGTATCGTACAATCTACTCTTACCTGTGACTCGAAGATAGACACAAAAAGTTGGAGTAACTCAGTGGGACAGGCAGCATCTCTAGAGGGAAGGAATGGGTGACATTTCCGGTCGAGACCCTTCTTCAGACTGGAGAAACCCATTGTCTGAAGAATGGTCTTGACAAACCCTACGCAAACCCAAGCCAATTAACCTACAAACCTGCACGTCTTTGGAGTGTGGGAGGAAATCGAAGATCTCGGAGAAAACCCACGCGGTCACGGGGAGAGCGTGCAAACTCTTTACAGACAGAACCCGTAGTCGGGGTTGAACCCGGGGTCTCCGGCGCTGCAAGCGCTACAAGGCAGCGTCTCTACCAGCGTGGCCACCCTCACAGTGGGCCTAATTCTCACAGGTGTCATGACTGGTAATGAAAGCCACGGTTTGGGCATCGCCTGCTCAGTTCCACGGAATCTTGCCGTGCAGTTGCTGCTTTGACAACATTACCGCAGGAACCACAGCTTGAAAATGGGCTGTAATCTGTTGCACTGATTTAGTCCCCAAGCTGAGTTAGGAAATCTAATATCAAGTCAACTGGTTTCCTGGGAATTCCTTAGGAATTGGTGCCACGTTATATAACCCCGGCTTGATGCTTCTTTTGCCCAAGGCCATCCCCGGCTTACATTGGAGAGCAATCAGCTCAAAGTGCTGATAACAAGGAAGATGGATACAGTATCCTGCCAGCAGCAGCAGGAGGTGATTCTATTGGCGACTATGTCGAACCGTATGAGGGTAGAGCACAGAATGAGATTTCTGTCAGCAGGAATAACAAATCTACAGCAGAATTGTCACAATCGGCAGAGGCCTGAGCTGCAGCTCCCTGTGCAAAATGTGGGGCCGCTGAGATTACAAAAAATGAAATATTGAGCATTTGTCACATCCCAGTTCGATAAGGACAGCTCTGATCTTTACATTCAATCTGCAGAAATCCACCAATACAACACTCTAACAGTGTCTGTACAGCAACTGAAATAATTCATTTAGAATTCCCCTCCATTGGTGCAAACCAGCTTATATATCCACGACTGGAATAGAATCTGAGGATTGCACAGCAGAACGGGAGGCCATTCGGCCCAATAAACCTGTGCTAGAATTCAGCAGTGATCCTATTGGTCCCATTCTCCAACTCATCTCACTATTCTGCTGCACCACTGAATTGAATTGAATTAAATACATTTTAAGTCTGTACACATACAAGGAATTTGCCTTGGTGCTTTGCTCGCAAGTATATACAGTAGACGATATACAGTAAAAATATAATATTATAATTTACACATGTGAAGAAGGAAATAAAATACCAGAGCAAAAGGAGGCTACAGACTTTTGGCTGTTGAGTGGAGCCATCAGATCGCACTTTCCGTATCTCAACATTGTGTGTGGACAATGGTTGTGAAAATCGCTGGTACTCTTTATCAATCACTTTACATGTATGTCCTCTAGCTTCTGAACCACTGCCACTCCTGATTTTGAACCCCCTCTTAAAGCTCTGCACTATAAGAAAATGTCCCCATTACTGAACTCCCTCATTTCTGTGTTATTCCCTCTGGACCCGTTACAAGGCCATGATATTGGAATTGGTTTCTTATTGGTACATGTACAGTTTTGCATGCTACCCACTCAGTTTACACCATGCATGAGTACGTAAACCAGACAGGAAATATACAGAGAAAAGCAACCAGGATATATGGTGCAGACGATGTTACAGCTACAGAGAACGCAGATAAAATAAAGAAAAAATGCAAGGACAGCAGTGAGGTAGGTTGGGAGATCGGGAACACACCCTTGGCCTATGTGAGGTCCCTGCAGTAGTCTGATAACAGCAGAGAAGAAGTTGTTTCAGCCTTTGTTAAAGTAAACTGTACTTTACTGTCCTGAATTGAGAATAATTCTCCAGCTAATGCATAACCAATGGTTCATAAAGAGTTTATGATATATTAATAAAGCAAGTGTTCTGTGTGCTTTTCCATAGCCTTCTCAATTTATCTCATTCTAGGATTGTGCAACCTCTTTAGCATTGTGGCTTTTAGCTATTGTTTCTCCTCAGACTTTCATTACTTCATCGTACATGCCTCGAGTAATGGTATCTGGTTGATTGAGATGGTTCCTTCATCGACTGCAGTCCTCATAGTCATAGAGTGTGGAAACAGGCCCTTCAGCCCAACTTGCCCACACCGGCCAACATGTCCCAGCTATACTAGCCCCACCTGCCCGCATTTGGTCCATATCCCTCCAAACCTGTCTAATTGTTTCTTAAACATTGGTATAACCCCTGCCTCAACTACCTCCTCTGGCAGCTCGTTCCATACACCCACCACCCTTTGTTACCCCTCAGATTCCTGTTAAATCTTTTTCCCTTCACCTTAAACCTACATCCTCTGGTCCTCGATTCCCCTACTCTGGGCAAGAGACTCTGTGCATCTACCCGATCGATTCCTCTCACGATTTTATACACTGTGGGAGATTACAACATACCTCCTCTGGGACTGACACTGGTACTCCTCTCAATGGCCCTGTGGAAGGGTGGAAATTTGGACATGATGGTGTTCTTTCTTCACTATATATTCTATATTTTCATCGTGTTAACCCTGGGATCTCCACAGATTTTTCTCACTCTCTCCCCCATTGATTTAATGGTATTACACACTGTGAGCCTTTTGTCTGAGTTTCGAACTAATTAGCTTTTCTGGGATGCATTAACTAAAACAAACCTTTAATCATCCCACACCAGCAGGTTGAAGACACTTTGAGACGGGAGACTTTAATTTTATCTCTGACCATGTGGTGTCGATTGTGATATTCTCTTCAGGCTTCTCTTCTTTGTTTATTACCGTTTGAAGAGTTTTCATTTCACGCTGATTTCGGTTTTTGAAGCAAGGGTTTGATTTTAACAGTGGGTGAAGATCTCTGTGGTGCGATTGTACCAGATGTTCGGTAAGATCTGTACATGCCAGCCTGATGGTCAGACCACGGGCAGGTACCTGGGAGTCTAATGAGCCTAATGGAAATAGAGCCTGCAGGAGGCAGTGGAATCTATCAGCTCACACAGGAGAGCCCTCAGGATATCTATTCAGCAGAAATGATTATTAAACCAGAGAGCAGCATCTGAACAGAAGACAGACCTTGGGCTAGTCTTGCTGCACCCCAACTGTGTTGATGAGATTTACAAGCACCTCCATTCCCAAAGTCTCACTCATTCAGGGACAGTTGTTATCAGGCAACAGAATCATCCTACCACAACCAGAGAGCAGTCCTGAACTACTATCTACCTCATTGGTGACCATCGGACTATCCTCGATCGGACATTGCTGGCTTTACCCTGCACTAAACATTATTCCTTTATCCTATACCTATACACTGTGAATTGTAATCATGTGTTGTCTTTCCGCTGACTGGTTAGCACACAACAAAAGCTTTTCACTGTAACCTCGGTACACGTGACAATAAACTAAACTGAAACTGAAACCTACAAACCCGCACGGCTTTGGGATGTGGGAGGGAGCAGGGGTACCCAGAGGAAAACCACATGGACCATAGGGAGAACATGCAAACTCCACATGGACAGCACCTGTGGTCAGGATCGAACCTGAATCTCTGGCATTGTGAGGCAGCAGGTGTGCCATTGTGCCGTTCTTATGTCTTGTTTCATGACAGTTGGTGCTCTGGGATGACGGGAGATTTGATGGCCTGATTTTGTGACTCTCCTTGTAAATTGCAATGAGTCTTGGACCTGATTCTGCGGAGCTCTAGGGTATCCCATCCGAGAGAAGTCAGCATATTATTCACGCTTGATTTGCGCTTGTAGTCATTACATACAAAGCGGGCAGCTCGCTGTTGTACTTTTCCCAGGGTAATCTTGTTGTTGTTTAAACTGTAATGTTTTATTATTAATGTTTTATGTGTCGTTCTTAATTGTCACCGTATGTCGTGTTGTTACTTGCGAGCGGAGCACCAAGGCAAATTCCTTGTATGTGAACATACTTGGCCAATATTCATTCATTCATTCATCCAGCTTACAGCCTCCTGCAGAGAGCAAGAGATCTCTGTGTGGACCTAGCCACTGTGTCCTTGCCCCACCCACAAATGCCATGGTTTTACCTGCATTTCAGGACAATGACAGTGACTGGGTGATGAGTGAGGAAGGGTCTCGACCCGAAACCTCACCCGTTCCTTCTCTCCAAAGATGCTGCCTGTTCTGCTGAGTTACCCGCGTGTGGCACAGACATTGAACGGAAGGCTGTGGGTCTACGCTTATGCTGTGTGCCCTCAGGATTCTCACACACCGCTGTGGTGGCTGTTTAAGTTTAATCTTTATGTAGTTTTGTATCTTGTTGCCTTTTTGGTATGATTTCACTGTACCTCGGTACACGTGACAATAAAGGGCCATTGAACCATTGACATCTACAATAGTTCCATTAGAAGCAGATTATGTTCCATTAATCAATAAAATCATGACTGATCAGTCTATCGTCGGTTTAAACCAGCATCTGCAGTTCCTTCCTACACAGACTGAATATATATTTGTGCTTGCGCCTAATTTCATTTTATCAAATATCCATCGCTTCTGACAAGCCAGTGTCACCTTTGATGTAACAAAGAAACTAATTCATTTCACAGCTTAACTGTTAGTTAGTGAAAGTTAAAAAGATTCTGGAGTGAAAGCGACAGAATGTTTTGGCAGCTGTCGATGACATACAAAGATTGCAAATTACTTTTACTGCATCTGCAATCTTCTTTTCCTATATATATTCATTTTCTCCTTCTGTTTGATCTTGATTATTAGATTCTGGGCATCTTCATCTCCCAGAAAATGTATTTGCCAATTCTGTGCTCTCAGCCTCTACCGTTCCAAACCCCTGCCACTCTGTCCATTGTTCGATAACTGATATTGTTTCAGAATATTTATCTGCGAAGAAAAACGCTGTGACACTAAAATATGTTATCTTCTTCTTTACAAATGTGCTTTCTCTCCTGTTGTAATGGTAGCACAGGTTACTTCAACCTGCCTACATGTATGGCTGGTGTTACTGTTCTTGTGGTCTCCACGGATGGTGATATCATCTCAGCTCTGCGGTCAGTGAAGAGATGACTTTGACTCTCTTCAGTCATGTTCTACTTCAACTCTTCTTCCATTGAACAAGCTCAATCATTTCTACACACTCAGAATCTTCTCGTGGGTATCGCGCGCTCAATCAACTTCCTTGCAAGCCTTTTCAAACCTTTACCCAACATGGAACCATATATCTTCACAGGCTCTCTCACTCCTTCTCCCTCTTTCTCTATTCCATTTTCTCATTGCTGATAGTCATAGGGTGATACAGGGTGGAAACAGGCCCTTCAGCCCAACTTGCCCATGCCGGCCAACAACTCCCAGCTACACTAATCGCACCTGCCTGCGCTTTGTCCATATCCCTCCACACCTGTCCTATCCATGTACCTATCTACCGGTTTGTTAAATGTTGGGATAGTCCCAGCCTCAACTACCTCCTCTGGCAGCTCGTTCCATACACCCATCACCCTTTGTGTGAAAAAGTTACCCCTCAGATTCCTATTAAATCTTTTCCCCTTCACCTTAAACGTATGAAAACCTACACGGGTCTTGGGGTGAACATACAAACTCCGTACAGACAGCACCCGTAGTCGGGATGGAACCCGGGTCTCTGGTGCTGTAAGGCAGCAACTCTACCGCTGCGCCACCAATCTTTCTGTAAAGTTCAGCACGTGAATCTTCACATGTAACCTTCACTCTGTAGTATATCCACTCCACCTCAACTGCTTATCTCCCACCTTCTCTTCCAGATTCAGTTGAACCAGACTCAGCTACAGTACGTCCTGAATCTTTCATTCGACAGCCTTTCTCCAGTTGAGCAAAGTTGTTCTGCATGGCAGATGAAAATTTGCTTACACACAATATCCGATTTGCCTGCCAGGATTTGCTGTTTTAGCGTCTTTGTGCGTCGAACTCTGATCTCTCAGCTTGAGGTTGGACAGTAAGCAGATGTGAAGCAATGTTTGATTCCACTTTGTTTCACAAACTGCTCAAACTGAATGAATAGTGGATCATTATCCACGCAAAGTATATTCCCTTCAGAACTAGCTCCTTCTCTGCAGAATCTTCACCTTCATTACAACTTGTAACTGAGTGTAATCTTTCCACATTTGTGCCAGCAATTTGGTAAATACTGGTAAAAGCGCTCCATTTGGATGCTCCAGGTTCAATATCAACTTAGTCACAAAAAGCTGGAGTAACTCAGCGGGACAGACAGCATCTCTGGAGAGAAATAATGGGTGATGTTTCGGGTCAAGACCCTTCTTCAGACTGGTTAGGGATAACGGAAACGAGAGATATAGATGATGTGGAGAGATAAAGAATGAATGAAAGATATACAAAAAAGTAAGGATGATAAAGGAAACAGGCCATTGTAAGCTGTTAGCAGCAAAGATCCCATAGCGAGCAAGATAGACCACTCGACGAAAAAGACTTAGTACGGTCATGGGCAGATTCATGGGTAATTTTCGGCCCCATTTCCATAACCGGCTTCCATCTCCGCACCAAAGATCCCATAGGATACTAGTGCGGAGACGGAAGCCGGTTACGGAAACATCCTCGTAAAAATAAAAGTTATTTGGGAAAAATCTTCTCCTCATTTTCAGAATTTTAATTTATTAACACAAACTGTTCCCCCGCAACGTTGATTACACTGCGAGTCGGGTCGGGTCGGGTTACGGAAATGGATGAAAAAAAGGCCCACGTTCCGTTCCGTTGCGTACTACACGTCAGCCCATTGCATTTAGCAGGAGTGGTCTATCTTGCTCCGCTATAGGATCTTTGGTTTGTAGGGTGAAAATGAGAAGCTGTTGCTACTTGGGTGGGGGAGGGATAGAGAGAGAGGGAATGTCAGGGCTACCTGAACTGAGAGATTCATCTATACCGCTCATAATTTTATATATTTCTCTTAGGTCTTCCCTTAACCTGTAACATTTCAACAAAATCAATCCAAGCATGTCCAACCTCTCCCTTTAGCTCCAACCCTCTACTCCAGGCAGTTTTCTGGTAAATCTGATTGAAATTCAGTAACATTCTTTACTTTTTTTAGCCATAAGAATGTCTACAACCTTCTCTTTAATTGATTGTAGACTTTCATTCGCCCTCAGGCCCAGATAAACTGCATCTTTCCAGACAGAGGGGCATTTGTTCTGAGCTTTAGATTATGTTCACCATGCCACATGAATTCTTCAAGCTTTTAGCAATTTCCCTCATCTGTGAGGTTCTTGTGATCAATGCAAAGGCCACGTTGAATTACTTTGCACATTTTCTCCACTGCAGCATGAAATACATCGAGTGATGATTTCATGCCATCAGATGCTTGGTGCTTGTTTCAACTCATTGCTTGCACTCCCACACACCGGCTTCCATCTCCGCACCAAAGATCCCATAGGATACTAGTGCCGGTCTTCCCAGCTTGCATCTCCATTTGTTCCCCTCTCCCATCCCCTCCCCACTCATAGGCCCATCTGCCCCATCGTACCCTGACCATCTAGATCCATCTGTGCCACCCCTTCCTCAGTCCCACCCCTTCTTCAGTCCCACCCCTTCCTCAGTCCCACCCCTTCCTCAGTCCCACTCCGCCCTCTGCCCCACCCCTTCCTCAGTCCCACCCCTTCCTCAGTCCCACCCCTTCCTCAGTCCCACCCCTTCCTCAGTCCCACCCCTTCCTCAGTCCCACCCCTTCCTCAGTCCCACCCCTTCCTCAGTCCCACCCCTTCCTCAGTCCCACCCCTTCCTCAGTCCCACCCCTTCCTCAGTCCCACCCTGCCGTCTGCCCCACCCCATGGTATAAATGTAAATTGTCCCTAGTGTGTGTAGAGTAGTGTTTAAGGACCTGTCCCATTTGAGCATCATTTGCACGTCATGCAGATGGCGCGCGAAGATTTTGTACACCCCAAAATCCTGGGGCGCCACGCGCGTCACCACGCACCATGCGGGCATCAAGTGCGTCACGATGCGTGCGTCGTTACGCGTAAATGATGTTGCGTAATTGACACGCAAATGCCGCCCAAGTGGGACAGGCCCTTGAATGTGCGGCGATCGCTGGTCAGTACGGACTCGGTGGGCCGAAGGGCCTGTTTTCACGCTGTATCTCTAAACTAAACTAAAAATTACTGCCCGACAGCTGAGTCTTTCTAGTGTCCTGTTTTTTGTTCCTCTTTCCATAGAGGCTTTCATCTAACTATCAGTGCAAGTTGTCTTAAAAGTAACGTTAGTACGGTGATTAAATTACTGGGCTAGTATTGAGAGGCTTGAATTATTGATTCAAGGACATGAATTCACATCCCACCACAGAATCTGGGATAGTTAAGTTAAAATAATTTAATAAATGCAGAACTTTAAAAAGAACTAATTTATGTAATTAAACGGCCAGAGTGCTGCAATAATCCATCTTATTCTGTGTATCTCAGGAGAGGGTAAGCTGCAATCCCATTGGGGTCTGGCAAATCTATGGCTCTGAATCTCAGAGTGCCAGAGATCAGGGTTCAATCCTGCCTTGGGTACTGACCATATGGAGTTTACACTTCCTCTGTGTGACTGCATGGGCTCCCTCCGGGTGCTCCGGTTTCCTCCCAAATCCTAAACGATGACAGGTTTGCAGATTTAATTGGCCTCTGTAAATGCTACTTAGACTCTGTAGGGAACGGATGGGAAATTGGGATAACATAGAACTAGTGGTCGATGGTCAGTGTGGACTCGGTGGGCCGAATGGCCCGTTTCCATGCTGTATGTTTAAAATCAATCAATTCAGTCACAAATGGTCAGAACCCCCTCAACACTGCAAACGAGTTCGCCTGGACTTTGCACTCAAGAGCGGAAAATAAACCAGACTCCTCCTCGATTAGAAAGGTCCATCCGCTGGAGTTCAGCTATACTGTACTTCTGTTATTGTCAGAAGACACAGATCAAGGCTGACTTTCTCTCTTCCTGTCCCAGAGCATCAAGTTAATTTTACAACAATTTCTATTCCAGTTGAGATCAAATAGCTCAGCTTAGACCAAAGTCTATCCCTCCCACAGAACATGACAATTCAACAGTCAGAGTTGATTCATTATATTACATTTAATGCTGTGCATTTGGGTCGCTTTTTTAATTCATAATGATTGAATAACAGAATTTAAAGTTGAACGTAACGGATGTGTGAATCGCTGCTAGATATTTATGCCAATTGTATGGACGTCACCCATTCATTCTCTCCAGAGATGCCGCCTGTCCCGCTGAGTTACTCCAGCATTTTTTATCCTTCTTCGGTGTCGGCTCGAAGGGCCGAATGGCCTACTCCTGCACCTATTTTCTATCTTAACAAATTGCAACATCTCATATGTATCCGAATTAAACTCCATCTGCCATTCCTCAACCCATTTGCCCAGTTGATCGAGGTCCTTCTTCACCGTCTCATACCATCTTTTACTGTCCTCAGCCCTGTGTCTCTGCCCAAAGTGGGTCAAGGTTGAGGGAGTTTTATTCTGTTAGTAGCCCTTGCTGTCCCCATCCTAGCAGTGTTGGACAGGAAAGCATTGAAGGATATAGGGAACGTTTCTCTGTATCCACTTGGATAGTCAATGCACATGGAATATCACAGTCTAGCTCACCTTTATCATACCTACTGTGGGAAGGACCAAGAATTTCTCAATTAAATTGGGATTATTTAATAATATAATTTAACATAAGTAAAACCATCCTTGAAATGCTACAAGTAGGAGATTGCAAATAGGAGAATGCTGAATTCTCACGGCAAGATTACTGGGAGGAGAAAATGTATTGGATATAGGTATTACTCGAGATTGTGAAAGTGTTTCATTCTGCAGGTACTGTGAGCAATGAAAAGAGATATCTGTTTTAACTGGACATCTGATATTGTCAGTGACCCAGGTTTGATATCAGGAAATAAGTGAGGAAATGGAACAGCTAGGAACACTCCAACAGCCAGCAGTAGCTCAATGGGCTGAAGGGTCTTTGTATACGCTGTAAGAATTAAGTGGCACAAAGGGGGGTTTTAAATGGTAGACATGATCCTTTGGGTCAGCGAGGAGCTGTGTGCCGTCACCTCACAAAAACACGTTATCCTTAACTGTCCGATGAGGATTAAAGATTCCCATTCCCCAGCCTGAAATATCTAAAAGGCCATCACTCCGGCAGGGTGCTTCATATATTCAAATCATGAATATCTATTCATTATTTGTTGAACAGCGGCTGTATTTAGTCAAATATGTTATTGATAAAGCAACGTGCCAAAGACTGGAGAAACATTAGAGAGGAATATGCAGAATACGGGCTATGTAATGACATAAACCTACACTGACCATAAACCTACACTGAGTTACAGGATGCTGTAAAATGTCCACAGCCCTGACCTTACTGTACACGTGACACTGCATCATCTTTAATGGCTTTCTAATGCTGTCTAGTTAATGTCCGCGCTTTTAATATCCTGTTGTATCACAGCTCTTTGTTTCAAAGCCATTGAAGTAATAAGGTTCAGAAAGTATACGTGCCTCTGGAGGCCAGTTACAGTTCATATGGTTTTACATGTACACGTCCACCAGCAGTGGGGGTATATTTTCATGCAAGTCTACCAATCTATTCTCCTCACAGCCAGATTCCATAGTCTGCACTGGAATGAATGGATGAGTTTATTGGCCAAGTATTCACATACAAGGAATTTGCCTTGGTGCTCCGCCCGCAAGTGACAACGGCATAGTGACAAATGGGATGGAAATGTAGATCCCGCAATGCTGCACAGTCCACGTGTATCAAAGCAATTGCCCATCTCTACTGTTCCGTGATTACTCAAAATGAAGATCACCACTAATTCTCCAGTACTGTGACAGAACGAGGATTCTCTGCATTCAAATACAGAATGTTTGGGGGCATCGCCAGGTAAAAATGTCTGACTTGCTTAAAAACAATAAGTACAGAGGTCTGAGATGGAGATGATGGCCAAACCAGCTTACTCTCTGGTCCCAGACCCTCAATCATTCATTACAATCGCTCCACTCCTTTAAACCGCGACTCCAGCAGCAGCATTTCCTACTCAAACTATAATATTTCAAAAACTATGTCTGAAGAAGGGTCTCGACCAGAAACGTCACCGATTCCTTCTCTCCAGAGATCCTGCCTGTCCCCGCTGAATTACTGCAGCTTTTTGTGTCTATCTCTGCTCTTCTTAATCTCGTCTCAGATCTGTTGATGCGCTAAACGTTATTGCCTTTATCCTGTATCTGTACACTGTGAACACTCGATTATAATCATGTACAGTCTTTCCACGTGGAAGTTAAAAAAAGATTTTACTTTACAAAATAGATTCAGCTGAAACTAAGACAAGCTTTCACCTTCTCCTATTAAATTGCAAAGCCAGCAAAAAGCACTAAACTTTGCTTTCAGTACATTAACAAGGCCAGCAAACTGTTGATGTTCCCATTCCCATAACATAAGCGAGATAACAAGCACAGCTTCATGAATGTCTCCTCTATAATATAAACATTAGAGGGAATTCAGACTCTTGGCACTAACCCTTGTTCTATAAGATTATAATGTGCGTCATAACTAGAAAAAAACAAAATGCTTGTTCTGCAGAAATATAACCTTCTCATATAACCATATATGGCTAACCCTTCCTCTGTCAGAAGAACCTGTCAATCTTAAGAAGCTGTCAATCTTAAGGATCTGTCAATCTTAAGAAGCAAGAGGCTGTACTATGCTCTGTAGATAAGGTATTGCTGAATCATTGATTATTGGGGTACACATGTACTGAGATCATTGCCCCTTTGTGTGGAGAATAGAACTCTGTATAGTCTGTAATCCGCATACTGTAAAGAGTTTTACCACGCCCGCCTGGCGAAATAAAGATTGTATTGCTTGATCACTGATTCTATTTGCGTTTTTGTCTGTTTAAGAACATCGAACCACAACACACTGACTGGAAAGCACGCAACAAAAAGCTTTTTATTGTACTTTGGTACACTTGACAGTAAACTAAAATAAAATAAAATAAACAAGGATCCTGACCCGAAATGTCACCTGTTTATTTTCTCCAGAGATGCTGCTTGACCTGCTGAGTTACTCCAGCACTTTGTGTCTACCTTCTGTATAAACCAGCATCTGCTGTTCCTTTTTATTACAAAGTACAGAGGACTGTTTGAGATTTGATCTGAAGCATGAGATGCAAAAGAGAGTTCACCCAGAGAGTTGTGAGTTGGTGGGATTCTCTGCCTCAGAGGGCAGTGGAGGCCAATTCTCTAGATGCTTTCAAGAGAATCAAATACACAGGACAAGATGTTAAGAAGTCCCTTGTGCCAATAGGTGGGGAGCATTTCACGACATTCGTTGATTGTTGCGAGTGGTAGACGCTCAACATCGGGGGGGGGGGGGTTTGGGGGGGGTAACCTTCAGGACAGTTGGGCACAGGACACATCATCAGTAGTGTACCCTTGCATCACTGGGTGTTTCGGCCTTTTAACACTATACACCCTCCACAAGGGCGGTCCGCTGCAGGATGATCAACCCTCAGCGCATGTCCTGTGTCAAACCGTCCCAAAGATTCACCCCGACATACTTGGGGCCCAGCATGGGTCTTTTCGCTTGAGCCAAATCCACCGGCTGCTTCTTTCAGAGAGCTAGATAGGGCTCTTAAAGATAGCGGAGTCAGGGGATATGGGGAGAAGGCAGGAACAGGGTACTGATTGGGGATGATCAGCCATGATCATATTGAATGGTGGTGCTGGCTCGAAGGGCCGAATGGCCTACTCCTGCACCTATTGTTAACAAAACAAAATGTATAATATGGTGTAGACAGCCCTATTGATGGAAGAACAACGTAACGGCAATTATATTGAAAAGTGGAGATAATTATTTTCATAATGAAAAGTTTAGAAGGATTTTGGTAAGGTCAGGGGTCAACTCTTCCAGGGAATTGGCATGGTTTGGATTGGCTGAACTGTCTATGACTGGATGCTGTGTGTGGGAAGGAACTGCAGATGCTGATTTAAACCGAAGATAGACACAAAAAGCTGGAGTAACTCAGCGGGACAGGCAGCATCTCTGGAGAGAAGGAATGGGCGTTGCTCCGGGTCGAGACCCTTCTTCAGATGGATGTTGTATTTCACAGGCTGCAACTCACGTGAAAAGAGCTGACGTCTGCATCCCTCTGCGACAGGCTGCACGTCATCCCTTCACACCAGCATCACTCCCTCGCACATACATGGCTCTGAAGCATATACGGCACACATCCCTGGACACAAACATCAAGCCCCCCATACACATACATCCCTTCACTGTACACAACCCTTCTCACATACATCACTCACTTCCCACCCTTCACTCATTAGACTTGGCGCCTTTATGTCACAACCTATCTTCTATTTATATCTCCCACACTTCTTCCCATTCCAACACAAAGAATAGTGCAAGGGATGATTCATTCCCTGTAAGGAAGTTGGCAAAAAGAAAAGCTGACGCAGATTTGAAGCAGCAAATCTCTCATGTTTTGTCCTTACAGGCGAGCAGTCCTGAGCTGCTGGGCAGAGCAAGCTGTTAAATATTCATGACGAGACGTGATTTACAGTCAGCACCAGAAAACTATCTTGCACCGAATATTCTCAGCCTCGTGTGGGGCAGCAGACATTCAAATAACTTCACGTATAACCCCTGCATTCCCTCTCTCTCCCCATCCCTCCCCCACCCAAGTCATACCAGCTTCAAAATCGTCATAGACACATCTCTGGAGAGAAGGAATGGGTGACGTGAAGAGTCTCGACCCGAAATGTCACCCGTTCCTTCTCTCCAGAGATGCTGCCTGTCCCGCTGAGTTACTCCAGCTTTGTCCACCTTTGATTTAATCCAGTATTTACATTTCTTTCCTTCACATTCAAAGATGTCACATTAAGTCTCATTGTCTGTATTTGTTTTGACCTAAGAAACATCTAACAATGGCCTGTTTCCTTTATCATCATTACTTTTTTGCTTATCTTTCATTCATTTGTTCTATATCTCTCAACATCACTGTCTATATCTCTCATTTCCCTTTCCTCAGACTCTCAGTCTGAAGAAGGGTCTCGACGCAAAACGTCACCCATTCCTTCTCACCAGAGATGCTGCCTGTCCCGCTGAGTTACTCCAGCTTTTTGCGTCTATCTTCGGTTCAAACCAGCATCTGCAGTTCCTTCCTGCACAGACATTCCAGCCAGCTACATTTCTGATTTTAGGTTAGGAGTTTTGTAACATTTGTAGCATCCAAAGTCTCAGGCTAAAATATTCATCCAAGAAATCTGCTTCCTCTCATATCTCGATTTATCACTTTGTAAAAACGCAGGAAGTAACCGCAGTGTGGAGTGAAGTTTGTGGTTGGATTGAGACCACAAGTATAAGTGTTAATGCAAAACGATAACATTTAGCATTGCAAGTAGACAAAAAATGCTGGAGAAACTTAGCGGGTGAGGCAGCATCTATGGAGAAAAGGAGTAGGTGACGTTACGGGTCGATACCCTTCTTAGGGACTCGACCCGAAACGTCACCTTTTCTCCATAGATGCTGCCTCACCCGCTGAGTTTCTCCAGCATTTTATGTCTACTATCGATTTTTCCAGCATCTTAAACATTTAGGATAACAATCAGAAACGCATGATTGGGGGAAGGGACCAACTCTTCTCATAAATCTACCCGAGATAAGAGATGCTTGGTCACAGTCTGTCCCACATAGCTGCCATCTGTCGTTTTGCAGCCCACTCACGCTCAGAAACCATCTCACTTCACCCAGGGTCTTTTAAAGGAAGTGGCTGTAGAGATAGTGGATGCATTGTATTATGATCTACCAAATCCCCCTGAATACAGCAGAGATCTCAGAGGACTGAAAAACCACAAATGTCACAACACTATTCAAGAAAGGATGGGGACGGAACGCAGGAAACCAAATGCCTAATGTTTATCATTGGGGAAAATGTTGGAATCCATTTTTTATTTTTCAGATTAGTTTATCATCATATGCCCCAGGGTGCAATGGAATTCCTTGTTAGCATGAAGCTCATAGTAAACAGAATAGAGAAACGAAGAATACATTAATAAATACAACAACGAAAGCACAATAGCAGAATGATGGAAAAATTGTAGTGCAATCTCAAGTAGTGACACGGATAGGACAAGGTTTGGAGGGATATGGGCCAAACGCAGGCAGGTGGTGCGAGTGTAGCCGGGACATGTTGGCCAGTATGGGCAAGTTGGGCCGAAGGAGAATAACTGAATGCGGTAAAATGAAGAGTGAGATTACGTGGCAGCATCTCTGGGAAGTGGGTGTGAAAGTAGTGATTGGTTCAGGAGCCTGAGAGCGTTGAGGAAGACGCTGCTCTTAAATCTGGACATTATCATTAGTTTATTATTGCGTTCTGTACCAAGATACAGTGTAAACTTATTTCAACGCTCTCCAGTCAAATCATACCACGCATAATTACAATTGGGCCGTACGCAAGGTGGCGCAAAGAGACAAAAAACAGAGTACAGAAAAGTTTTAGGGTTAAAGAGAAAGTGCAGCTAAGAAAAAAAGAAAAAAACTGCAAGGGGCACAACCAGGTATCTTGACAGATTAGGATCACCCCTTTATTTGATGAGTGGACTACTCAGCGATCTGATAACAGCGGGGAAGAGGCTATCCCCAGATTTGTTGGCAGATGCTTTGAAGTTGAATGAAAGGAACTTTCTGGAACTCTCTGCCACAGAGGGTAGTTGAGGGTAGTTGAGGCCAGTTCATTGGCTATATTTAAGAGGGAGTTAGTTGAATGAAAGCAACTCTCTGGAACTCTCTGCCACAGAGGGTAGTTGAGGCCAGTTCATTGGCTATATTTAAGAGGGAGTTAGATGTGGCCCTTGTGGCTAAAGGGATCAGGGGGTATGGAGAGAAGGCAGGTACGGGATACTGAGTTGGATGATCAGCCATGATCATATTGAATGGCGGTGCAGGCTCGAAGGGCCGAATGGCCTACTCCTGCACCTATTTTCTATGTATCTATGTATCTATGAAAGATACGATTCTGAGTTGTTGGTCTGGGGGTGGGAGATTGCAACCTTCACGTGGTCCAGCCCGTTTCGACGAATGCAATCAACCTGGCGTGCACAAACAGAAGATCAAACAGGACAAGTTGTCTAACAACTTTAGGCTGTGCACGCCATACGCAAGAAGAAGAAGTGAATGCTCTGGTGTGGATACCCGGAGCTAGGAGACATGGTTGCACGATCAGGGATTGTTCCTTCAAGATTTAGTTGAACTGCGATTTCTTCTCAGAGTGCGTTGGAAATCTTCTCAGATCATCATCACCATCATCATCATCATCATCGTTGAAAACATCAACATGTCGTACAATGCCGTGTACGACAGTGATCGCAACTTCTACTGAAGTGTGGATGGCCGTTGGCTCGCTAGGAGCTCATCCACCCTTTGACACGTCTTGTTTTTGGTCCTGCTGGGGGTCCACAGCCCCCTCCTCACCTGGCAAACCAGGTGGGGGAGACGGTTTAGTCGCCGACTATCTGACCATGGAGCAGGTAGCACGGGATTACATGGTACAATTCATACATCTTTTCCACAAAAACTATTGACAAAGAATAATGAGAAAGCAACCTTAAGAAATGATCTGCAAATGAACATTTTATATTGTTCAGCAGCGAACTAGAGGAGACTGCAATGCTGATGCAAGTGGCTCCTTTAAGCCAGTGGGCAGCTGTACTATCAGCTGTGGTGTCTGTGTGAGATGCGGCCTGGTTTGTTCATTGTGAAAGGGCAGTGTACTGGTCTGGTGATGGTGCCTTACATCTCCCCCTCACGTTCCCCTCGTTGATGAATGGTGAAGGACAGCCCCCTGCTGTCCAATCCACTCCTCACAGCTCTCATGATAGGGCGACACAGTGGTGCAGCGGGTAGTGCTGCTGCCTCACAGTGCCAGAGACTCAGGTTCCATCCTGACCTCGGGTACTGTTTGTGTGGAGTTTGCATGCTCTCCCTGTGACCTAGTTGGTATGGATCGCTCTATGAATCAAACTCTTAATCTAAGGAGTGTGACTGTCTTTTAGAACTAAGATTCCAGATAACACATTGATACATATTTCAGACCCAAGTTCATGAAGACAAAGATCCTGATGCCGTAGACTTTTATTGCAGGTGGGTTAACCCAGTTCCCTTAGCTTCCAACTTCTACCGCTGCCACATTGTACTCCCTGGAACAGCGGAGGCTGAGGGGAGAACTGAAGGAAGTATATCAAATTATGAGAGGCACAGATAGGGTAGAGAGTCAGAACTTTGTACCCAGAGTGAAAATGTCAAAGACTAGAGGGCAGAGCTTTAAGGTGAAAGGGGAAAAGTTTAAAGAAGATGTGCAAACTGAGTTATTTAAGAGAGTGGTGGGTGCCAGGGGTGATGGTCGAGACAGATATAGTGGAATTTAAAAAGCTTTTTTCAATCTCTTACCTTGCCGGAGATGCGATTGTTTTCCGGATCGTATCTCTGGTTTCTCTGCGGCCTAACATCGTGGAGCTGGAGGCCTCGCTCGGGACGGACTTTGAGCCCCACCCCGGGGACGTGGACTTATCATCGGAGCCGATCCCTTGCCTGGGATCGACGCTCCAACCTCGGCCTGCGGACTTTAACATCAGGGAGCTCGCAGTCTCGGGTTGAGACCGATCCTCGGGATAGTTCAACTACGGTACCTATCCCACCACGGGTTCGATCCTCGTTTCTGCCTGTTCAAGCCCTCTAGGCCTCGCTCAGACAGAGACACTCCAGAAGGTCACGCAGTCCCAAGCGCTCTCCCAGAAGATCAACGCTGAGCCTCGTGATAGCGGACTTTTATATGTCCCGGGACCTCGAGGGGCCGAACCACATGGGGGTGGTCTCTTAACAACCCAATTACAGATATCAATTAACCCCATACATAGCAGGCATTTCCCTAACCCAATAATACAACATTTCAATACATGTACAAGAAAGAAAGCTCTCGAAGGAAGCAAACAAAAACAAACATTGAAACATGTGCCCTGAGATTCAAACTATTTCTCCAAGGCTCAACAGTTCGACCAATCATCAATTAACAGGATGACCATCTTGCAACATTATGCACACTGTTTACAATTATTTTGCAGCGATCCAATAGAAATTATGCATTTAAGGTTAGTTTGCAAAACCACTATACATGTTATCAATTTAAGAGAAACAGGAACACCTGAATCCCTTACCATCCTGCATATCAATCTGAGCCTAGACTGGCTGGCGCCATTCAAAGCCTGTAAAGTTCAGCTGACAAGCGTTAAGGTAATTCTGACAAGTGCAGGTTATGGTGTCTTTAATTTAGTCAATATTAACACTACATCCACAGAGATGGGTCTGGACTACACACAGACAGGATGTGTAGGAAGGAACTGCAGATGCTGGTTTAAACCGAAGATAGCCACAAAACTCAGCGGGACAGGCAGCATCTCTGGAGAGAAGGAAAGGGTGACGTTTCGGGTCGAGACCCATCTTCAGACAGCAGATGGCTTGGAATATACATGGGAGGATCAGGCAGGTCAGTGCATACAGTATGAAAGACCGCACAGGAGAGAGGGGTTGGTGTGACCTGAATTAGAGGTGGGATACAGGTTGAAATTTAATCACAAGGACAGACAGCTGAGAAATGGGACAGAGATGAATGGGCATGCAATGAATTCTGCGGGATTTGCCACGGAGAGAAATTGTTGCAATCTTCACACATTTTATAAATAATTTGAAATTGAGTCCAGGAAGAGAGGTGCTGTATAAAAGATACCAGTGAGGGTATGGCTCAGTAGATGAAGTTGTAGGGAATTACTGAATCAAATCTATCATATACTGCATTACCCGTCCCAAGGGGAGGCTCCTCCAATCCGTCAAAGCCAGTGTCCTTTGTGCAGATCCTCATGCACTACCATTGCGGACAGCTGAGTAGTCACTTCTAATAAATCTACGTGCCCATTCAGTGGTCTCTGATACTACAATTACTTCATCCTGAACCAGCCATTTGTTTGGAATCTTAGAAACATAGGTGCAGGAGTAGGCCTTTCGGTCCTCCGAGCCAGCACCGACATTTAATATGTTCATGGCTGATCTTCAAAAATCTGTAACCCATTCCTGCTTTTTCCCCCAACATCCCTGATTCCTTTAGCCCTAAGAGCTAAATCTAACTCTCTCTTGAAAACATTCAGTGAATTGGCCTCCACTGCCTTCTGTGGCAGAGAATTTCACAGATTCACAACTCTGGGTGAAATGGCCTACCCCTTATTCTTAAACTGTGACCCCTGGTTCTGGACTCCCCCAACATCGGGAACATTTTTCCGGCATCTAGCCTGTCCAATCCTTTAAGAATTTTATATGTCTCTATAAGATACCCTCTCACCCTACATTCCAGTGAATACAAGCCCAGTCGCCCTATTCTTTCATCATATGTCATATTTACCCACAAACTCCTGTGCAAGCTCAGAATGTGACCCTGTTCAGGATCAGAGGTTGCAGGAAGCAAGGGAGGGAAGTGTGGTGGCCCTGGCAGAGATACAGGCACCTTCGTTTGCCACAGGTTGAGTGCCAGAAGACTGGAGGGTGACCAATGTTGTGCCGTTATTCCCAAAGGGCAGTGAGGAAAACCATGAAAATCAGGTCCCACAAACCTGTTGGAGTTTGTTGAAGAGGTAACCAAGAGGAAGACAGGGCGGTGGACATCGTCAGTATGGATTTTAGCAAGACCTTTGTGTAGGA
Organism: Malacoraja senta; assembly: GCA_038087875.1. Taxonomy (NCBI): domain Eukaryota; kingdom Metazoa; phylum Chordata; class Chondrichthyes; order Rajiformes; family Rajidae; genus Malacoraja; species Malacoraja senta. Next base: position 1,075,039 of record CM075993.1, read on the forward strand.
AGGAACGGCAGATGCTGGTTTAAACTGAAGATAGACACTAAAAGCTGGAGTAACTCAGACAGCATCTCTGGAGAAAAAGAATAGATGACAACAGACAATAGGTGCAGGAGTAGGCCATTCGGCCTTTTGAGCCAGCACCGCCATTCACTGTGATCATGGCTGATCATCCACAATCAGTACCCCGTTCCTGCCTTCTCCCCATATCCCTTGAATCCACTATCTTTAAGAGTTGGGACCCTTCTTCAGTGTGAAGAAGGGCTCCAACCCGAAACATCACCTATTCTTTTTCACTAGAGATGCTGCCTGTCCCACTGAGTTACTCCAGCTTTTTGTGTCTATCTTCGGTATAAACCAAGTCTGAAGAAGGGTCCCGACCCGAAACATCACCTATTCTTTTACACTAGGGATGCTGCCTGACCCTCTGAGTTACTCCAGCATTTTGGGTCTATCTTTGACAAGGTCCTGCATGGTAGACATCTATTAGGCTAGATGGCATGGGATTCAAAGAAGGCTAGTTAATTGGCTTGATGGTAGGAAGCAGAGGATGATGGTGGATGACAGAAAGAACTGCAGATGCTGGTTTGTGACAAAGATAGACACAAAGTGCTGGAGCAACTCAGCGGGTCGGGCAGTATATCTGGAGAAAAAGGATAGGTGCCGTTTTGGGTCGGGACCCTTCCTTAGACTCAAGATCACACTAAAGATGGCGAAGCTTATCGACATTTACAGTAGGATCTTCATCAGCTATGCCAGTGCAATTTGTGACCTCGAACCAGGGTAGGGTCTTCACAGTGAACAGATAGCGCCGTGGGGATTGTTGTTGAGCTAAGGGATCCAGGAGTACAAGCACATCATTCTCTGAAAATGGCAGCATTGATGGATGGAGTGGCGATGAAGGCTTTAGGCACCCTGGCCTTCATCAGTCAGGGAAATTAATATACAAGTTGGGACAATATGATACAGTTGTACGTGGAGTTGGTATGAGTCATAAATGGATGATTTAGAACATTTATTAGTTTAGGCTTCAAGTTTGGTTATTACAAGTTAAAGTGTTCCCAGCGTTACGTATATCGCTGTACATGAAAAGATTGAGACATGTAGCTACATTTTTAATTGATATTCTGGCTGGCAGCTTCATGACAGTTACAAATAGTGTAAGGAGTGGATGTGGAGAGGGTGTTCCCACTAGTGGGAGAGTCTAGGACCAGAGGTCATAGCCTCAGAATTAAAGGACGTTCTTTAAGGAAAGGGATGAGGAGGAATTTCTTTAGTCCGAGGGTGGTGAATCTGTGGAACTCTTTGCCACACAAGACTGTGGCGGCCAAGTCAAAGAATATTTTTAAGGCAGCGATAGATAGATTCTTGCTTAGGATGGGTGTCAAGGGTTATGGGGAGAAGGCAGGAGAATGGGGTTAGGAGGGAAATATTGATCAGCCATGATTGAATGGCGGGATAGACGATGGGCCGAATGGCCTAATTCTGCTGCTATCGCTCATGATCCTATGAAATGTTCTTCTCAGGTGTATTGCACAGACTTATGATCCTTGTCAAAGCAACGCACTAACCGTTCGTCAATCCTTTTTTGGGGAAAAGTCTGACTGCTGTGGGTTGAAAATAACCAATTCTGCAAATGGTTTTGCCCTCGATCAGATAAAATGAGCTCCTTATTCACTGGAATGTGCTTTTGTTTGTGAAGTGTGGAGTTTGTTGTATTATTCATGACAGCATATACCCATTTCAAGGCTATTCAGAGACGTTATGATGGTGCGCTGTCATTTTAAATGCTCACTGGAGCATATTTATAGCATTCTGCTTGTGGCAAACATCCCAGAAATATTACTAGCTTATCAAAACAAGTATTGGAAAGTTCCAGCTTCTCTCCCTGTGATTACAATATCTTTTGTTTAATGACTGATGCAATGCTTGACCTGTGGGAGAATTTACTACCACCAAATGAAAAAATTATGTGACTGTACACACACACAATAGACGGAAGCTACGTCATTCCTGCTCCTTGACACTGCCCAGTGACCTTTGCTCCTTTATACTGCCCAGTGACCTTTGCTCCTTGACACTGCCCTGTGATCTTTGCTCCTTGACACTGCTGTGACATTTGCTCCTTGACACTGCCATGACCTTTGCTCCTTGACACTGCCATGACCTTTGCTCCTTGACACTGCCCTGTGACCTTTGCTCCTTGACACTGCCCTGTGACCTCTGCTCCTTGACACTGCCCTGTGACCTTTGCTCCTTGACACTACCATGACCTCTGCTCTTTGACACTGTGACCTCTGTTACCTAACACTAGCCAGTGACCTTTCTTCTTTATTGCCGTGCCATGATCTACACCCTCACCTCACCCACCTTGCCCCACCTCTGCCCAGATCAATACACAAAGATTATTACGCCATTCACAATTTATAATCCTTCATCACTATCCAACACTATCCAGCACAGTGCCAGAGACCCGGGCTTCAGAGACCTGACTACAGGTGCTGTCTGTATGGAGTTTGTACGTTCTCACTGTTACCGCGTGGTTTCTCCAGTTCCTCCCACATTCCAGACATATAGGTTTGTAGGTTAATTGGTTTCGGCAAAATTGTTCCTAGTGTGTAGAATCGTGCTAGTCTACGGGATAATAGCTGAGCATATCACACGAGACCTCGCCAAAGGTCTTGCTAAAATCCATATAGACATCACCCACCAACCTTCCCTGCTCAACCCTCTTAGTTACCTCATAAAAATTCTAATAGATTAGGATTTGGTTCAATGGTCACAATTCACCACGGTCAGATGGATTCTCAACACATGCCATCTCAGTGAGGAGGTAGACAACAGGAGATCGTCTGAGGAAGGGTCTCGACCCGAAATATCGCCTATTCCTTCTCTCCACAGATGCTGCCTCACCCGCTGAGTTCCTCCAGCATTTTTGTCTACCTTCGATTTTTCCAGCATCTGCAGTTTTCTTAAACATCTCAGTTAGGAGGTTCACTTGGACCAGGAACCAGAAGCTAGCCAAAGGAAAATGCCCCTGATAGGCAACAACCACAGAAGCAAAGCGATGAACATTATCACTATTATTCATTCCCTCCACTGAACTAACGTCCGCTTTTTTGCAGAAAAACTTCTGGTAATCTTGCCTGTGTGCCATCTACTATATCTTGTTCTGGCAAATAGGATATGGATGACACAATGGCACAGCTGGTAGAACTACTGCCTCACAGCACTGAGTGCTGTCTGTGTGGAGTTTGCTTGTTTCCCTGTGACCCGGTTTCCTCCCACATCCCATGGGTCTGTTGGTTAATTGACCTCTGTGAATTGCCCCCTAGTGTGTAGGGAGTGGATGCAAACATGAGTACTAGTGAGAACGGGTGATCGACGGTGGGCAGGGACTCGGTGGGCCGAAGGGCCTGTTTCCCTCCAGTATCTTTCCATCAATCAAATGTGAGCATTTACTAGTTCAGTTTAGGAGAGGAAAGAAACTCCGATAAAGGAGTGTTCAAGCTAAACAGCTCTTCCAAGATGAAAGGAAGAGCCCATGATAAATGTAAAAGATCAGGCATCTTTCTGCATGATGGGTGAGGAACTTAATCACTTGATGTTAAAGCAAATCACTTCCTCTGTGTTCAAGAGACACCTCCGTATCTGTGATGTATTAGTGCAAGTCTGCGGCAGAGGATTTACAATGAGATTTCTGAATTATATCTATTGCATCTATGTCCCCCAGCTGATGATAAGATGTTCCTGCTACTTGGCCAAAATTATAGTCACCCATCACTATTTAGAGAAAGAGCAATTAGACCCAAGGCAAACTAATACAGATAAAACCAATTACTCAGTTATATTACAATTGTCTGATCTGTCCTCTAAGCTTAATAATTAGATAGTTAAATCCTCAAAATGCCTAACTGAGATGGCACTGCCCAAAGATGCAATTAACCCCACATCAGCCAAGAAAGTGGTGGATTTGATCACAAGAGTTATAGATACAGCCCTCACTCTGCAATACAATTGGTTTTGGTTCCCTAGGAGATGATAAGGGAATCAATCAGAATTGATATTTCACCTGATCACTATCTTTGTTTGGGCCTGGAATCAGAATGAACTGAATTTGCCAGTACCACACTCCTTCAAAATCATTTGGGGAATAAAAAGTTTGATGGAAATGTTAGAGATACAACATGGAAACATGTATAGGAAGAAACTGCAGATACTTGTTTGAGCTGTAGACACAAAATGCTGGAGTAACTCAGCGGGACAGGCAGCATCTCTGGAGAGAAGGAATGGGTGAAGTTTCGGGTCGAGACCCCTCTGCAGACTTATGTCAGGGGAGAGGGAGATACATAGATAAGGAAGAGTAAGGTGCGAAAATAGGACAAAGGGAATGGAGACCAAGCAAATGTAGAATAGATCATTGTTGGCTGGGAGTTAGCTGCTTTAAAAAAAAAATCTCTGTTCAAAGTAAACAGAGAAAAAATGTGGTCAGCGACAGTAAGACTGGTCAGAGAACTGGGAAAGGGGAGGGGAGAGAGGGAAAGCAAGGGTAACATGGAAACCCACCAAATCCATGCCAACCACCAATCTCCCTTTCACGCTAGTTCCAGGTTATCCCTCTTTCTCATCCACCCTCTGCACATTTGGGGTATTTTACAGAGGTCAATTAACCCACAAAAGAACATTTTTTGTTCCATTTTTATTGGTTTTGTGGGATTTTCTGGAATTGCGTTCAAGATCGTGTGTAGCTTGTGGTATTGGGCTTTTGAATGGCCTCTCCCATCCTTCAATTAGTCTCAGAAATACACATTGATTTTCCCCTGCAATCTTTCACTAACTCGTGGAAAATATTGAGCAGTTTATCCAATTTGCAATAGACCAACTACTTTCTCACAGCTGTTTTTTCTTGATCTTCAATGTTCTTACCTCCTATGTCTCACATATGAGAGTAAACATTTAGTGAGGCCAGGCTGTAGAAATCACAACCATTGATTGAGCCCAGTCTCTGCTGTTTGTAGACAACTAGTTCTGTGGAGCATTTCAGACCAAAAACTCTGCAGATGGGAGGAAGCCTCTTAAAAACTGGTAAGAGCTGCTTCAGGGCATATGCAGAGGATGAAGCGTGGAAACAGGCCATTCGGCCCAACATGCCCATGCTGACCAAGATGCTGACCACCTGCCTGTGTTTGGCCAATTTCCCTCCTATCCTATCCAAGTAGGAAACAAAACCTACTTGTGGACAAGTATAAATTTTAACATTATCCAATTTCCCTTAATTTAACACTCTTTTTTTTTTGTAGTGTACATAGTGGATAATTCACACTTTTCCGTTGTTTCTTCCATCTGCTGTGATCTTGCCCACTCAGTTTGTCTCTATCTCCATGAAACCTCTGTACATCACCTCTAGACTCACCCCTCCCTTGTGATCAACAGCCAACACACGTTCTAGGAAAATTAGGCCATTCGGCCCATCACATCTCTCCACTGATCTATCTTTCCCTCTGAACCCCATTCTCCTGCCTTCTCCCCGTAACCCCTGACCTTACTAATCAAGAATCTGTCAATCTCCGCCTTTAAAATATGAATGAATTCCATAGATTCACCATCTTCTGACTATAGAAAGTCCTCCTCATCTCCCTTGTAAAGGTACGTCCTTTTATTCTCAGGGTCTCGACCCGAAACGTCACCCATTCCTTCTCACCAGAGTTGCTGCGTGTCCCGCTGAGTTAGTCCAGCTTTTTGTGTCTAACTTTTCATTATATATCTACTTCACTTTGCTGAATCTTCTTTGTTCTCTCCTTTAGTAGAGATTCCATTATTCACAATTGTTAAGTTAATTGATCTGTAATTCCTTGCACAAGTTCAATTTGCCTTCCTAAATGCAGGTATTACTTTGGTTATCTTCAGCACTCCACACTTTTACCCAATGAATTATTAACTATAAGTAAGATTGTCCACACTATCTCTTCTCAAGATTTGTTTAAATGTGTGAATGTAATACATCCTTTCATGGGCTTTTATCTTCTTTGGGCTTCATTTAATATATCTTGTTTTCGGTTTAAACGCACATTTCTTTACTCATTATCTTATGTCATGTTCAATAGGTATTCTGTGTCCCTGATAAATACTGAAGCAAAGTCATGATTAAATACTGCAGCCATTTCTCTGTTATCTTTCTATTCCTTAATGGCCCTTCTCCCATCCCATTATTGATGTGTAAAATATTTAGCTACTTTATTTTATGTTCCTTGTTAATTTAATATCAGAGTTCTTGTTTGCCTTTCTATTTTTTTAAAATCCTTTCCTAAACTCTCTAATACCATCAGTCTTCTGCTGCGTTTATTTAATGCATGCCTCTTTCTTGACCCTAAATTATTTTCTTGCTTCTTTATTTAACTATGAAGCCACGAGCTGTTTTAATGGCGCGTACATTTCCTGCACTCTAAATATCATTGAGTTATAGAGTGGTACAGCGCAGAAACAGGCCCATCGGCCCACCACGTTCCACGTCTATGCTGTCCATCATGCTCATCTATGGGTCTGGTGGCACAGCGGTAGAGTTGCTGCCTCACAGCGTCAGGGACCCTAGTTCTATCCTGACTACTGGTGCTGTCTGTAGGGAATTTGTACGTTCTCCCCATGACCTGCGTGGGATTTCTCCGGGATCTCCGGTTTCCTCCCACACTCCTAAGACAAACACGCTTGTAGGTTAACTGGGTTCGGTAAAAAATTGTAAATTGTCCCTAATGTGTGTAGGATAGTGTTAGCGTGGACAGGGACTCGCTGGGCCAAAGGGCATGTTTCCACGCTGTATCGTTAAACTATACTAATCCCACTTGCCTGTACGTATTAATTCCATATCCCTCCTTCTTGCTCATTCAATTGTTTTCAAACCAAATCATTTTAAATGCATTTTATTGCTGTTAGCCGATATTGTTATCCATTTTATCTTTCCAAGTTTGAATCTCAGACCTTCAAATCAGCTGTTGTCCAATACATTAATAATAGATCTTGCATTAGTTAGGCACATCTCTCGTATCCTCTTAAAATATTTTACATCTGGTTACTATTGGCGGAACGTGTTCCTGAACCGACACTTCTCTGCTCAAGCTCCGCTTCATTCCCCACTCTGATTCAACAGGAAATCCCCCCCTTGTTTGGCAATAAATGGGATACATCAGAAGATGACAATATACATCGGAGGAACCCATTCCCCAATCCCGCATCTGCAGATTATTTTTGTCTTTTTCATCTCTGGCCTTTGTCCAAACATCTACCTGTTAAAACACCCTTCACCTGTATCCACCTATCACTTACACAGCATTGTCCCACCCCAACTCTCTCCCAGCTTTCTCCCCCCTACTACAATCAGTCTGAGGAAGGGTCCCAGACATGTTGTAAATCCATGTTCTCCAGAGATGCTGGCTGACCAGTTGAGTTACTCCAGCAGTTTATGTATTTTTCTATAAACCGGCATCTGCAGTTCCTTTTTGACTCTTTCATCTCTGGCCTTTGGATCTACTGCCCTTCATTCCAAGCCGTCATGATCAAAACTGCTCTCTGGACTTGTGTAGATGCTGGTTTAACCCGAAGATAGACACAAAAAGCTGGAGTAACTCAGCGGGACAGGCAGCATCTCTGGAGAGAAGGAATGGGTGACGTTTCGAGGCGAGACCCTTCTTCAGACTGAGAGTCAGGGAAGAGGGAAACAAGAGATATAGACGATGATGAAGAGAGATATAGAACAAAGGAATGGAAGGTAACGATGATAAAGGACTTAGGCTCTCCGGACTTGGTGATTCCCAAGGCTTGCCAGCCGATTTCTGTGAATGACTGAACTTCTAGAATGAAGAGTGTTTTTTGTCACGGAACAAAGAAATTCCTACCTGCAGCAGGACCTCAGATTGAAGAGAATGTTGCAGATTTCTGAGACCACATGTAAAATACAGTCGAGACTGACAGCCAAAACTGGCCCATTGCTCCTAATGGTGTGTTGCTCTCCTGCTTAATTGCCCTTGTTTGTTTGAAGAAGTTTGTTGTTAGCTCCTGCAGTAATAATTACCGCCGGAAATCACAAGCAACATCTGATTTGCTTAAGTTTACTAAACCAACAGATGCTTAAAAGGCTTGCAGCAATTAGTGCTGATTGGGAATGAATTGCTGATAATGTATTTACTGCAGCTGTGCTTTCACAGAGATTTGGTTCTCACTGTGATCTCTGCTGTTGCCCTTTCACTCAAACCCTTTTATTGCTGATTCCTTCATGACCCATTTAACCACACAGATCAGCAGCGATGCAGAGTCATCACTATTGTGGTACACCTCACACAAGGGCACCGAGCACTCACTGGGACATTTTGTTGGAGTTTGTGTGAAATCTCCTCTTTCCAATTAATGAGACCCCTTCACAATAAGCCTCTGAACCTTCTTTCCAGATTGCACTAGAATATATTCAAATTGCAGCACAGATGCAGTCCATTTGGCCCAACCTGTCCATGCCATCCAATTTGCCCTCAAGCACCTTTTTCTTTTGTCGGCTAAATCTGTCAGCTTTACCCTCTATCCTGTTCTCCCTTGTATATATACTCACTAGAATTTAGAAGATTAAGGGGGGATCTTATAGAAATTTCTTAAGGGGTTGGACAGGCTAGATGCAGGAAGATTGTTCCCGATGTTGGGGAAGTCCAGAACAAGGGGTCACAGTTTAAGGATAAGGGGGAAATCTTTTAGGACCGAGATGAGAAAAACATTTTTCACACGGAGAGTGGTGAATCTGTGGAATTCTCTGCCACAGAAGGTAGTTGAGGCCAGTTCATTGGCTATATTTAAGAGGGAGTTAGATGTGGCCTTTGTGGCTAAAGGGATCAGGGGGTATGGAGAGAAGGCAGGTACAGGATACTGAGTTGGATGATCAGCCATGATCATATTGAATGGTGGTGCTGGATCCAAGGGCCGAATGGCCTACTCCTGAACCTATTTTCCATGTTTCTATGTTTCTATATTTGCCAAGCAATTCAAGGCTTTTAAGGTCAATTCATTGTCAATTAAGGTGCAGTGAAATACGAATTACCACTTGAATCACTTAAATGCAGCAAATATTATTCTTCCCGTGGGGGTGAAGTCCCCATTCTCACCTTCCTGGGCAATAACGTTTCTTCTGAACTCGAGTCAAGATTGGATTGATTAATTTACAATCTAATTTTGACCAAAGATCCTGAAGCAAGCAAGATAGTCCACTCGACGGAAAAGACGTAGTACGGTCACGGGCAGATTCATGGGTAATTTTCGGCCCCATTTCCGTAACCGGCTTCCGTCTCCGCACCAAAGATCCCGTAGCGGAGCAAAGATACTAGTGCGGAGACGGAAGCTGGTTACGGAAACATCCTCGTAAAAATCAAAGTTCTTTGGTAAAAATCATCTCCTCATTTTCAGAATTATAATTTATTAACACAAACTGTTCCCCCGCAACGTTGATTGCACTGCGAGTTGGGTCGGGTCGGGTTACTGAAATGAATGAAAAAAAGGCCCACGTCCGTTCCGTTGCGTACTACACGTCAGCCCATTGCATTTAGAAGGAGTGGTCTATCTTGCTCTACTATAGGATCTTTGATTTTGACTGCCTCTCATTCCACTCTTCCCCACAGAACATGGAACATAGGATCAAGCCCCTTGGCTCATGATATCGTTACCGAACACAGTGACAATTTGAACTGCACTAGTAAATTTGAAATGTCTCTTTGGAAGTTTAACAAGTGTTTTCTCTCCCTCACTTTTGCCTGTTCATATCTCTTGTAAATGCCTTGTACACATTGGTATTGTGTGTGCATCCCCCATTTCACCGAGCAGTGTATTCAAGGCACCTACCACTTTGAGCAAAAAGACTTCTCAGAAAGATTCCTCTTTGAACAGTTCCCGCTCACACCTTGAAGCCATGCCCTCTAGTATTTACCACGCACCCTGGGAGAAAAACTCTTGAGTATCTATGTCTCTCATGATTTTATAGACTTCTATCAGGTTGCCCATCAGCCTCCGGCGTTCCTGAGAAAACAATCTTAAGATTGTCTATTTTCACCTTATAGCTAATACTCTCAATACCCGCCAGCATTCTGCTGAAGAAGTTTCTGTAACCTGCTCGAGAGAGCCCAGCTATTGGCGGTTGTGCAGTGGATGATCAGCCATGATCATATTGAATGGCGGTGCAGGCTCGAAGGGCCGAATGGCCTACTCCTGCACCTATTTTCTATGTATCTATGTATCTATGTAGATAAGCAGAAGCAGAAGAAGGGTCTTGACCCGAACCATCACCCAATTCCTCTCTCCAGAGATGCTGCCCATCCCACTGAGATACTCCAGCATTTTGTGTCTATCTTCAACATTCCGCACCCTCTCCACAGTCTCAACCATCTTCTTCTAATGTAGTGACCAGAACTGCACGCAATACCTCAAATAAGGTCTAATCATACGTAACTGCAAGGTGAATTTCCCAACTTTTATACTCAACATGCCAACTGATGAAGGCAACATGCTGTACGCCTTCTTCACCACCCCATTTTTAGGGAGCTAAGGGCCAACACCCCAAAGTCCCTCTGTACATCAATGCTCTTAAAAGTCCTGCCATTTACTGTACCCTTCTCACATCTACCCCCAAATGTGCATCACCCCATATTTGTGCAGATTCTACTCCAGCTGCCGATTCCCACCATCTCTCTGTAGTCACTCTATCAAACCCCTTCCTTCATCATTATGATCTAAGTTGCTTATAGTTCAGTTTAGTTTATTGTCACGTGTACCGAGCTTTTGTTGCGTGCTATCCAGACAGTGGGAAGACAATACATGATTACAATCGAGCCGTTTATGGTGTATAGGTACATGATGAGGGGATAATGTTTAGTGCAAGGTAAAGCCAGTAAAGTCCGATCAAGGGTAGTCCGAGGGTCACCAAAGAGGTAGATAGTAGTTCAGCACTGCTCTCTGGTTGTGGTAGGATGGTTCAGTTGCCTGATAACCGCTGGGAAAAAAACTGTCCCTGAATCTGGAGGTGTGCGTTTTCACACTTCTGTACCTTTTGCCAGATGGGATTATGCTGCTGGCCTTGCTGAGGCAGCATGAGGTATACATGGAGTCAATAGAAGGGAGAAGGGTCTGAAGAAGGGTTTCGGCCCGAAACGTTGCCTATTTCCTTCGCTCCATAGATGCTGCCTCACCCGCTGAGTTTCTCCACCATTTTTGTCTACCTTCAATAGAAGGGAGGTTGGCTTGTGTGATAGTCAGGGCTGCGTCCACAATTCGTTGCAATCTTCATCGCTGACTACTTAGTTCCAACCTAGCTTCCTCTCTTGTGGTAATGCTCCCAAGATATTCCCCATTTCGTGGTATGTACACGTCATCTTGAATGATCCAGTCTCTGATGGCTTCATAGAAACATAGAAACATAGAAAATAGGTGCAGGAGTAGGCCATTCGGCCCTTCGAGCCTGCACCGCCATTCAATATGATCATGGCTGATCATCCAACTCAGTATCCTGTACCTGCCTTTTATCCGTACCCCCTGATCCCTTTAGCCACAAGGGCCACATCTAACTCCCTCTTAAATATAGCCAATGAACTGGCCTCAACTACCTTCTGTGGCAGAGAGTTCCAGAGATTCACCACTCTCTGTGTGAAAAATGTTTTTCTCATCTCGGTCTCTTGACCCTATTCCAACCGATGGCATCAAATCCCTCTGAGAAGCTGAATGGAAGCCCAAGGAACTGCACATCCTCTTTCATTCAGGCACTTTTACTCACACCCCGGCCACTCCCTCTTCTCCCCTCTCCCACCAGGCAAAAGGTACAGAAGTGTGAAAACGCACACCTCCAGATTCAGAGACAGTTTCTTCCCAGCTGTTATCAGGCAACTGAACCATCCTACCACAACCAGAGAGCAGTGCTGAACTACTATCTACCTCATTGGTGACCCTCGGACTATCCTTGATCGGACTTCACTGGCTTCACCTTGCACTAAATGTTATTCCCTTTATCACGTATCTCTACACTGTGGACGGCTCGATTGTAATCATGTCTTGTCTTTCAGCCACCTGGGTAGCTCACAACAAAAGCTTTTCACTGTACATGACAATAAACTAAATTAAACTTCCACAGCTTCTTCACTCAGCACCGAGTTCAACTACTTTGTATCCTCCGCTCATGATTTATTTTGCAGCAGATGCAATAAATGATTCAATTTTCAACTCTTCAAGATTTATTTTGTTTCTTTGTTCCAACCCCATCTCATTTTGCCTTGACCCTTTTATTGTCTAAAGCCTGTTACCTTTAAGATATCATCCAAATCTCTCCCTATTATCCTGACTCAATACTTTCTTGACCTTGAACCAGTTTACCATGAAGACATCCCTCCTCGAGCATAAATAAGGCCAAAATTGTAAACATTTTCTTGCACGTGAAATATCCGAAAGTTGAAATCACCTTTTTTGACATGCGATTTTTAGTTTTAGAGATACAGCGCGGAAACTGGCCCTTCAGCTCACCGGGTCCACGCCGACCACCGATCCCCGCACATTAACACTATCCTACACACACTAGGGACAATTTTTTACATTTACCAATTAACCTACAAACCTGCACGTCTTTGGAGTGTGGGACGAAACCGAAGATCTCGGAGAAAACCCGCGCAGGTCACGGGGAGAACGTACAAACTCCGTACAGACAGCGCCCGTAGTCGGAATTGAACCCGGGACTGCGGCGCTGCATTCGCTGTAAGGCAGCAACTCTACCGCTGCACCACTGTGACCGCCATCATGGAATGTAAAGCAATGTGACAAGTACATGAGGGGATGTTAATAGGGTAGATGCACAGGGTCTTTTTACTCAGAGTAGGGGAATCTGGAGCCAGGGGACAAAGGTTTAATGTGAAGGGGGAAAGATTTAATAGGAACCCAAGGGGCATATTTTTCACACAGAGGGTGGTGGAGAGTTGCCAGAGGAGGAAGTTGACGCAGGTACTGTCGGAACATTTAAAAGGCAATTGGACAGGTACGTAAATAGGATAGGCTTAGACGGATATGGGCCAAACGCAGGCAGGTATGACGTGTAGATTGGGCATCTTTGTCAGCATGAGCAAGTTGGGCTGAAGGGCCTGTTTCGATGCTGTGTGACTATGTTTTTACATGCAGGGTACGGATCATAATTGTCACAGTTTGGGTGGCACAGCACCAGAGACCCCAGGTTTGATCCAGACTACGGGTGCTGTCTGTACGGAGTTTGTACGTTCTCCCCGTTGCCCACGTGGGTTTTCTCTGAGATCTTCGGTTTCCTCCCACACTTAATTGCCTTGGTGTATGGGTAAATCGTCTCTAGTGTGTGTAGGAAGGTATTAATGTGTGGGGACCGCTGGATCCGTTGCGGACTCGGTGGGCTGAAGAGCCTGTTTCCGTGCTGTATCTCTAAAACAAAAACTGCATGTCACTGCATCCTCACACTTCTTTGATTCAGGCTATTTACCAGATGGTTCTCCAGAGGTAGAATCGGTCAACTACTTCCGCTTTGCTTGGGAGGTTAAGCAGCACTGTACTGATCTAATGGAGTGTTACATGTTCAGTGTCGGGGCTCACAGCCCACCTGTGGGGTTCCGAGCCACCAGTGACTGAAGATGTTATTTATATCGAAGCAGGTCTCCAGTTTCAGAAGTCAGAGGGACGTTGTTAATGTCTTGGTAATGCTGCATGCTTTTGTACTTTTCACTTTCCTGGTCACAATTGGATGGTTACAATTTAATGGACAAATTGGAATTCTCTTTTCAGTGCAACAGTCCATCGATATTCCATTTAAAACAACTTTTTCTGTCTTAATCTCGGAACAAAAGTAAGGAAACTGTCACTGGAAACAGAGTTTGATGTAGTACTTGTACCTAAGGCCATTTTTTTTTTGTCAAGAAAGATCCTTTAGAAATTAGCTGGCATGTAAAAAGCATGTGGTGTTGCCTAAGAACATAGAAAGGTGCAGCACAGGAACCCTGCGTGGCTGGGGAGACAATGCCAGTCAGGGGTCTGTCTGCTATAAGCAAAATCTATTGAAAGAAGGTTTTACCAGAGAAACATAGATGCAGGAGTAGGCCATTCAGCCCTTCGAGCCAGCACCACCATTCAATATCATCATGGCTGACCATCCAAAATCAGTACCCTGTTCCTGCTTTTTCCCCATATCCCTTGATTCTGTTAGCCCTAAGAGCTAAATCTAACTCTCTCTTGAAAACATTCAGTGAATTGGCCTCCACTGCCTTCTGTGGCAGAGAATTCCACAGATTCACAACTCTCTGGGCGAAAATGTTTTTCCTCATCTCAGTCCTAAATGGCCGACCCCTTATTCTTAAACCGTGAACCCTGGTTCTTGACTCCCCCAACAAGCAAAGAGTAGGAGTAAACGGGTCCTTTTCACAATGGCAGGCAGTGACTAGTGGGGTACCGCAAGGCTCAGTGCTGGGACCCCAGCTATTTACAATATATATTAATGATCTGGATGAGGGAATTGAAGGCAATATCTCCAAGTTTGCGGATGACACTAAGCTGGGGGGCAGTGTTAGCTGTGAGGAGGATGCTAGGAGACTGCAAGGTGACTTGGATAGGCTGGGTGAGTGGGCAAATGTTTGGCAGATGCAGTATAATGTGGATAAATGTGAGGTTATCCATTTTGGTGGCAAAAACAGGAAAGCAGACTATTATCTAAATGGTGGCCGACTAGGAAAAGGGGAGATGCAGCGAGACCTGAGTCATGGTACACCAGTCATTGAAAGTAGGCATGCAGGTGCAGCAGGCAGTGAAGAAAGCGAATGGTATGTTAGCTTTCATAGCAAAGGGATTTGAGTATAGGAGCAGGGAGGTTCTACTGCAGTTGTACAGGGTCTTAGTGAGACCACACCTGGAGTATTGCGTACAGTTTTGGTCTCCAAATCTGAGGAAGGACATTATTGCCATAGAGGGAGTGCAGAGAAGGTTCACCAGACTGATTCCTGGGATGTCAGGACTGTCTTATGAAGAAAGACTGGATAGACTTGATTTATACTCTCTAGAATTTAGGAGATTGAGAGGGGATCTTATAGAAACTTACAAACTTCTTAAGGGGTTGGACAGGCTAGATGCAGGAAGATTGCTCCCGATGTTGGGGAAGTCCAGGACAAGGGGTCAACAGCTTAAGGATAAGGGGGAAATCCTTTAAAACCGAGATGAGAATAACTTTTTCACACAGAGAGTGGTGAATCTCTGGAACTCTCTGCCACAGAGGGTAGTCGAGGCCAGTTCATTGGCTATATTTAAGAGGGAGTTAGATGTGGCCCTTGTGGCTAAAGGGATCAGAGGGTATGGAGAGAAGGCAGGTACGGGATACTGAGTTGGATGATCAGCCATGATCATATTGAATGGCGGTGCAGGCTCGAAGGCCGAATGGCCTACTCCTGCACCTAATTTCTATGTTTCTATGTTTCTATGGGGAACATTTTTCCTGCATCAAGCCAGTCCAATCCCTTAAGAATTGTATATGTTTCTGTAAGATCCCCTCTCAACCTTCTAAATTCCAGTGAATACAAGCCCAGTCGCCCCATTCTCTCATCATATGTCAGTCCCGCCATTCCGGGAATTAACCTGGTGGACCTACGCTGCACTCCCTCAATAGCAGAATGTCCCTCCTCAAATTAGGAGACCAAACTGCACACAATCTATATGTACTATTTTAATAATATGTTAATTTTTAACATGTGTTCATTTTATACTTTTTAGTTATAAGTTTATTAAATTAGAACTTGATTGGTCACAAAATCAAAACAGAAGAGGGGGTATAGTGATAGAAAAAACGTGTTGGTCAGTGTAGCTTGATTTTTACTGGATAAGCATTTTTGTCAATCAATGGGTGGCCAAATTGTCCATGCCGAGCCCCAACTACACATGTCCCACCTGCCCGCATCTAGCCCACATCCCTCTAAATCTTTCCTGTCCATGTATCTGTCCAAGAGTCTTTTAAATGTTATCGATCCATACACCCACCACCCTCTAGGTGAAAAAGCTGCCCCTCAGGTTCCTATTAAATCTTTTCCCTTTCACTTTAAACCTATATTCTCCGGTTCTTGATTCCCATTGATTCATTGAAACCAATGAAAGGGGAAGAGTAATCACCGTTGGAGTGGAGTGAAGTAAGTAAGTAAGTAAGTTTATTGGCCAAGTATTCACATACAAGGAATTTGCCTTGGTGCTCCGCCCACAAGTAACAACATGACATACAGTGACAGGTACGAATGACTCAGAAAACACTAAACATTAATAATAATAAAACATTAATGCTAAAACACCATTGATCAAGCATGTGAACCAACAAAATACCAGATCAAAGGGAGGCTACAGATTTTTGGCTGTTGAGTAGAGCAACTACTCGTGGATCATTGGGACCTCTTTTGGGGAAGGTGTGACCTGTACAGAAAGGACGGGTTGCACTTGAACCCGAGGGGAACCAATATCCTGGCGGGGAGATTTGCAAAGGCTACTGGGGAGACTTTAAACTAGAACGGTTGGGGGGAGGGACTCAAATAGAGAAAGATAGTAGAAACTGTGGGAGGCAGGAGGCAGAGAAGGGAAGCACTCAGACCCAAAATGTAGGGGAGAAAGAAGAAAAAGTTAATAAACAGAGAATAAGAGGTGGTGGGTTTCTTAAATGTGTATATTTTAATGCTAGGAGCATTGTAAGAAAGGTGGATGAGCTTAGAGTCTGGATTGACACCTGGAAGTATGATGTTGTGGCGATCAGTGAAACATGGTTGCAGGAGGGCTGTGATTGGAAACTAAATATTCCAGGATTTTGTTGCTTCAGGGGTGATAGAATTGGAGGGGCAAGAGGTGGGGGTGTTGCATTGCTTGTCAAGGAAGATATTACAGCAGTGCTTTGGCAGGATAGATTAGAGGGCTCGTCTAGGGAGGCTATTTGGGTGGAGCTGAGAAATGGGAAAGGTGTAGCAACACTTATAGGGGTGTATTATAGACCGCCAAATGGGGAGCGAGAATTGGAAGAGCAAATATGTAAGGAGATAGCAGATATTAGTAGTAAGCACAAGGTAGTGATTGTGGGAGATTTCAATTTTCCACACATAGACTGGGAAACACATTCTGTAAAAGGGCTGGATGGTTTGGAGTTTGTAAAATGTGTGCAGGATAGTTTTTTGCAGCAATACATAGAGGTACCTACTAGAGAAGGGGCAGTGCTGGACCTCCTGTTAGGAAATGAGACAGGGCAGGTGGCGGAGGTAAGCGTCGGGGAGCACTTCGGGTCCAGTGATCACAATACCATTAGTTTCAATATAATTATGGAGAGGGTCAGAACTGGACCTAGGGTTGAGATTTTTGATTGGAGAAAGGCTAACTTTGAGGAGATGCGAAAGGATTTAAAAGGAGTGAATTGGGACATGTTGTTTTATGGGAAAGATGTAGAAGAGAAATGGAGGACATTTAAAGTTGAAATTTTAAGAGTACAGAATCTTTATGTCCCTGTTCGGTTGAAAGGAAATAGTAAAAATTGGAAAGAGCCATGGTTTTCAAGGGAAATTGGACACGGTTCGGAAAAAGAGAGAGATCTATAATAATTATAGGCAGCATGGAGTAAATGAGGTGCTTGAGGAGTATAAAGAATGTAAAAAGAATATTAAGAAAGAAATTAGAAAAATCTAAAAGAAGATATGAGGTTGCTTTGGCAAGTAAGGTGAAAGTAAATCCAAAGGGTTTCTACAGCTATATTAATAGCAAAAGGATAACAAGGAATAAAATTGGTCCATTAGAGAGTCAGAGTGGACAGCTATCTGCAGAGCCAAAAGAGATGGGGGAGATATTGAACAATTTCTTTTCTTCGGTATTCACCAAGGAGAAGGATATGGAATTATGTGAGGTAAGGGAAACAAGCAGAGTAGCAATGGAAACTATGAGATTCAAAGAAGAGGAGGTGCGGACACGTTTGAAAAATATGAAAACGGATAAGTCTCCAGGTCCTGACAGGATATTCCCGAGGACATTGAGGGAAGTTAGTGTAGAAATAGCAGGGGCTATGACAGAAATATTTCAAATGTCATTAGAAACGGGAATAGTGCCAGAGGATTGGCGTACTGCGCATGTTGTTCCGTTGTTTAAAAAGGGTTCTAAGAGTAAACCTAGCAATTATAGACCTGTTAGTTTGACGTCAGTTGTAGGCAAATTAATGGAAAGGATACTTAGAGATAATATATATAAGCATCTGGATAAACAGGGTCTGATTAGGAACAGTCAACATGGATTTGTGCCTGGAAGGTCATGTTTGACTAATCTTCTAGAATTTTTCGAAGAGGTTACTAGGGAAATTGATGAGGGTAAAGCAGTGGATGTTGTCTATATGGACTTCAGTAAGGCCTTTGACAAGGTTCCTCATGGAAGGTTGGTTAAGAAGATTAAATTGTTGGGTATTAATGGTGGAGTAGCAAGATGGATTCAACAGTGGCTGAATGGGAGATGCCAGAGAGTAATGGTGGATGGCTGTTTGTCAGGTTGGAGGCCAGTGACTTGTGGGGTGCCTCAGGGGTCTGTGTCGGGTCCACTGTTGTTTGTCATGTACATCAATGATCTGGATGATGGTGTGGAAAATTGGATTAGTAAGTATGCAGATGACACTAAGATAGGTGGTGTGGTGGATAATTAAGTAGATTTTCAAAGTCTACAGAGAGATTTAGGCCATTTGGAAGAGTGGGCTGAAAGATGGCAGATGGAGTTTGATGCTGATAAATGTGAGGTACTACATCTCGGCAGGACAAATCAAAATAGGACGTACATGGTAAACGGTAGAGAATTGAGGAATGCAGTTGAACAGAGGGATCTAGGAATAACGAAGGTACACAAAAAATGCTGGAGAAACTCAGCGGGTGCAGCAGCATCTATGGAGCGAAGGAAATAGGTAACGTTTCGGGCCGAAACCCTTCTTCAGATCTTGGAATAACTGTGCATAGTTCCCTGAAGGTGGAATCTCATGTAGATAGGGTGGTAAAGAAAGCTTTTGGGGTGCTGGCCTTTATAAATCAGAGCATTGAATATAGAAGTTGGGATGTAATGTTAAAATTGTACAAGGCATTGGTGAGGCCAATTCTGGAGTATGGAGTACAATTTTGGTCGCCTAATTATAGGAAGGATGTCAACAAAACAGAGAGAGTACAGAGGAGATTTACTAGAATGTTGCCTGGGTTTCAGCAACTAAGTTACAGAGAAAGGTTGAACAAATTAGGTCTATTCTTTGGAGCGCAGAAGGTTAAGAGGGGACTTGATAGAGGTCTTTAAAATTATGAGCGGGTTAGACAGAGTTGACGTGGATAAGCTTTTCCCATTGAGAGTAGGGAAGATTCAAACAAGGGGACATGACTTGAGAATTAAGGGACAGAAGTTTAGGGGGAACATTAGGGGGAACTTCTTTACTCAGAGAGTGGTAGCTGTGTGGAATGAGCTTCCAGTGGAAGTGGTGGAGGCTGGTTCGATTTTATCCTTTAAAATAGATTGGATGGGTATATGGACGGGAAAGGAATGGAGGGTTATGGTCTGAGTGCAGGTAGATGGGACTAGGGGGAAGTATTTATTTAAACTTTAAAAAAAATTAAAAAAAAAAAAAAATGTTCGGCACGGACTTGAAGGGCCGAGATGGCCTGTTTCCGTGCTGTAATAGTTATATGGTTATATGTTATAAAAACTGTTTTTTATGTCTGGCTGTGGCAGCTTTGACAGTCCTGAGTCGCCTTCCAGAGGGAAGTGATTCAAAGGAATGGAGGCAACTGAGAGAGTACGAGCGAGAGGGGGCGTTGCTAGGCACTGTGATTGAACGAGAGAGCTTAGAGATGAAGCAGGGTGAGGTTCCTTAGCCTTTGCCACATGTTGGACCATTGTGGAACAAGCCTACCACCTAGTGGAAATAAAGTGAAACTGCCACTTTTGCATGTCCAGACATTTATTTGTTATCAAAACTCTGGCCTAAAAAACAAAACTCTCCCTTCAGCTGCATCAACCTATTATTTGTGTAGGAAGGAACTGCAGATGCTGTTTGCACCGAAGATAGACACAAAATCACAAAATGGGTTCTTGAACAAAATGGGTCAGCTCTCCACTTCAGGGGCAATGTTGGCGAATGTATTCCAGAGGAAGAAATGAATTGAAGAAGGTTCATAAACACTAAACTGACCTCTTATGGGTCACATATCTTGCCAAATCTGAGGAAGGACATTATAGCCATAGAGGGAGTGCAGAGAAGGTTCACCAGACTGATTCCTGGGATGTCAGACTTTCATATGAAGAAAGACTGGATAGACTTGGCTTATACTCGCTAGAATTTAGGAGATTGAGAGGGGATCTTATAGAAACGTACAAAATTCTTATGGGGTTGGACAGGCTAGATGCAGGAAGATTGTTCCCGATGTTGGGGAAGTCCAGGACAAGGGGTCACAGCTTAAGGATAAGGGGGAAATCCTTTAAGACCGAGATGAGGAAAAACGTTTTCACACAGAGAGTGGTGAATTCTCTGGAACTCTCTGCCACAGAGGGTAGTTGAGGCCAGTTCATTGGCTATATTTAAGAGGGAGTTAGATGCGGCCCTTGTGGCTAAGGGGATCAGGGGGTATGGAGAGAAGGCAGGTACGGGATACTGAGTTGGATGATCAGCCATGATCATATTGAATGGCGGTGCAGGCTCGAAGGGCCGAATGGCCTACTCCTGCACCTATTTTCTATGTATCTATGTATCTAAAATGCTGGAGTAAATCAGCGGGACAGGCAGCATCTCCGGAGAGAAGGAATGGGTGACGTTTCGGGTCAAAAGTCCGAAGAAGGGTCTCGACCCGAAACGTCACCTATTCCTTTTCTCCAGAGATGCTGCCTGTCCCACTGAGTTACTTTGTGTATATCTCTGGTGTAAACCAGCATCTAGGCCAGGTCTATCAGGTGTGAAATTCCGAAACTGCTCCTGACAGATATTCTCAGATACATTTGAAACCTTCTTAATGCTTATTTTGTGTCTAAAATTGAATTATCTTTGATAACTAAAGAGAAATGGAGAAATATGCAGCAAAGGAAGGAACTTGTCAGAGGCAGCCATGATCTCTGACAAGTTCCAGCCTTTGCTGCAAAGTACAAAATAAGCATTAAGAAGGTTTCTAACGTATCTGAAAATATCTGTTAGGAGCAGTGTTTCTGAATTTCACACCTGGTAAGATCTGGCCTAGATGCTGGTTTACAGCAAAGATAGACACAAAGTGGGATAGGCTTGAGGGGCTGAAAGGATTACTCAGTTCCATGTTGCCTCTTGAACAATAATGAATGGTGTCCTATAGGTGGGGATGTTAGACCCAACATAATCTAAATGAAGATGGTATTTAAAAAGTGAGCAGAAAGCCAGCTCTGCCAATTGGATTGTGATTCTTTAAAGGGCCTGTCCCACTTTCACTTTTAATCCAAAACCTCTGCCGAGTTTAAAGGAGTTTAAAAAGATCAAGATTTTGGTAATCTACGAATATGCTCCCGAACTGGAGTGAGAGGTCACGTGTTGATGTTGACTGAAGCTTTTTATTTCACTCACCTTTTTTTCTCTGTGCAGCTGCCGAGCTACGAGTACCCACGAATATCTACGAGTCCCCAGGCTACCCACGACTACCCTCACGGCCTACTGCGGTCTGCCAACGAACTAACTACGAGTAAAAAATTGAAAT
This sequence comes from Malacoraja senta, assembly GCA_038087875.1. NCBI lineage: Eukaryota > Metazoa > Chordata > Chondrichthyes > Rajiformes > Rajidae > Malacoraja > Malacoraja senta. Next base: position 1,096,761 of record CM075993.1, read on the forward strand.
TTTTTTCATCCCGACTATTTTTTTTTTACTCGTGGACATTTTTCATCGGGCTGGGAAAAAAGGCCCGACTTACCTGATGCCCCGAGTACCTATGGCTGGCATAACGAGCCGCTACGATATATCTACGAACTCCTACGGCCTCCTACGGACTCGTTACGAACATTCTGCGAGTTTGAATCAGGGGAAAACTCGGGAGAATTCGTGAATTGCCTCGCGAAAGTGGGACAGGCCCTTAAGGATAATGCCCTTAGTTAGATCTTCGCTCTGGATTATAATCTAGCTGTGAGTGGTAAAGCTGATTTCAGATAAATGATGGTTATGAACACCACTGAAGATATGCTGTTGATAGATCAGGGAAACGGCAGCAGAAACGCTAAACTTTGAAAGCAAAAAACTCTAAACTTTCCCTGGAAGGATCTAATCTTCGGTCAAATCAGGTGGAATTGATTGACCTCATTTTGGTTGTTGCCTGCTATTGGCCATATCTAATGTTTACTGGCGATGTAAGCCTTCTCCCGTTCCTGTTTATCATGCGCTTGCGTTCAATAACCATCCTTAATTACAGACTTAACGCGGGAAAACAGGCGCAGATGCGTTGCGCGGTGTGTAAAGCTAAATCCAGGTTCCAGAGGAGATGGGTAAGCCGAATGTTTACAGCCATGTTTGTGCCACCCAGAACAGTAATCCCTTTCATCGGGCCAATTTCAAGATGGCGATCCGCGGGTAAACAAGTCAACACTTTGTGTAGGAAGGAACTGCAGATGCTGGTTTAAACTGAAGATAGATAGAAAACGCTGGAGTAACTCACGGGAAGGGCAGCATCTCTGGAGAGACGGAATGTGTGACGTTTCGGGTCAGTATGGGAGTGGGAAGGAGAGTTAAAATAGTTAGTATTTTAACATTCAGGTTTGTGAGAGGAAAGGAGTTTTGCTGCTGAACATCCATCTGTAAATGTGGGCATGAAATCCAGATTTAAACGGTGAACTAAAGCACCAGGAAAGATGAATGTCTCACTCTGGGCTTGACGGATGGACCATAGATTGTAGATAAAAATAAGACTCAGTAAACATCTTTAAAAACATTTCTGAGGCAGTTTATATCGCATTAACCTCTAGCAGTCTGATTTAACTCCAGTGCTACAGTGGGTGCCACTGGAGATTAGGAATGGTCCTACTGATCTCCTTAGTACATTAATTTGATCAACAGTTCAACATCTTCTCTGACCAAGTGTCCAGCTAGATACTGGAGATTCAACTGTCACAATGTTAATTCCCTCAGCGGACGGGTCCCGGTATTAATTACCAATTCAATGATCTATTATTTCTGGTGCTCGATCAAACATCAGCAGGAAGAGGAGATATACATTCCCACTGCTAAAGCTCCTCTTTAATTTGTTTCACTAAATGGTCTCAAGTGCCTCTAGTATTTGTTTAAATCAATTTTAATTAATTGATTGAAACATTTTGATAATTATCGATGGTGATGGCAGATGGTTGCTACAGCTAATCCTCCCCAATCCAAACTCGCTTGTGTTTTGCTGATTGAAGGACTTTATGGGAGATCAATGTTTAGCCTTCTGCTTAGAGGGACTCAGCGGCAGCTCCTGTGTCACCCCCCCCCCACCCCCCCACCCGCCCTCAAGCTGTAATCCTTAAACCACAGACTGATCACAACATTGTTCACTAAACATTCATCCTCGTGCATTCTCTGCGCGATACAACTCCTTTCTTTTATCTTTGTCCATTTAGCATCGGGCAAGAGGTACAAAAGTGTGAAAACACACACCTCCGGATTCAGGGACAGTTTCTTCCCAGCTGTTATCAGGCAACTGAACCATCTACATTAAACATTATTCCCTCATCATGTATCGATACACTGTAAATGGCTCGATTGTAATCATGTATTGTCTTTCTGCTGCTGCCTCTAAACATAACAAAAGACACAGAGTACTGGAGTAACTCAGCGGGTCTGGCAGCATACCTGGAGAACATGGACAGGTGACGTTTTGGGATGGGACCATTCTTCAACGTCTCCTATCCAAGTCCTCCAGAGATGCTGCCTCACCTGCTGAGCTACTCCAGCACTTTGTGTGTTTTTTTTTTTAAATACACCAGCATCTGCAGTTCCTTGATTCTATATCTGTCCATTAAACCTCGTTCGTTATAATCAAGACATTGTAAACGCACTCTCCTCATACAAGTCACTATCCCAGGAATGAATCAGGTGAAGCTCTTCCTGACGTGGGGATACAAGACGTGGGCACAATATTCATGAATGCTCAATGTAATTGAAGCAAGACATCTCCACTGCTACAGTCAAAGCGTCTTGCAGTAGAGGCCAACACCCAGCATGCCTTCCTAATTGGTTGTTGTGACAGCATGTCAACATTCAGTGATTACTGCACAAAAGACACCAATTTCTCTTTCAAACTCAACACTGTTCAATTTCTCTTCATTTAAAAAAAAGACAACTTTTCCTTCCAAAGTGGGTAGGCTGGCATATTAATCACAGTATAATCCTGGAGCAAGCACCACCTGTAATCATGTGTCATTGTTACCACTTAGAGGGGGAAAGAAAAGGAACGGTTTGGAATTATATTCCTAATCTCACAAACCACAATTACAACTCCTCCACCTGATGGCCGTCCCAGATGCTGATGGACTGTCGCTGTCTGCACTGTTGGGCAATCTCAACAGGTAAGTGGCGCTGAAGAGAGAATGTTATTCTGTCTCCGCTGCATCTCCTGTATCCAGGTGTGGACTTCTATATATCCACAAGATCAAGCGCAGGCTCGGCGATCGTTTCGTTCAACACCTCCGCTCAGTCCACCTAAACCTACCTGATCTCCCGTTTGCCAAACACTATAACTCCCCCTCCCATTCCCACACTGACCTTCCTGTCCTGGGCCTCCTCCATTGTCAGAGTGAGGCCCAGCGCAAATTGGAGGAACAGCACCTCATATTTCGCTTGGGCAGCTTACACCCCAGCGGTATGAACATTGACTTCTCTAACTTCAAGTAACCCTTGCTTTCCCTCTCTCTCCGTCCCACCCCCACCCTTGTTCTCCCACTAGCTTCACTGTCTTCCTGATTAAAGGTTACTTTGCATGCCTCGTTGTCACCATCCCCACAACCAATAATGAAGCATTCTACATTCTCCTTGATCATCATCTATGATCTGTCGTTTTCACACCTTACCCTTCCATATCTTTAGACTCCCTCTCCCCTGATGCTCAGTCTGAAGAAGGGTCTCGACCCGAAACGTCACCCATTCCTTCTCTCCAGATATGCTGCCTGTCACGCTGAGTTACTCCAGTATTTTGTGTCTATCTTCGGAGAAAGTTAGTTGCCTGAATGCTACCCTCATAACGAAGGTGACATGGTTGGAGTGTTGGCAAGTTGTGAGGCTGATGGAGTGGCCACTGGAGGGCCTACAGTGAGTAGATCAGCTACAGCCTGCACCCGCTGCATTGGCCAGTGATGAAAGGAACCAACAGCATCACTCTGACCCAGGCTGACCGCTAACAGGGTGGCGCAGCAGTAGAGTTGCTGCCTTATAGCGCTCGCAGCGCCAGAGACCCGGGTTCCATCTCGACTACGGGTGCTGTCTGTACGGAATTTGTACGTTCTCCCCGTGACCGCGAGCGTTTACTCCCAGATCTTCGGTTTCCTCCCACACTCCAAAGACGTACAGGTTTGTGGGCTAATCGGCTTGGTATATGTGTAAATTGTCCCTAGTGTGTGTAGGATAGTGTTAGTGTGCGGGGATCGCTGGTCGGCGCGGACCCGGTGGGCCGAAGGGCCTGTTTCCGCACTGTATCTCTAAACTAAACTAAACTACATCATTGATCCAGTGCTGCGAGGACATTGTGAAAATAAGACATTACATATCTTCGTAGACCCATATCACAGACGGAATCATACAACACAAAAACAGGCCCTTCTGCCCAACTTGCCCCTACCATGCTAGTCCCACCTGCCCAGGTTTGGCGCATATCCCTCTAAACCTTCCCTATCCATGTACTCGTTCAAATGTCTTTTAAATGCTGTCACACGGCTTGAGACTTGAAACTGTGCCCTGGAACATGGTGCCTGCCTGCTGCTGATCCAGAAGGGGATCTATTACAATTGCTTCTTGGTTCTTGGTTTCTTGGTTTCTTGGTCCTCCAAAATATTCCAAATGGAATTTAAACTGGAAGTGGTGGAGGGAGGACTTAAGCCAGAAAGGGTTTTTGGGAGGAAAGAGCTACCTTAAATTTAGTTGTCTATGATCGCTCCCTCCGTAACTCCCTTGTCAATTCTTCCCTTCCCTCCCGTACCACCCCCTCCCCGGGTACTTTCCCTTGCAACCACAAGAGATGCAACACTTGTCCCTTCACCTCCCCCTCGATTCCATTCGACCTAAGTAGTCGTTCCAGGTGCGACAGAGATTCACCTGCATCTCCTCCAACCTCATCTATTGCATCCGCTGCTCTAGATGTCAGCTGATCTACATCGGTGAGACCAAGCGGAGGCTAGGCGATCGTTTCGCCGAACACCTCCGGTCGGTCCGCAATAACCAACCTGACCTCCCGGTGGCTCAGCACTTCAACTCCCCCTCCCATTCCGTATCTGACCTCTCTGTCCTGGGTCTCCTCCATGGCCACAGCGAGCAACACCGTAAATTGGAGGAAATGCACCTCATATTCCACTTGGGCAGTCTACATCCTGGGGGCTTGAACATTGAATTCTCCCAACTCTGCTAGCCCTTGCTGTCCCCTCCCCTTCATCATCCCTCTGGTTGTCTCCTCCCATCCCCCAGCCCTCAGGCTCCTCCTCCGCCTTTTTTCCTTTTTTCCTTTCTTCTCCCCACCCCCTATCAGTCTGAAGAAGGGTTTCGGCCCGAAACGTTGCCTATTTCCTTCGCTCCATAGATGCTGCTGCACCCGCTGAGTTTCTCCAGCATTTTTGTGTACCTTAAATTTAGTTGCATCTGGTTGGGTAACTATAGTAGGGTGGAGATTATTCCATGCTTTAATTGTGCGGGGGAAGAATGAATTGCTGTCCACATCTGTCTTGGTAGCTGGAATCACAAATTGGATCGAATGCCCTCGTCTGCTCCTAATTGGTTTGGGTTTGGTGTAGGTCTTGTAATCTATGTCGAGCTGACCATTTAACATTTTGTAAAAACAGGTAAAACGGTGAGCTTCACATCTGTCTTGGTGAGGGTTCCATCCCAGAGAATTCAGAAGTTTGGTAACACTCGCTTCTCTCTCATAGGTGTCAGTAACAAATCGAGCTGCCTGTCTTTGGACACGTTCGATGGAAGAAATGTTTTTATTTGTGTATGGGTCCCATGCTGCAACTGCGTAGTCCAAATTAGGTCTAACGTGGGTGAAGTATAGCTTCTCCTTGACAGAAGTTGAACATTCTTTAACTTGCGAATGAGAGTTAGATTCAGCTCTTGGGGCTAACGGACTCAACGGGATATGGGGAGAAAGCAGGAACGGGGTACTGATGATCAGCCATGATCATATTGAATGGGGGTGCTGGCTCGAAGGGCGGAATGGCCTACTCCTGCACCTATTTTCTATGTTTCAAGTGTATGTATGTAAGCGGCCGATTCGGAACCTCCAAGGCGCTGAGAGTGTTCTTCCGACGCCGGAGTACCAACATCTGGCGAGAGGGCCTGAATCATCGGGCCGTCCGTAGCGGCGACTGTGGAGGCCTCAATAGGCCCCGACCACGGGTGACAAGAGGAAGAGGACTGGACTTTTATTGCCTTCCCTCACAGTGGGGGAACGTTGATTCCACTGTTGGGGATGTTTTATGTTTTATGTTAAATTCTATCGTGTTGTGTTCATCTTATTTGTGGGCTGCATGGTAACTCAAATCTCACTGCACCAATTGGTGTATGTGACAATAAATGTCCTTTATCCTCATAATATAATTGGATAGCATGCACGACAAGCTTTAACTCACTGTAACTCAGCAATAATGACAATAATAAATGAAACAGACATTTAAAAAAATGATGGTTTTACCCACTCTGGACATTTACCAGACAAGTTGAATTGGTTCTACACGTGGATGCTTTACATAATCCCTTTGATTTAATTCCCGTACTCTTATTAACAATAGTTAGCATTAGACAAATCCACCTTCCAAGGTCTGTATGTGCCACACTCGTGATACATTACTAGAGCCTGTTTTAAGTAAGAACCTTGTTGCTTATCTGAATTATATACTTATTGGAATAACCTGTATGAAATGCATTGGAAATTTCAGTCCTTCCTTCCACTGAACAGCTGGTAAATTTAGCAAGATAAAATACATTGGCATAGTCCTGTTCTCATTTAATTAAGAGCACAGTAGACATTGAGACACCAGAGAATGCAGATGCTGAAATCTTGAGCCCACTATTAGTTACTTCTCTATCTGAAAAGCCTTGTCGGCAATTCAAACATCCATTTGGCCCAAGCACTCTACATTGGTTGGAAAGAACTATAGATGCTGGATTAAATCGAAGGTAGACACAAAATGCTGGAGTAACTCAGCGGGACAGGCAGCATCTCTGGAGAGAAGGAATGGGTGACGTTTCGGGTGGAGACATTGGTGATGGTGTTCTAAGCCTCCCCCTCATCCCTCTTTATCCTATTCCATCAGCAGAGCCTTCAATTCCTCTCTTTATCTAAATTCACCCTTTATTCTGCTTGCTTCAAATACTTAGTTCCTTCATATCTTTTCACACTCAGTGTATGCCACCCCCACTTCTACTTTTATTTGATCCCAGCCTGCAAGTTGATTAAATCTTCCCAAGACGCTGGCTCCGGGCCAGCTGGATCTCTTGTGGACGCAGCCCAGACCATCACACAAACCAATCTACCTTCCTGAAGAAGGGTCTCGACTGAAACGTCACCTATTCCTTTTCTCCAGAGATGCTGCCAGTCCCGCTGAGTTACTCCAGCTTTTTGTGTCTATCTTCGGTTTAAACCAGCATCTGCGGGGTGGGAGATTGCAACCTTCACGTGGTCCACCCTGTTTCGACTAGATAGATAGATAGATAGATAGATAGATAGATAGATAGATTCCTTTATTGTCATTCAGACCTTTCGGTCTGAACGAAATTGTGATGCCTGCAGTCATACACAGAACCAATAATAACAAAACATACAATAAACACAAATTAAACATCCACCACAGTGAGTTCACCAAGCACATCCTCACTGTGATGGAGGCAAAGTCTTAGTCTCCGTCTCTTCCCTCCTTGTTCTCCCTCTGCGCTGAGGCGATCGATCCAGGCCGAAGATGCCGCCCTCCAGTCCAGCGGACCTCCGTGGTGATGTCGCCGCCGCCGAAAGCCGGAACGCCGTCTCCGCTCTGAGACGGCCCGCCACAGCATCAGCTCCGGGTCGCCGCCCCAGCTCCGGGCCGCTGCCCCAGCTCCGGGTCCTGCAGTCTCCGCTCCGGACCCTGCTGCATCAGCTCCAGGCCGCCGCCGAAAGCCAGAACGCCGCACCAGCAAGTCAGGCCACCGCTGCCTCAGCCCCGATGACGGCCAGCATCTCGTTGGTAAGTCCTGGCTGGCTCTGCCTCCGTAGCCTCGGGGTCGGTCGCAGGTTGGAGGCCGCCAGCTCCGCCATTAGGCCTCAGCGCAGACGGAGGCAGAGAAGGGGGATACGACACGAAAAAGTCGCATTCCCCCGAAGGAAGAAACAGAGAACATGTCTCACCCCCCCCCTAACACAACCCAACAAACTAAAACTTAACCAAAACAAGACAAACAAAACAACAGGAAAAAAAGTAAAGACAGACGGACTGCAGGCGAGCCCGACGTGCACAAACAAGATCAAATATAACAAGTTGAGCTACAAGTTTGGGCTGTGCACGCCATACGCAAGAAGATGACCACCATCTGCAGTTCCTTCCTACTCCCTTACATTGACTCCATTTATACCTCACGCTGCCTTCGGCAAGGCTAGTAGCACAATCAAGGACCAGTCTTACCCTGGTCACTCCCTCTACCCCCCTCTACCATCAGGCAAATGGTACAGAAGTGTGAAAACGCACACCTCCAGATTCAGGGACAGTTTCTTCCCAGCTGTTATCAGGCAACTGAACCATCCTACCACAACTAGAGAGCAGTGCTGAACTATTATCTACCTCATTGGTGATCCTCGGACTATCTTTGATCGGACTTTACTGGCTTTACCTTGCACTGAACGCTATTCCCTTATCATGTACTGTATATATACACACTGTAAATAGCCTAATTGTAATCATGTGTTGTCTTTCCGCTGACTGGTTAGCACGCAACAAAAGCTTTTCACTGTACCTCGGAACACGTGGCAATACACTAAACTTAAATGAGAACTTTGGGAGAAGGACAGTTGGTGTTCTCAGAGGCTGAGGGGACATCTAAATGATATCAAAGCAGATGAGCCCTGTCAAGGGGATCAAGGGAAGAGCAATCTGACAGTAATCTGCTTTCAGCCGTGGCATAACGTCACCATTCTGCTGATGACAGGAGGAATGGCCAGGTCACTGCCACATGACAGCAGCTCAGAGGCCAGTGATCCAGGCTAATATCCGGCTATTGACACCACAACAGAAAAATAGGAGCACATAGAGTGAACAAAGCTGTCCTTGACCTCTGAACTTATACACATCGCAATATTAATACTCAGGACAGACGAGTGCCGAATAAGAGTGCACGCAGATAGTGTCTTCAGACTGAGGTCAGATTACTTAAGTATGAAGAATGCCGATACACCTTCTCCTGAAATGCTGCCTGGCCCGCTGAGCTACTCCAGCCTTATGTGTCTTCTTTTGTATACCAGCACCTGCAGTTCTGTGTTTCTACTCTTTACTTAAGTACGTATTTGATAGATTGAACAACACAGCAGGGATACACGTTAACACTATCCTACACACAGGGCAATATTTACACTTACACCAATCCAATTAACCTACAGACCTGTACATCTTTGGAGTGTGGGAGAGAACTGAAGATCTGGAGAAAACCCACGCAGGTCACGGGGAGAACGTACAAACTCCGTACAGACAGCACCGGTAGTCGGGATGGCACCCGGTGTCTGCAAGGCAGTAAGTAGCTGTACCGCTCCAGCCCACCAAGTCCACACCACTTTTGCATCCACTCCCTACACACTAGCGGCAACTTAAAGAGGCCAATCAACCTACAAATCTGCACATATTTGGAATGCGGGAGGAAACTGGAGCACCCGGAGGAAACCCACTCAGCCTGAGGGTCACGATCGCTGGTTGGTGCGGACTCGGTGGGCCGAAGGGCCTGTTTCCGCGCTGTATCTCTAAACTAAACTAAAGCGTGCATACTCCACATAGACAGCACCCATGGTTAGGATCAACTCGGGTCTATGGCACTGTGAGGCAGTAGCTCTACCAGCAGCACCACTGTGCAGCCCATTTACAAATGTTCACTGGCAACAAACTAAAACCAGCACTTCCACAAAATACTCCAGAGATGCTGCCTGTCCCGCTGAGTTACTCCAGCCTTTTGTGTCTATCTTTGGTTTAAACCAGCATCTGTAGTTCCTTCCTACATAGAACAGGTCAACACAGGAACAGGCCCTTTGGCCCACAATATCTGTGGTGAACATGATGCCAAGATAAACTAATCTGCCCCCATGCGTTTGTTACCCCTTCATTCCCTGCATATCCATATATCTTTCCAAAAGCCTCTTACACACACACACCACTATGGCATCTGCCTCCACCAGTGTGTTCCAGGTACCAACCACTCTCTGTGTCAACAAATGTTACAATGGATTTTTACCTTCTCAACTTGGCAGTCTTTCAAAGTTCAGATCCTGTGTGTTTCTAGATTGCTAAGTTGTTTAATTTACCAATTCAACTGCTCCCTGTTACCTTGGCTCATGAGCAGGGAAAGGTCAAGAAATGCCCATGGAACTCTTTACATCTCTTCTGAAAGTGAACGGATTAGTTTTTAATGTGCCTGGCTGTTCTTATATCTTTTTTCAATGACTCGAGACGAGAGCAGATCTATGCATGTAGGTGCATGCAGCGAGAGATTTTAAGATAAGGTGATAAGCTGACATATTAAATCCAAAATAGTACCGAGGTGTCACAGTGCAGGCTTAAGAAGCTGTGAGATGACAAGACACACCTGCTGGATCATTAACACAGTCCATGATTCACAAAATCAGCTGCCACACATGAACCATGCCAAGCAGCTTGCTTTTCTAAATTCCTATTATAGTAATCAGAACTTCACAGGCATAAGGGGTGTTCACAGGCCCAATGGCACAGCTGTTAGAGCTGCTGCCTCACAGTGCCAGAGACCCGGGTTCAATCCTGACCCCAGGTGCTGTCTGTGTGGAGTCTGCACATTCCCCCCGTGACTGCGTGGGTTTTCTCCGGTTTCCTCCTACATACCCAAGTTAGAAGGTTAATTGGCTTCTGTAGATTGTCTGTAGTGTGTAGGGAGTGAGTGCCAATGTGAGATAACATGGAGCTGGAGTGAGCAGTGGTCGGCATGGACTGGATGGGTTGAAAGGCCTGTAACCATGCTGTTTCTCTACATTGAAACAAAACACTGGGGCCGCATCACACAGTCACGTTACACTATAATGCGATCAAGGATTTGTTATCTGTAAAACCAGTCACAGTATTAGGTCAATGCCCTGTTTCAGTTAAGCAATTTGGATGACATGCTCGTCCATTTAAAAGATGAGAGAAAGGATGATATCTTTGCTTTAAACCACACAGAAGGTCAATTTGTGACATCAAACTGACCAAGGATATTTTCCGCCAAGCTCATGCGTTGCAGAATGAACGGAATCAGTTGCCGTATCCCGACTTTATCTCGCAGATGGTGTTAATCAGCACATGACCGGAAATCTCCTGCAGTTTAGTTCAGTTTATTGTCCCGTGTACCGAGGTACAGTGAAAAGCTTTTGTTGTGTGCTAACCAGTCAGGAGAAAGACAATACATGATTACAATCAAGCCATTTACAGTATACTAGACCAAGTGCAGACCCGTTGGGTCTGGACCCCGAACGTGCTTCAGACCACGGGGCGAAAATCGCTAGCGAAAGAAAAAAAATGGTGGCGTTTTTGGAGCAGAGCCGGTCGGCAGCAGCCGTTATGGTGGCTGGCCAGCAGGAGGAGACAAAATGAGTGAGTGGGGGGGGGGGGGGGGATGGATTTTATTTTTAAATGTACATAAAAATGTCTAAATCTAATAAGGAGTGTGTTAGGGTATGTAAAAGTGTAATGTCTAGCGAAATGGAAAAAATCTCGGAGTTTTCGCGTGTGGTTTTGGCGGAGCAAGGAATCAAAGGCCAAATGTGACACCCACAAATAAATAAACACATCCACACACACACAGAGTTTTAATAGTATATAGATAGATAGCTACATGATAAGGGAATAAGGTTTAGTGCAAGGTAAAGCCAGCAAAGTCTGATCAAGGATAGTGTGAGGCTCACCAATGAGGTATATAGCAGTTCACCGCTGCTCTCTGGATACATTTACAAAAGAAGTTTTCTACTGAACGAAATAAAGGCATAAATTTGCAATCATCACAGATCAATCACTTTGGATTGCTGAGAGCTGATGGACTATGCCCCAAGCCCATTCCAGCTCCTGGTTGATAATATGGTAGTTAGCAAATTCTGTCCCTGCATCATAATGTGTTTCATATTCAAACATAAATGCTGACTCGTTACATCATTAACATAATAATTTGTATTTATGTCACACAGCGCTTTTACAGCCAATAACACTTTGGAGTACCATCACTATTATAATGACAGAAATGTGAGAACGAATGTTTGTGCAGCAAATTCCTGCAATTAGCCACAGAGAGAAGCTTGGGCAGGCACGGACTTGATTCCTTGGAGCATAGGAGGGTGAGGAATGATCGAAGGATGTAGTTGAAGGCAGGTACAATAACAACATTTATAAGACATTTGGACAGGAACATGGACAGCAAATGTTTGGAAGGATATGGGCCAAATATGGATAAATTGGCATAAAAGCTGAGGCATTTTGAAAGGCATGAACGAATTGGGTTATATGACTATCACTCTCCAAGTGCTCTATGAATAACAGGACTTAACAGTGGAGCAACACTGAAGTGCCCATGTCATACAAGACAAGAGGTTAACCATACCTCTTATGATTTTTACATGTCAATAAGGTCACCCCTTTCCCTCATACAGTTCAAAACAGAAAGAACTCCTAGCCTACCCAACCTCTCCCTGTAACTCCACCTGCAAGTCAAGGTAACATCCTGATGAATTTCTTCTGCACCCTTTCCAAATTAACGGCATCCTTTCCATAGCTGGGTGACTAGAATGCATGCAGTACATCAAGTGTGATATAGACAACACCTATGATAAATCTGGATACTTGGGAGGTAGTATACAGGGAATGATGAAGCATACTGCATGTTTGAATTGGAAAAATCAGCCATAAACTCTAATTGCTGGAAGGTGCATGGTCAAAGGCACTAGAGACCAGATCTAGGATTAATTTCTGCTGCTGAGCAGCATGCTAAAGAACATACTGGAAGAAATTTGCTCGGCAAAGTAGTGGGATTTGATAAATGCCAGTGAATGTGCCAAAAACATTGTTGACCCACTAAACGAGAGTAGCATCCCCCCAGTGACGTTGCCCGACATCACTGTCAGAGGAAGCAAAGAGAGGAGAGCTGTGGGAACAACTCAGCGGGCCAGACAGCATCTGTACAGAGAAATTACCAGTCAACATTTTGGATCGGGACCCTACATCCAGACTGAAAGAAGAGGGTGAGTAGGTGGGACACAGAGATAGGGAGGTGGTGTGAAGCAAGTGGTTGCAAGGAATATGTGGATGGTGGTCGGGAGGGGGTTAGCTGGCATTTGGTTCTCTCAACGTGGCTTCCTCAACATCAATGACAACACACCCAGACTAGACGACCACTTTGCCAAGACCTTAATTCTGGCCACTGTGGTTATCTGGATCTCTGGGTTGCCAGCCATTTTAATTCCCCTTTCCATTCCCCCATTGTTGTATTGTTGTATATCTTTATTGTCATTTCCTGAGTATTCACATACCCAGAGGAAACAAAAAAACGTTCCTCAACCAGTGTCCATTTCAGTGTGCAGTAAAAAATAAATAGAAGTAAAAATACATATATCATGAACAAATTAACACTCTACTCTACTAAACATCAACAGGCGTTCCGATCGGCAGCGGCACGACAGTGGCTCTGCTGCAGTGTGTCCAGGTTGGTGGTTGGTGCACGATACTTTGGCAGGGGACAAAGTCCGTTTATCAGTCTTATAACCTGCGGGAAGAAGTTGAGGAGCATCCTGCTGGTTTTGCACCTAATGCTCCGGTACCTCTTCCCAGATGGCAGGATGGAGAACACTGACCTGTCCGTCCTCAGCCTCCTCCACTACCAGGGTGAAGCCAATTGCAAATTAGAGGAGCAGCACCTCGTATTCTGCCTGGGTAGTCTACAACCCAGCACTGATGTCCATAATTTCAGGTAACAATAGACAATAGACAATAGACAATAGGTGCAGGAGTAGCCCATTCGGCCCTTCGAGCCAGCACCGCCATTCAATGTGATCATGGCTGATCATCCCCAATCAGTACCCCTTTCCTGCCTTCTCCCCATATCCCCTGACTCCGCTATTTTTAAGAGCCCTTTCCAGCTCTCTCTTGAAAGCATCCAGAGAACCTGCCTCCACCGCCCTCTGAGGCAGAGAATTCCACAGACTCACCACTCTCTGTGAGAAAAAGTGTTTCCTCGTCTCCGTTCTAAATGGCTTACTCCTTATTCTTAAACTGTGGCCCCTGGTTCTGGACTCCCTCAACATCAGGAACATGTTTCCTGCCTCTAGCGTGTCCAAACCCTTAACAATCTTATATGTTTCAATGAGATGCCCTCTCATCCTTCTAAACTCCAGAGCCTGGGCACCCTCTGTCCCTTTCTCTCGCCCCCTGTCTACCCTAGTTCTCACACCCCCAGTTCCCCATTGGCCTGTTTCTTCTCTTCCTTTACCCCATCTATTCCATCTGTCCACCTTCCACACACGTCTCCCACCAGATCCTTCACCCCTACCATCCCTCTGTTGTTCCCTTCTGCCACCACCCCTGCTCATTCATTTCAACCTTTGCCTTTCTTTACCATCAGATTCCAGAACCTTCCGTCTTTTACTCTCCACCTATCACCTCCCAGCCTCCACCGCTATCTCCACCCTTCCCTCCCCGACCTCACCATTATCTGCCCTTCCTGACATATCCGTCTCTTGCTTGCTAGCTTCTTCCCAACCTCCCCTCCCACCTCAATATCCTGGCAACTTCCCCTCTACTCTTTCCATCTAGGTGAAGGGTCCCAACCCAAAACATCAGCTGGAGTAACAAGGAACTGCAGATGCTGGGTACTTGAACAAAATACAAAGTGCTGGAGTAACTCAGCAGGTCAGGCAGCATCTCTGGAAGCAACGTTGTGGACTGTCCAATTCCATCCACAGGTGTTGCCTGACCCGCTGAGTTCCTCCAGTAGTTCTATTGTTGCCATGGAATCGAGCGTCTGCATCCACTGTCAAAGGAAGAATCTACCCACTAGTCATCTCAAAGAGAAACAGTGTCTTACATAGATACATAGATACATAGAAAATAGGTGCAGGAGTAGGCCATTCGGCCCTTCGAGCCTGCACCGCCATTCAATATGATCATGGCTGATCATCCAACTCAGTATCCCGTACCTGCCTTCTCTCCATACCACCTGATCCCTTTAGCCACAAGGGCCACATCTAACTCCCTCTTAAATATAGCCAATGAACTGGCCTCAACTACCCTCTGTGGCAGAGAGTTCCACAGATTCACCACTCTCTGTGTGAAAAGGTTTTTCCTCATCTCGGTCTTAAAGGATTTCCCCCTTATCCTTAAGCTGTGACCCCTTGTCCTGGACTTCCCCAACATCGGGAACAATCTTCCTGCATCTAGCCTGTCCAACCCCATAAGAATTTTGTACGTTTCTATAAGATCCCCTCTCAATCTCCTAAATTTTAGCGAGTATAAAGCCACTACATTGCGGCAGAGTTGACCTTCCTCAACAGGAATCAGCACCCAAAGGAGAAACTATTTGTGGTTGCAGAGGTCAGTAACTTTGGTTGAGAAGGGATTAAAAATATTGCAACAAAAGATGAATTGAAAAAGGATTTCTTGACAATATCTCACATTAGATATTTATGATCTCTTACTAACAGGGCAATGCCAAATGTTCGCTAAGTAGGTACTCATCGTAGTCCTGCTTTCTGTGACACAGTAGCCTGATCTGAACTTAAGTCTGTAATAAGCTAAATCCACTATGAAAGAAAAACAGAGAAAAATAACAAAGTCAATGGCTTCACTCAACTAATTACTCTGTTGTTAACATATGGTGTGAATCTAGGGCTCTGCAAAGGATCATCTGTACAGCCTGCCTTAATCCACATGATAATTGTTTTTTGTGCTCTAAGAGGCCTTGTTTGTTTTCCTCCACTAAGGTGAGAGGGCAAAGTTTAAAGGAGATGAGTGGGTCAAGTAGTATTTTTTTTACACTGAGGGTGGTGAGTGCCTGGAATGCATTGCCTGGATTGGTGGTTGAAGCAGATACTTTAGTGAACTGCAGATACCCTAAGATAGACACAAAAAGCTGGAGTAACTCAGCGGGTCAGGTGGCATCTCTGGAGAGAAGGAGTAGCGATGTTTCGGGTCTCTGAAAAGAAGAGTCTCGACCCAAAATGTCACCATCAGGCAAAGACCAAGCAATGAAAAGATGGGAAATGTAGAATCTATAAGTCCAGAAAAAGTGTGAGAGGCAGCCTAAGGCAACAGGACCCCTCTGAAGCGGCCGATTCGGAAACTCCGTGCCGCTGAGAGTGTTCTTCCGTTCGAGGGCCTGAAACATCGGGCCGCCATTTGCAGTGGCTGCGGAGGCCTCAATAGGCCCTGACCACGGGTGAACACGAGGAAGAGGACTGAAGTTTGTAGCCTTCTCTCACAGTGGGAAATGTTGATTCCGTTATGGGGGGAGATGTTTTTATGTTCTATTTTAAATTCTATAGTGTTGTGTTCATCTTATTTGTGTGCTGCATGGTAACTCAAATCTCACTGCACCAATTGGTGTAAGTGACAATAAATGTCCTTTGTCCTTTGAATCTTCAATGTTGTTTTAGATATACTGGCTTTCTTCTAAATTCCAGAGACTACAGTTCAATCTTCCTCAATGTCTCCTCATCAAAACTCTACCATCTCAGAAAGTATACAAACACGAGACAAGGAGCAGAAGAGGACCAGTGTGCACCTGAATGCGGTCCTAACATTCAATCCAGTGAATTCACTATGTTTTGAGTATCCTCGTGTAGGTACAGGGACTAGTAGGTACAGGGACCAGAGACTGATCCATACACAATAGGTGAAATGGTATCAGACTGAAGCCCTGTACAATCTCAGCAAGCCTTCATAACTTTTGCATTCCAATCTGTTTGCAATAAAGGCTAACAAACAATTTGCCTTACTCTTTGCGTGTGAGCAGTACAGACTGAGGAAGGGTTGATAAAGACATGGAGAGACACAAAGATGCAAAGGAGAAGGCATAGAAAATAAAGACACAAAGGAGGCAGATATGTAAGAGACACACATGAAATAGTTCTGAAAAATGTATTAAAACTTAATGTACAACCCACTAATAATATTCACTTAAGATGCAGTTTGAAATCCAATTGGCTCCTTGTACACTGTGACAATTCTTGATCCTTACTATCCAGCTGTCAAAAGATCAAACCCTGGTACAGTTCTATTCAGGAGAGCTTATAATTAGCAGAGAATGGTGCCAGTTATGCCTTGCCTGGTTCATAATTCATGGGCTGCCCTCACTGCCTGAGAATGAAATTAATATAGTGCAAGTGAAACTCAGTGATTAGAAATTCAATTAGTTGTGTAATTGAAATGCTTGCTCCCCTTTCAAAAGGAAAAGCAGAGCTACCAGGCACCTGAGCACCCCAGCAAATGGTTGCACCATTATGTCCCTGCGCTATCAGATTTACATCAGGATATTGAGCATAAACTCACAGAGAAATGCTCGGCTAATGCTAGCAAACATTATAATTCACCTCTTCAGAACTGACACGTATAATCTAGCCATCAGTCTATAGAAAAAAAGATGCATTGAGATATAATAAGCATTTTTATGCAGTGCAGTATTTAAAAGTAAGGCAGGTAGTACTAACACTGAGTTGAAACTTAACCATCTGAGACAGAGGAGGCTTTAGCATTTAAATTCTTTGTCTGCTGACTGACTGATTGATGCATCTTTCCAATGGACGGTAAAGATTAAGAGACTGACAAATAGGCATCTACTTAGTGTAAGAGGCTAATCTGCTGTGCGGGCTTGAGGAGCACAGGGAAAGCAGCAAGGCTCATTCACACGTTGACTCCTCAGACTCCTGGCAGCAACAGTTTGAGGCTTCCAGCGATAAATCCGTCGAGGAGTGAGGCAGGATCAGACACACGGCAATATTCCCCCATTCAATTCTGGATTCTGCCTTTTTCTAAAGAGTTGGATTGTCCATTTATCTCTTAAGGTTGGATAGCCCCCCACTGGGGAATCCTGCTTCAACTGATCAGCTGCTCCCAGCCCATGTTGCAAGAGGTTGTGTGCGCAGAGGTCAGATCTTCCTCTGAGGTGTAGAATGAGCAGCTCTCCAAGAGAGTTATCAGTCAGCCCAGAGTTGGAGGACAGCCAGACAGGTACGTAAAAGACAGAATGAATGAGTATTTGTCTGAGAGAATGAAAGAATGAAACAATACGATAGAACTTTATTTATCTCAGGAGGGAAATTAGTCTGTCAACAGTCATAAAACACAAGAGACTACATGAAACATGAAATTTAAGTGACGTGGGAAGTCCAGGATTTGGGGTGCGCAATGACGAGAGAGCAAATGTTCGAGGTTAACAGAAATGAAGACAGAGAGGACGAGAACATCTATGAGCAGGTATGAGAGATGGCTAACAAGGATAGCCATACAAATGGAAGAAGTGCAAGGACTGGCAAGTAGCTGGAAAGCCAGTGGAATGAAAAGGAGAGCAAGCCAGAAGCAAGGGCGACGGAAGGTAAAACAGTAAAAGATCTGAGAAAATGTGGGTGAAAGACTGATAGTCTCAGAAAAACGTGTTATTGGAGAGGAGACAGACAGATAGATGCACACACCTAGAGACAGAGTGACCGAGACCAAGATTCACTGAATTTGGTGATGATGTTCCTGTATTTGAAGTGCAATTTTGTCAAGGCTCAAATAATGGTAAACAGAGCAAGGAAGTGGCATGTTGGTAAAGGTACTACAAACACGTATGAATATTACAGCAGATTCTTGAAGCAGAGAAACATTCAAAGAATAATTAGGTGTAAATGTACTGTGTGGGCCTACAATCTAAAAAAAACATTTATGTAATAAACCCCTGGCCCTTTCGGGAACTGAAACCTACTAAATTGCATCCAGTCTGCTTTGGAAAATAATTTTAAGTATAAAATATCTATAAAACAAAGATTATTGAAATTTCACATCGAACAAAATACTGCTCTTAATTATACCCATTTATAGTATGAACCTAGAATTAGAATGTTCATCCATTGATTATCATGGATCTATTTATGTATTAATGGTATAAATATGAATGTTGAGAGCGCACAGTTATATACTGATGTGAGACAGGCTCCAATAATTTTGCATAAATCTCGCTGCAGCAAGACGTATCTGTAATGATACTGAAGACTCCAAGATGCCCTTCAGCTATTATCTTCAAGCTAAATTCCTAATTTTTTTGGAGTCACAGGAAGAACCACCTTTTGAGACTCTGAGAGAATCACATGTTTATCACTGGTAGGCAAAAATGCTGGAGAAACTCAGCGGGTGAGGCAGCATCTGTGGAGCGAAGGAATAGGTGACGTTTCTTCAGAAGGGTCTCGACCCGAAACGTCACCTATTCCTTCGCTCCATAGATGCTGCCTCACCCGCTGAATTTCTCCAGCATTTTTGTCTACCTTCGATTTTTCCAGCATCAGCAGTTCCTTCTTAAACATGTTTATCACTGTTTATTGTTATTCAAAACGCTGGCATTTCTTCTTTCATATTAAGTACGATCAATATTTTTGATCTTGTGTTATTTATATTTAATTATCTGTTGAGGTAAATCCAAATCTCAGATAGGAATGAAGCGTACTCTTGGTGCAGACGTGATCTCAGTCAGTGATGAATCAAGTCAATGTCTTTATGGTGGGACTGATTGGACTCCTTTGCCCGACTAGGATGGTCAGGGTCAGTACTGAGGTTTTTTTTCCTTCTGTGCTTGCTGTAGTAAAGAGTCCAAGTCCAGGAAAGTCTCTCAGCCCCGCGCTGATGTGCAAGGTGTGTGGAGACACAAGCAGTGGGAAGCACTATGGTATCTACGCTTGCAATGGTTGCAGCGGATTCTTCAAGAGGAGCGTGAGAAGGAAGCTCATCTACAGGTAAGTTACTGCTGCAGTATTGGAGAGATTGGATCATGAGTCACTGTGTTAACTCTTTAAACCAACTTGTCAAGACTTTGAAATTGTTAATCAATGATTCATTGGGTAAAAAGTAAACTAGACACAAAATGCTGGAGTAACTCAGCGGGACAGGCAGCATCTCTGGAGAGAAGGGATGGGTGATGTTTCGGGTCGAGACCCTTCTTCAGATTGATGGAGAAAGGTTTCAACCATTCCTTCTCTCCAGCGATGCTGCCTGGCCCGCTGAGTTACTCCAGCATTTTGTGTCTATCTTTGATTGTAAGCAGCATCTGCAGTTCTTTCCCAAACATAAACCAATGTCAGGAGATGTAAATCTGGAACTGAAATGCCACATACTGGGATGAGAATGGGATCCCTATGCATTCAATACTATGGGATGGATGAGTTCATATTCGTTATTATGAGATGTACAGAATTAATCAGGACCCTAAATTACTACTTTCATTGGCTCCCTCCAAGTGAATTTCATCAAATTCCACTGGACTAATCCTTGCGGTTCATGTCAGACATGGTTCAAAGCTCCAGAAGTGAACAATAAAACCATTAGGAGAGGAGATGCAAGGAAGGGTTCAGAGTTGGCAGAGGGGAACTCCGGATTGGAAAAAAATATCCACAACTTGCATACAGACAGTTTGCATGGATGTCAGAGACTGACAAATACTTGTGTCTTCTTCTTCTTCCGTTGATTATTGAAACATTGAAATTACTTCAGAAAGATAGGTTATGAGAAGGGGTGGGGTGGAGAAGCAGGTGAAGGGAGATAAACCTAGGCTCAGGATTCATGCGATTAGAGGATTGCTTGTTTAATAATATCACAAGAGCAATTACAAGCAACTAAATCAGAAGTGTTAGCAATTCTGGAATCAGTATCCAAACAGATGTTAGGAAAGGAGAGAAGAAAATTAGAGGAGACCAAACAAATTGCAGATGTTGGAATCTTGAGCTAAACACAAAGTGCTGGAGGAACTCAGCAGGTCAGGCAGCATCTGTGGAGGGAATCAATTGGTGATATTTTGGGTTGGGACTCTTCTTCAGACAAAATTTGAGCGGTAGGTTAATGAATAAGGTGCAAATGCTCTGGAAAAGAGCAAACATGTATTGATAGAACATTGTCCATTCTTCAGGACATCCTACATATTAGATTTTAAAGTCATGGTGCTAGTGTTTTAAGAGTCACTAATTTGCGCATAGCAAGGGGTCACAAAGAAAAGTTGTTCTCATGGTAAAGGCTGAGGGACAACCATCGGTCAGGAGATTAGTAAATTCTCCTGCTCTTCACCTTGAGTCTTTATGTGCACTATAAGGGATTAGCTTAATGTTTAATTTACATGACAGCACCCCTGGCAACTTCTGTACTAAAGAAAAAAATGACACTTAATATTTACCGTGATGTTTAAATATTTAACCTCCTGACTGGAAGACAGGAGTACTCCAGCAAAGCTAATATTGCTCAATGGAAAGAAAATGATTGAGATGGAACAATTTGTCACGATTTCAGCTGATAACCTGGTACTCGGGTGATAATCGGGTACAATAAGCAGAATTAAATCCTGAAAATCCATTAAATCTGGACAACTGGAGTCAGGGCTTATGGGGAGAAGGCAGGAATGGGATACTGATTGGGGATGATCAGCCATGATCACATTGAATGGTGGTGCTGGCTCAAAGGGCTGAATGGCCCACTCCTGCACCTATTGTCTATTGCCTATAACTGTTCCATTTCCCCCACTTTCTGCATCAGGAGACATAGGAGTTCCTCTGTACATAAGATTCCTCGTGCAGTCTAACATCCTTGGGAAGTTCATTACCCCTGTATGCCAGCAATACAGCGTTCTTCAGCATTTGGCGTCTCAGCGACTGTTGTTGATTCCTGTTTTCAGATGCCAGGCTGGTACGGGGATGTGTCCTGTGGACAAAGCCCATCGGAATCAGTGTCAAGCTTGCAGACTCAAGAAGTGTTTGCAGGCTGGCATGAACAAAGATGGTGAGTGAATGTCAATGTCACTGGGCTAGTTTATGCGAGCAGCTACAAAAATGATGGCTTGAGGTTTCTGCTTTTGCAGTTGTAATTGTGAAAACTCTTTGTGCTTAATTTTTTGATGCTTCGTCTTGTTTCGCTGCTTTTCATCCTCTCTCTTGGTCTGCTCACACTTTGTCCCTCATTCCCCAGCTGTGCAGAACGAACGGCAGCCCAGAAGCACTGCCCAGGTACGGGCGGACACGGCCGAACTAGACCCTGACAAGGAGAACATTGCCACAACCAGAGAGACAAACTCGTCGTCTGCTAGCACCCAGAGGCCGATCTGCTCTAACATCAGCGCCAGCCAAAGGTCCACCAGCCCACAAAACAACCACAGGTTCATGGCTAGCCTGATGACTGCGGAGACCTGTGCCAAGCTGGAGCCCGAGGATGGTCAGTTGCTCCGTCTTAATCATGTCATGAGTGATAGGAGCAGAATTGGGCCATTCGGCCCATCAAATCTACTCCGCCATTCAATCACGGCTGATCTATCTCTCCCTCCTAACCCCAATTCTCCTGCCTTCTCCCCATAACCTCTGACACCCGTACTAATCAAGAATCTATCTATCTCTGCCTTAAATATTTCCACTGACTGCCTCCACAGCCTTCTGTGGCAAAGAATCCCACAGATTCACCACCCTCTGAATAAAGAAATTCCTCCTCATCTCCTTCCTAAAAGAACGTCCTTTAATTCTGAGGCTGTGACCTCTAGTCCTGGATTCCCCCACTAGAGGTAACATCCTCTCCACCTCCACTGTATCCAGGCCTTTCACTATTCTGTAGGTTTCAATGAGATCAGTCACAGAGCTGGAAGGCATGGAAACAGACCTTGTCCATACTGACCAGGTTGGCATATTGGGCTAGTCCCATTTGCCTACATGTGGACCATCTCCCTGTGAACCCGTCCTATCCATGTATCTGTCCAAATGTCCTTTAAAAGTCATAATCGTACCCACTTCTTTAGCTTCCACGTTCCAGCTACATATTACGATCTGTGTGGAAAAGTTGCCCTGTGGTCACTTTCGAATCTCTCCTCTCTCACTTTAAGCCAATGCCCTTGAGTTTTTGAATCTTCGACCCAGGGGAAAAAACTGCGAGCTTTCACCAATCATCTGAACTCTTGTTTATTTATTGCAGGGAATTAAAACATTAAGTGTAAGAAATGTAGAAAAAATGTAATCCAGTTTTGATGAAAATACAACATCCTGAGCCGTTAACTATTGCTCTGTTCACAAATAATGCATACTCTGAGTATCTGTAAGATTTTATTTTCATAAAAAATGAGGTCTGCTGTCAATTCATAAAATACATTTAAGATGGAAATGTACTTTTCCTTCCTTTTTGTGTAGGAAAGAACTGCAGATGCTGGTTTAAATCGAAGGTAGACACAAAATGCTGGAGTAACTCAGCGGGACAGGCAGCATCTCTGGAGAGAAGGAATGTGTAACGTTTCGGGTCGGGTCTGAAGAAGGGTCTCGACCCGAAGCGCCACCCATTCCTTCTCTCCAGAGATGCTGCCTGTCCCGCTGAGTTACTCCAGCTTTTTGTGTCTTTCCTTCCTTTTTACTGTCTCCGATCTTCCTTTGGCCTCAAGACATGCTGAGATTGGTATTATCATGTAGGGGTTGATAATACCACTCACAAAGGAAAGTGGGCTAAATGCTGTATGCGTACATGCACACAGGCACATGTATACACACACACACACACACACACACACACACTCTACAGGAAGGATCAGGAGCAAGAACTTTAACCACTATCTAGCACATGGGCTAATGCAACTCAGCATCCATGGTTGAGATTAATGGATTCCAAATGGATCAGGAGCATGTAAGGATATGAAAACACATTCTCCATGCTTTCATTGTACAGGTTTAGTTCGAAAGACCCCATTGTGCTGCCACAGAAACTATTCTGTGTAGGCAGGAACTGCAGATGCTGGTTTAAACCGAAGATAGACACTAAATTGTGGAGTAACTCAGCGGGACAGGCAGCATCTCTGGAGAGAAGGAATGGGTGACGTTTCGGGTCGAGACCCTTCTTCAGACTCATATCATTGTGTTGATCTAGATTTATTATTGTACAGGTTCCGGGGTGCAGCTTTGTTTTACATGGTATCTAATCAAATCAAATAATACTAAACACATAAACAATCAAGCCAAACTCAAGTACAATAGGCAGAGCGAAGGGAAAGATACAGAGTTCTCAGCATTGTAGCGCATCAGTTGCAGAGATTAATGTCCACAATGGGGGTGAAGTGATTTGGATTATGGAAGGACCATTCAGAAGCCTGATAACAGAGGAGGAAGAACCGTTCCAGAATCTGGTATGCACTTCCAAGCTTCTGTACATTATAAGCAATGTGAAAGGCAAAGTCTGCAGCGAGGAGAGTTGGTTTACATTTCACTGTTGTGTATTGGGCTTGCAGTGGACGAGAACATTGACGTGATGAGTAATGAGCCCGAGAGGACATCCGCTGAGTACCAGATGTCCACCTACCCGCCCAGCAGCCCCGAAAGTGTGTATGAAGCTTCAGCCAGGTTGCTCTTCATGGCAGTTAAATGGGCAAAGAATCTCCCAGTGTTCTCTAACCTACCCTTCCGAGACCAGGTATGTCTGTAAATTGGAGACACACGGAACTGCAGATGCTGGAATCTTGTGTAGAACACAACCTGCTGAAGTTGTTCACCGGGTCAGGCAGCATCTCTGGAGGACATGGGTTGGTCTCATTTTGGGTGGGGACCCTTCATCACCTGACCTTCTGCGTTAGTCCAGCATATTGTGTTCCATGTCTGTAAAATGTCGGGTGATTTGGTATTGGGGAAATAATACTAAAATGGTCTATATTAATAACATTTGTAAGGGCACATATTCAGAGCATTATAATGGGGGCTTGATTGGGTGATGGCACACTCCTTTTATCAATTTTTCATGATTTGGGTGGTATTGGCGAGGCTAGCATTTATTGCCCATCCCTTACCTGTCTTTGAAAGGTTGGCATGGAACATAATAAACTGCTGTAGTCTTGGTGAAGGTACACCACAGCGATTGGCTAGTGCGTTCTAGGATCTCATAGCAGATGACCAGTGATATCATGACATAGACACAGGAGCAGAAATAGTCCATTCAGCCCATCGAGTCTGTTCTGGGTATTTCCAACCCAGGACGGTGTTGGAGGGCAATCTGTTGCCCTTGTTCTTATTGGGTTACAGGTCAGGATAGCTTGGGTGATTAAATGCAGCGCGTTTTACAGATGGTACACACACTATAGGTGGCAGGAATTAAAGTCGGGGTGATTAAAGAAGTGCCAATCTAAGCGGCTACTTTGGTGTCAATTCTCCTGAGCTGCACACAGCCTGAGCACATCCGACAAGCAAGAGCCAAGAAGCAAAAGGTGGGAATGTGCAGAGCTTCTCTGACCACAGAGGTGTTTGATGGATAATCTTTTGGTTGTCCCACACCATCATCTGAAGGCATTTTATTTTTGCAGGTAATCTTGTTGGAGGAAGCCTGGAATGAACTCTTCCTGCTCTGTGCCATCCAGTGGTCCATGCCCCTGGATGGCTGCCCTTTGTTATCCATACCCGAACTCTCGCACAGCCCTCAAGGAAAGAGCAGTTCTACCATGGCAGATGTCCGCATTCTGCAGGAGACCATAAGCCGCTTCAAGGCCCTTGTTGTGGATCCCACAGAGTTTGCCTGCCTGAAGGCTGTGGTGCTGTTTAAACCAGGTGAGTTGCATTCCCCTGAATTCTTTGTCTGAAGAGGGGTCTCGACCCAAAACACCACCCATTCCTTCTCTCCAGAGATGCTGCCTGTTCCGCTGAGTTAATCCAGCATTTTGTGTCTACCCTCGATTTAAACCAGCATCTACAATTCTTTCTTGCACGAGTTGCATTCCCCCTTGGGTAGTATGCCAGGTTAATTCAACTACCCTTCACTCAGTTGTAATGCAGAGAGCTGTACCTGAAGAATTAAACAACAGGCTGAGTATATCACCGGAGAAAAATCCTGAAAGACTGAGGGGCAGAGACTCTTCATAAGTTCTAGGAGCAGAATTAGGCCATTCAGCCCATCGTCCACTCCGCCATTCAATCATGACTGATCTATCTTTCTCTCTCAACCCCATTCTCCTACCTTCTCCCCATAACCCCTAACTCCTATGCTAATCAAGAATCTATCTATCTCTGCCTTAAAAATATCCATTATCTTGACGTAGTATAGAACACAAGAAAGATAATAAAACACATTAACTTGGCATAGACATATGATAACTCAATTTGATGGTAGATTTTTAAATATTATGCAGTTTTGAAGGAAGAAATTTGGAGATTCATAACATTCTAGATTATATGTCTGAGAGAACGCATCAATTAGTTACATTATTTCCTTTGTTGGGAAATAAGTTCCAGTTCTTTCATGGAGTCACAAGAAACTGCAGATGCTGGTTTACAAAAAATGACGCATAGGGCTGGAGTAACTCAGTGGATCAGACAGCATCTCCGGAGAACATGGATAGCAGAAGGGACCCGACCTGAATCATCATGTATCCATGTTCTTCAGGGATGCTGCCTGACCCGCCAAGTCACTCCAGTACTTTGTGTCCAGTTCTTTTATAATGGCCTGTATTTATTCCAAACATTTGCTCACTCCCTTGGTACAGTTGCCTTTTGTAAGGTTTGTGTCACAGCTGGAGACTGGCGCTATTAAATCGATATAACCATGTAATGGACCACTGTCTTTCCTAACATTCTTCATCAACTTTCTCTCACTCTTTCCTGAAAGTGCTAACTCTTTCAAATATGCAAGTTAGTAGCTACTTGACCTATTTGTAACACCTGATCCAAGACAGTGAGAAGGTCCCAAGTAAATCTTAACCTGTTGTTGTCAAATGCATCTGCAGGATATGTCAATTTTAAACTGGGCCGTTTTTCCTCTTCCTATGCCAACATTAAATGTATCACTCGAATACCTATGTCTCAGCCTGTACCAGATAATTCAGTGAGAAAAAGAGATTAAGAAATGTTCCCTGCATGCGCAAATCACCATTACCAACTGTGCCATAAAGGGAATGGGAGATGTTTATGTACTTTCAATGGAATCGTAATGTTGCTTCAGCAGTGAAATAGACAATGACTAAATCTGTCATCTCCTTCAGAAACACGAGGGCTGAAGGACCCTGAGCAGGTTGAGAATCTGCAGGATCAGTCGCAAGTGATGTTGGGTCAGCACAGCAGGACGCACTACCCAATTCAGCCAGTCAGGTAAGGAGAAGTGGATCTCAGAGAAACACACTGCTGGTTAACCACAACCATTTCTTGCAGAACATTTTCTCGTACCAAAAACAACGTCAGCTTCAGATATAAATGTGGAAAGGCTCATTACACGAGAAAGGCCTTCCATTAATGCTCACCATAATGTTAAGGCATCGCAAACTCATCCTTCTTCAATCATGAGAAATATTAACTCCTGGGGGATGCAAAGAAAAATGACTAAGGCTAAATTTAACTTTTTTTTCTCTCTCGTTTATCATATTGTTCACAGTGTACTATGTTTACATAATCTGTTGTGCTGCAGCAAGTAAGAATCTCATTGTTCTATCTGGGACATATAACAATAAAACACTCTTGACTTGAATTTTCTACAATAATCAAATCAGCTCATGCGACCAACATTTAACAATGGTTAGAAATACGACTGTACAGAACAAGTCTTTTGCAAAATCTGGTAGATACCAAGGGAAATTACTTGCATTGATTTCCATTATCCAAACCTTTCACTGTCCTTTTCCAAGAAGAAAGTCAGTCATCCTCTTAAAACATATATTAAAACATTATCATAACATGTAAGAAATTAATGCCTGCAAAACAGCAACTTACTGTGACAGATATTCCAGTCTCTCTCAGCTCTTAAAAACCTTCAGTTTGAATTTCATTCCTATTTTAACATATTCTTGGGCCAGTGCTTAACAGCCTCCCTGCACTCAGCATCCATTTTGAACTTTATTCATGGCAAAGAGCTCCATCCCTCAAAATGGCTGTCATGATGATCAGTTGTTCATTTTTACAACAGTATTATTGATCATTACACGATCACAGAAATGAGCCCTCAACATTGCACATATTAACCAACTGGTTTTGCCTCAAGTGGAATGATGTATTCAATTCTGAGTGCCTCTCTCAAGGATACCAAGACTGTAGAAAAGGCACAGGAGAGATTTACCAGAATTATACCAGGGATGAAAGACATCAGTTACATAAAGAGATTAGAAAAGCTAGGATTGTTCACCTGATTGCAGAGATGGCCAAGGGCACAGTTAATTGCAATGTTGAAATAGGCTGGGTTTTAATAGAATTCATTATCTCACTGGTGGAAGCGTTGATAATAGAGCAGTAATCAGTGGTTACAGGTTTAAGGGGAAAAAAAAGAAACTTAAGCAGCAGGAAGTTTTTTTTGTTTTATACACACAGTGGGGTTTACGGAAACACCGGCCCAGAAGGGAAGGAGAATTATACCAACTGGCAAAAAAACAAATATACCTTTACTTGAAAAGCAACATAAAAAATCTGTGAAGAACAGAGAAATGGAACTAAGTTGATAGATCTTTCTCAGAGACAATGGTCTGGTGCTGCAGATTCAGTGCTTCGTGCACTTAGATATTTTTTATTCTATCAACATGGACGGAGAAATTTACTATGCTAATCAGGATCATCCATTCATGCGGTGAAACAAAATATTATATATCTGAACTTACACAGAGAACCCTACAATATTCAGTGGGTAAAGCAGCGTTATATGGAGAAACCGTTTAATATTTCACGTAAATGAAGTTTCAAATCTTTTTATTTCATATTTCCAGTGGGAAAATCCAGACGTCTATACTGCGTGTCATTGGCACATATTAACTTGCAAAAAATCAGTTTGAACCTATATGTTATCCAAGTGATTTACTGGCTTGATGTTCCCCTCAACCTCTCAATATTGATAGCTACCCTGCATAACTGCATAACGTACCTTCACAAGTATTTCCTATTACTAAATTATTCAGGTTTTCCTCATGTTTACTGGGATAATCACACAACTCTGAGTGGCCTTCAGAATGTATGCACCACAGTCACCATAACTAAATGCATTCCGTATTCACGGTGTAGCCTGACTGACATATTGCAAAATTCAACTATAAATCTAACAGGCATTCCTGCAAGTGAAATATTAAACCCTGGCCCGCAGCAGTTTTCTGAGGTTTAAGATATGGTGGCATTTATTTTTCATGTAGAGAAAAGGCGTTTCTATATCAACCAACATAACAATGTTCTTGTTGCTAAAATGCCTACCACATGCTCATTATTCATTCCATGGTGATTGATTAAAAAAAATACACCTCTTGATGCTCCTGAACACATCATCAGTGATGTAACCTAGGGTCATTGGGTGTTTCAGGTCTTTCAACATCAGACACCATCGCACAGGGGACCCAGCCGTGGTTGATCAGACCACGACTTGTGTTCATGTGGCATTTGCTCCTCCCCATGTACTCTGGGTATTTCCAGACTATTATAAGACACTATTTAAATGCAGCATCTCTCTACTTAGCTTGTTGATTGTCAAGTCTATTGATTTGGTATTGGCATTGGTTTATCTTTGGTTTATGTACCAAGATAAAGTGAAAAGCTGTGTTGACTTGCCATCTAGTCAAATTAAATCCTTCTATACACGAGTGCATCAAGCCATACACAAGTACAACAGGAAGTGTAAAGAGAAAAATATCAGAATGCAAGATATAGCGTTACAGCACGATGTATATTTGCAAGAGATTTCACCCTCAGTTTGGTGGGAGTGGGGAGGAGAATGTCAATGGCCTGCATTTATTTTTATCCTCTTTTGTTCCTCAGATTTGGAAAGTTGCTTCTGCTGCTGCCTTCACTCCGCTTTGTCTCGGCTGAACGAATCGAACTTTTGTTCTTTCACAGGACCATCGGAAACACTCCCATGGAAAAACTTCTTTGTGACATGTTTAAGAGCTGAACTTCCTAAGTAGCCATCTTTGGATTGCCCTGTGTATTGTTTCATCCAATTTGCTGTCTCCCCACATAAAATGCTTCCCCCCCCCCCTCTGTATCTGCATTCTCCACTGTGACGTGTAGGAAGGAACTGCAGATGCTGGTTTAAATCAAAGATAGACACAAAATACTGAACTCAGCAGGACAGGCAGCATCTCTGGAGAGAAGGAATGGGTGACATTTCGGGTCGAGACCCTTCTTCAGTCCTGACACGAAACGTCACCCGTTCCTTCTCTCCAGAGATGCTGCTTGTCCCGTTGAGTTACTCCAGAATTTTGCGTCTATCTCTGATCTCCACGGTGACACTGTGTCTTTCCTGATCGTCCCAATGTTACTTTAACCATTTAACACCTCCATGTATGCACTGAATTTAATGCCAGACTACCCCAACATTTACAATCAGACTTCCTGATGGTACTTAATCCTATGAATATATTTCTATATTAGAATAAAGATGGAATCTGTTACCTAAGTGGCCTGGTGTGAATTTTTCCCCCAACTATGAAAATGTGGTTGAAAAAGGAAAATATAGCCCGTTGAAGTTCCATTTGCTGGGAATATAATGAGACAATGCCAATATACAAGAACTAAGAGAAACAAACAGTGTGATTCTGAAGTTTCAGAAGATGATTTCACACTAGAAATGCAAAAAGTTTAAGGACATAGACCCTCGCATGGAAAATACAAAGCTACCATCGTGCAGAGAGACAACAGGAAGAAATTACAAGCGGCAAATATTTGAAATAAAACAAGAGAATAGCAGAAGTACTCCACAGGTCAGACAGCATCTGCGTAAGCTGAAACAGAGTTAGTGTTTCATTTGATGCTATTTTGTTCTATTTAACTAAAATGCCAGTGGTTTCTCTCTCTCTACCAAAGCTATCAAACCTGTTGTGTGTTTTAAGTGCTACGTATATAACCGTGGCTCAGTAAGAAATGGGCATTCAGTAAGAATTGTCCTGTATAGCTACTGGTCATGTGGCGATATAGCGTTATGAAAAATTACAGAAAACAAAAATATATATTTTTTAAATCCAGAAGGACACACAGTGCTGGAGTCCAAACCCAAAATGACACCTATCCATGTTCTCCATTATCTGCCTGACCCGCTGAGTTACTCCCGTACTGTTCCCTTTTGTGTAAACCAGCATCTGCAGCTCCTTGTTTCCAAAATAAATCCACTTGTGGGAAAAGGAATTGGGAAAACTGGAACAATAAATTAATTTTTCAATTGAAATTCCACTTGAAGGGCTAAAAAAATGTGAAGTATAGAGGACTGTCAACAGTGCAAAAATAATATGGCAAGTCTAGTTAAACTTGAATGTTAAACTATATCCAACACAGCGGGTAATGACAGGAAGATGAGGAGTTCTATGATGGGAAGGAATGAGTGAAGGCAATTAAATGAATTTTTCATGAGAAATACCTGTTGTCTGATTCCAAGTTCAGTCAAAGTTGTGATGTGGAAGTCAGTCAAAGAAATAAGTATTTACCGATTTCTTGAACAATCAAGACATCTCCTAGAATGATTGCCAATAGGCCACAGCTGTATAAAAATAAATCTTAGAGATTGCTTGGAAGACACAAGTAGCATTCCATGATTTCTCTTTCTTCATGCCAATCCAAGCGGATGCCAACTCCCATCTGGAAAAAATATCTTAAAAGGAATAAAAAGAAATCTATGTCCTTTCTTTGATATCCGCAAAATCCCAAGTCTGAAGAAGGGTCTTGACCCGAAACGTTGCCTATTTCCTTCGCTCAATAGATGCTGCCTCACCCGCTGAGTTTCTCCAGCATTTTTGTCTAACTTCGATTTACCAGCATCTACAGTTCCTTCTTAAGCAAAATCCCAATATAGGTTGGTGTCATTTTGAAAACAATACTTTGTTTCATTGCAGCTCAGGCCTCCCTAAGCTAGGTATAAAGGTTATGAAGAGAAATATTAGAGATCTCCAGGGATTTTGGACATATCAATCTTTCACGCAGGTGCGTTAGTTAAACATTAGGTATATTTCTCCTTCACAACGCTGAGAAGCACCTGAACTGAGCTGCTGTGGAGATCTGGAAGAATTCTTCAGACTTGAATATCTGTAAGTTATATTAAGCAGCCATACATACCTTTCTTTCCACAGCCTTAAATGAACCTGAAATCAGACATTTCTCATTGGGACATGATGGACTGTATGAAGATACGGTAAGAGAATGTAGGAGAGATGGTAGGCTTAAATGAAGTAATCAGGAGATAAATGAAAGAGGAGTGATGATTCGGAAGATCTTAACATCAAATGGCTTCACAGAAATGCAACTGAAGTGCAAGTATAATCTTAATTTACCGTAATTGAAATAGTGTTATTCATTAAATCTCATTTCTACAGCTTACCAGTTATCAAAATATATGTGTGCATTAACTGCGGTAACGCAGCAGTTGAAAATTTGCACACAAAGAATGGTGACCAAATGGTCCTTTTTTTATTATCAGGTATTGATTGCAGAATAAATATTGGCCAGAACATCATTTAGAATCTGCAATTATTCCTGAAAATTGTGTTTTGAGTTCTCTTAAAATCCATTGCAAACAACATTTGGGCATCAGGATGTTATCTCAGTGCAAGATGGGAACTGAACAGAACAGCACTCAATGCTCCACTGGGAGTATCAACTCAGACAAGAGTTGTTTATTCAGCAAACACTTGAAAGTTGTTTTCCTCTGTATAAACAAGGTATTAAACAGAAGACCACATGGTTGTTCAAGGCTTTGGCGTTTAGCCAAGGTCCTCAGACACACTGTAAATTGAATTTGATAATCTGCTTGAACTGGTCAGGGAAATGGGGTCAAGTGTTTGCGATCAGTCTCCCAATGCAAGCAATCTGAATCAGTGACAGGAATGTAAACAACAGGAAGTTCTGCATGACCGATTATATTTTGCCGGTAGAGGGAGGAAAATAATCCAATTTTACTTTTTTGATTTATACACCATGTAAGTTTCTCACAGCTCAGTACACAGAATATTATCAGATTAAAGATGCTACTCTCTTAATGGATAAAGACCTTGAATTCTGAAGGCAACACCAAGGGCGGAAAGGAAGGCAGAGAAGGAAGCAACAATATGCAAGAAAAAAAAAGTTTGTGTCGTTTTAAACTCTTGTCCAACATTTTGTGGTCTGACAACTCCCGTAATTTGGAGTGTCTTGAATCTGTAGTATAAATCTATAATCATTACTGAGACCGAACCAAGATCCAACTAAGACCCAAGACCTAAGAGCCAAAGCTGAAACGTTCCTTGATCGAACCAAGAAACCAAGATCAAACCAAGATTTTTAAAAGTAACTAAGGTATAAAAAGAATAATTAAGATTGAAAGATTAATAAGATCTGAACTAATCTGCAGGTAATTATCTTACCAGCACAACTTTTACCTTCTCAGCTGACTACATTTCCAATTCACAAAAAACTTATGGACAGTTCTCAGAAATGTGCCCATAGTTGAGAACAGTTCTTCTGCTCAGAGGAAGATGATCAAGGCAATTTCTATGGTCTGGATTTTGTATAGTCCCAAGGGTGCTGGATTAGAGTTTCAACCTGCAGAGGAGGAGGTTTCTGAAGACAGATTAAGAAATGAAACTAAAAAGAAAGAACCACTGGTGATGTGTTAAGGACCTGTCCCACTTGGGCGTCACGCAGGTGGCGCGCGAGGATTTTGAGAATCCCAATATCCTGGGGTGCCGCGCGCTACCACGCGTCACTGCCTATGCCACCACGTCTCACCACATGCCATGCGCGCGCGTAAATGCACGCGTAATGCACGCCATGCGCGTGTAAATGACGCGCAAATAACGCCCAAGTGGGACAGTCCCTTTAGATGTGCAGGAATGAATTTGGATCCATTACATACAGCTGGAAGGGAACAAATGAATCAAAAACAATGAGCTCAGAACATAGAACAGGCCCTTCTGCCCACAATGTCCATACGAACTTGATGCCAATCTCCACTGTTGACTTGTGATTCATCATCCTGCATTTCCAGCATATTCACGTGTTTGTCTAAAAGCCACTATTCATATCTGCTTCACAGCGTTGATCAGAAACCTTCAAGAAGAGGTCACGCTTGGGGGACAAACAAGCTACATATGAGGCAAACCAGACAAAAAGGAAGGAACCAAAAGATCTGAAGCAACATGGTTTCCATCAACACTTATGAGGTCTATGCAAGTGTTTTGGAGTTAAGGATGGAGACAGAGAAGAGCAAAGTAAAACTAACGATGGTGTCCATTCAATTAAAATAAAATACTCTTCACTTATATTCAAATTATAGGTTTTATAATCTGACTTCCCATATAAGCCAAACAGAGCAATTATATACTTCCGTGGAGGAAATGGACAATCAGTCTGAAGAAGGGTCTCGACCCGAAACCTTACCTATTCCTTCTCTCCAAAGATGCTGCCTGTCCCGCTGAGTTACTCCAGCATTTTGTGTCTACCTTCAATTTAAACCAGCATCTGCAGTTCTTTCCTGTACAGATGACTTTGGGGGTCAGGACACTTCTTCCGATGAGTCCAATCCTGAAATGTTGCCTGTCACCCTCCCCAGATGTTGCCTAACCCACTGAGTTCCACCATCAAGTTGATGTTTGCTCAAGATTCCACATCTGCAGGCTCTGTGTCATAAGGTCGTAATTGATAGGAGCAGAATTAGGCCAATCAGCCCATCAAGTCTACTCTGCCATTCAATCATGGCTGATCTATTTCTCCAGAGAAATAACATAAGTGACATAACAGGCTACTAGCAAGATAATAACTGCAGAAGTTATCGGTCCTTTTTGCATGTTTTTTTTACAAGAAACTTGCACAGTTGCACCTCAACATTCTTTGTCAATTCAAAGGTACATACCTGTATGTCATATACATAGATCATATATTCAATTTCTCTATTCTGGCAATTTATCTCTGAATTATTGTATTTGACACAAAGGGGAACAATACTGATGCATCACTTATACATTCATCAGCTTGCTGATGACAGAGATAGAATGATTGGATTGTAACCAGTCAGATTGGGTTTGTTCTGCTGATTGTGAGCATGAGACAACTGGGCCATTTTCCACAGCGTAGCTTAGCTTAGTTTAGAGATACAGCATATAAACAGGCCCTTCGACCCGCCGAGTCCACGCTGACGATTGATCACACTAGTTCTACGTAGCTTGGTTAGAGGCACAGCTAGTTCTACAGCACAAGCCTTCAGCACAAAACTAGCGTGCAATTTGCTAGAATAAATAAGGAACAGTTAATAACCCAAAGTATAAGTTGCACCAGAAATAAACAGATTTTTTTTTCAAATTGCAGAAAAACAATCCAACATACTAAATTATTCTATAAACCTGTGGCTCTAATATCAGCAATCATTTTCTAAACTTGCTAATTCATTGTTGTGGTTCAAACATTGAAATATAACCACCAGAGGTCAGCCAATATTAATGAAATTATATGCAATATGCTGTCAACACCATCAGGAGACAAGAGTAAGAGATTATTTCAGAGTAGTGAAGCTTTGAACAAGAACATTAAACTTGCAGTATCATAATCTCTCAATAAGTATTCAAGAAACATATTGAATACAACTCCATAAAAAGACAGCAAAGTACTTTATTAGATGATGGCAAATTATTAAATTAGCATACAAGTGAAAAAGTAACCCAGAAATGTATTCCAAAAACCAACCCTGTAATACCAATTTATCAGCCACATTTCATTGACTATTGTTATAAAATCTGTATGATACTTTTGTTGAAGTTCTCTGACTGAAAGGGAACGGTTTCCCCCAGCTATGTCCTTATCACATCAGGCACAAGAATCAGCTGAAGAGTCAGTGAGGCAGAGTTTTGTGCTCCAGTGGCTCGATCACCATTGGACTCAGATGGTTGCAAATGCTCCTGTTTCTGCATTTAATCACACTGCTTTACATACCTCTTCCCTTAAGTTTGGTTTCCCATTATACATGAATCCACAGGCCTATGTTGTGTACTTTGCACTTGTTAGTTGTCGTGCCAAAAGGGGGTGCAAAGACTGAACTCAGCATACCATGCTACAAAATGGAAAACACATCTGCAAGGGCTTGTGTTTCTGACCAGTCATCAATGCAGGAAAATATGTTTGGACATACTGGCTGAAGGCAGTACGAGGTTGAGAATCAAAGAGCGTTTTTAGGAGGGGAAGTGGGGGTTGGTTTGCAGGAGAAGGCCGAGAATTAACAAACTGATAAACTTTCATGCAAATTACAACAAGCAAAACTAATGTATGTGAGCCCAGCAAGGCTAATATATTTGCTCACTCAAACAGGGAAACACATCATTTCCAACCTATGATCAGTTCTACTCTTGCACGTTGTCCACCTGTATGAGATCTTGTTCCTTTCTATATCCATGTCCATGTGTTAAAATATTTTTTGTTGTCAGTGAGAAAAATTAACTCAGAGTTGAACCGTTCCCGTTCCACAAAGCTTTATGAAGATCAACTCCCCAGCTGCTGTGAATCAATCAAGAGCTTCGAGCAGACCCAGGTTTGAACTGTGCAAACTCAAGGGTATAATCATTGACTGTTTATGACTGAATGAGAAATATTTAGATGTGAGCAGTTCAAGTCAGCTTGCTTGCTGCTCTCTGGTTGTTCAAAGATTGCTCTAGGAAAATGAGAAATTAATACATACACAGAGACACACACACACACACACACGCATAGAAAGAACAATAAGTCTTTCATTATCTACCTGTCCCCATAAGCGGGGCTTAAAGGTTTCGTTTTTTAATGCTATGCTGCATCCATTCTTTCTGGACCACTGATTTAACCGTAATATCTTTCAGCTTTCTCTTCTATACACAAGAAAAATGTCAGAATGCAAGTTTTACAGCTTCTTCTTTAATAAGCTGTGGGCTATTTGTTCATGAACTTGTTTGTACACCATACACAGATATATTTAAGAAATATTAGATAAATTGCACTTTATACATAAGATGCCACCCCAACTGCCAATGTCAAAAATACAGAGCTGAAACTGTACAGAAACCTCTTGTATGTTGGGATGAAGGTTACTGAGCAGTTTATGAGTAATTATTATAGAATATGACAGGATAATATATCCTTTACAAACAGATTTCTTGAAATATACAGTCATGAGCATACTATAAGTTACAAGAAGCCCAGCATGCCCATTCCAGTGATTGTTACATTCAGTTTTGTTCCTAATCTACTCCACAGATACTCCCTTTGGGCAGGAAGCTACAATCTTATATCACAGAAATCAAATGTTTCCAAAAAACTTTTTTTTTTTAAATGGAAGGTTAAAAACAAAAAACATTTGAGTTAACAGTAAGCATTAGAAATCAGACTAAAAATCTTCAAGTCCTCTTTGCTTTTAATACTGACAATTCAATAAAAGATATTCTACTGGGCTAAATTTCAAGGACCATGTATGATATTGGCTTACCTACACTATTATCATGCATCAGTTGATGAGCTGTAATATAACTGCACTGTTGCTCATGTCCAATGCAATGCGGACGGGTGGTGGATTTGCAAAGCACAATGACTAGTCAGGTTGGTCCCTTTAATTCCACGCTTCCTAAACGCTACACGCCCAGGGAGGAGCAGCATTACTTGACTGGTAAAGTGGTTCATGAAACCCTGTAAAAATGCCAGACATAGGATGTATGGTTAATGCATTTTTTTGTGCAGACATTTTGGCTTACATTTCCCAGTGGCCACTGGCTGTTTCTGAAACATTTTTTTTAAATTCTCCAACTGCAGTGCCTCAGCTGAGTGAGAAGTGCTATTGTCTGATTGTGAGCATCTTGCTATTTGCGATTTCTTAAATAAGCTCTCTCAATAATCTTTGACCAAAAGCATTGATGGAGTGTAACTATGGGATGACATTTAAATCCACCTTTTTCCTTCAGTCTTCTGGAAAGTCCCCTTTTCTGGATGGCAAACACTGTTTAAAACAAGTGCTTCTTCAAGTATGGCCTTGCTACCACAACTCTCTGGACTGCAGATACCCTTGGTGACCGTCAAGAACAGCTGTTTGTGATTACACCTGCAGCCCAGATCCTCTTCTTGGAACACCGACAGGTGCAGACTTCTCAGTGTCTAATTGATTAAGGCCACAGCACAAACCTTCTGGCAGGCTTTTTTTAAACAGAGAGAAATCACTTCCCTTTGTCATTCCTTGAGGCAATAATGCCACCTATGAGGATTGGACGTATTGCATGTGATGCACTGAGAAAGCAGCTACCAGAGGAAGATGTGTTGGGATGGATGAAAGACCTCCACTCGATTAGGACAGAAACCTTCAAAGGTCTTGGTCTCACACCATGAACTCATTGCTCCCAAATACCACTAGCTGCTGAGTTGCCCCAAAGTCAGGCTCAGCATTTAATTTTTTCTCTGAGCCCGAGGCCCCGTCAGTTGTGTCTTTGAACTTCTGCGCCGAGCGCTTCATCATCTTAAGTTTTTGTTTGCCCTTTTCCGGATTGAAGGTCCCTCTGGTTGTAAACTGCGGCCTCTCATCCTGACCTTTAGCACCATCCCCATCTGCCCTTTGCTCAATGCTGTTGTGCGAACGGTAAAACGCTGGCGAAGGTGATTTTGAGCGGAAACGGAATCGCTTTCCTCCTTGCGGTAAACATGACAATGATTGTGCCGCCGTGGGAGAGGAATGAACAGTTAAATCAGCCGACACTGCAGATTCTGTTTTCTTCCTCTGTGGCCTCCTCAACTTTCTCATTGCTTCAGATCGGCGGTGACCAACGGAACTTACAACTGAACCTCTTTCTGTCAATGAACAACAAAGGCAGATGTTAGCATGAGCACTCCCCTTGGACTGATTCTACTTGAAGCTGCCCAACTTCATCACATAAAAACTCGCTTCTCAAATATTTCAATAAAAGTTAAATCAGATTTTAAATACATCTTTTAGTTCATATCCCCAAACTAAATTTCGAAGGATTCAGGAAAGTTAGTAGCTGAAGGCAAGAAAGAAAAGTTTGGTTAAACCAAACGAATGCCTTTGCAACACGAACCTCAATATTCCACCCTCCCACAC
The DNA here is from genome assembly GCA_038087875.1 of Malacoraja senta. NCBI lineage: Eukaryota > Metazoa > Chordata > Chondrichthyes > Rajiformes > Rajidae > Malacoraja > Malacoraja senta. The sequence goes on from CM075993.1 coordinate 1,135,502, forward strand.
AGCTGATCCCCGGTCCCCTAAAACAGTACTCTCTTCCCTTTGATCAGACCCCCGTCATCTGCCCTTGACCCGTTTCTTCTTCTTTCAGCCATAAATAAAAATAGAATTGCGGATACAGGACAGACTTAGCAGATCAAGCAACATCTGTGGAAAGAGATACATAGTGAACAATTCAGATTGAAAATACCTTTGCTCAGACCAAGGGTCTTTGACCTGAAACTTTCTCTTTCCGCAGATGCTGCCTGACCTGCAGAAATCTTCCCAGCATTTTGCGCTTTTAATCCAGGCCTCTGCTAAAACACCCACCTTTCCCACTTAACCCCCTAAGTCCCATCATGTCATCACCATTCTGGGCAGCAGCACATCCATGGCACTTGTCTGAAGAAGGGTCTCGACCCGAAATGTTACCCATTCCTTCTCTCCAGAGATGCTGTCTATCACGCTGAGTAACTCCAGCATTTTGTGTCTATTCACAACTCCCAACCCCGGTTCCTCCACACCAACCCCATCATCCACCCACAGAGACGCCAACCCCTTCTCTTGCCCCTTTCAATCCACTGTATTTCTTCCCCTCCACTCTGCTTCAAGTCTGCAACGTGCCCTGCAGACTTTTCTACCTGATCTTCTCAACAGGTGAGGTGCCAGCCAGGAAATACCTTCTGGCGACAACTTTACTTTAGTTTGGAGATAGTGCGGAAACAGGCCCTTTGAGTCCGCACTGACTAGCAATCTCCGTACATTAACAGCGTCCTACACCCACAATTTACACTTATACCAAGCCAATTAACCTGCAAACCTGTAGGTCTTTGGAGTGCGGGAGGAAACCAAAGGTCTCGGAGAAAACCCATGCAGGTGACGGGGAGAACATACAAACTCTGTACAGACAGCACCCATAGTCGGGATCGGACCCGAGTCTCCAGGGCTGCAAGGCGCTGTAAGGTAGCAACTCTACCGCTACGCCACCATGCTGCCCCTGTAACCTCTTTACTTTTCTATTGGAACTGTATGAACTGCTAACAAGCTGCTTGAGTTTGAGAGCAAATGTCCGTGGAACAGTTACCAGTGCGTCCCGACAGTGCTCCCTCAGAGTCCATGTTTATGTTTTCAAAGCTGTCAGCTGTTCCAATGGATGCTTCTGACTCGAGGGTCTCGTCATCTGAGGCTCGTGGCTCGAGAGCAAGTATTTCAAATGTCAGTTCATCCCTAAACAAAATATAATTTGTAAAAGTGTGAGCTATCTATACAGGCAAGAGATGTGTAATACAATAACATGTTCTTCCTGATCTTAAATCTGATTGCTCTATCACACGTACCTTCGCAACAGCTAGATTAATAATGGTTGAGTTACTGTGGCTCAAATTATAATGGTTGGCTGCCTGCTACTGAGGAATAATGCCTTAATGACATATAATAGTGTTCGTCATTATGATCGATTACAACTATTCCCAGCAGAATTGAAAGAATCATGACTTGCAGCCTAACTACATCTTTCCGCTGTGCCCATGGTTACTTGTGCAACGTCTAATCAGTATTCCACACGGTCAAAATACTCAGTGATCACACTAGGATATCCCAAATTAGGATAGCTGGCAGCTTGTTATGTAGGATTTTTCCTCCATTTAGAAATTGGTCTCCATTTAACAGAACTGTGAAACGGAACTTAGCTGAAAGGAATAGGAATCGGAAAAAAAAAGTTTTTTACATTTCTTTATGACATAGGGTGCAGCGATTTGCCCACCGAGTCCTTGCCTGCTCACACGGCAAACTGATTCTTGCATAATTTTCCCTTTACGCTATTCTCACAGGTACCGTAACGGTTTAATCACTTACACTAGGGGCTAATTTACAACAACCAATTAAACATCTAATATACACCGTTTTGGAATAAGGGGAAACAGAAGCACATGGGGTAAAGTCCTGCACTCAAAAGGGAGATTGTACAATCATCACAGAGATCAGGAGCAACGCCAGGTCCCTGTAGCTGTAAGGCAACAGCCCGGTTAGCCGTGCCACTGTGCCACCCTTAAAATAATGCAATCTCCGGTTGATGGACTCAGGAACAGAACAGTGTTCTGACACTCCTTTCATAATGCCATGTATTAACTGACTCATGGTACTTAAGATTTACTAATGACATTTCAAAAAGCACTACAACTGAAATCACTAAAGCTGAGCTCTTTTCTAGTTATGTAAAGACACATGAATATAATCAGGGAATTGTCCTAACGCCCCATAGGATCTATGTTAGCTCCTGCTCAGCAGCCTACACTGATCTACTTCCATTCCCTATTTTCCCCAAACCCCATGAAATTATTTTCTCCTACATCTATTAAATTCCTTTTAGAAAGGCCTGTGAACTTCTGTAGCAACATCCTTGAACAGAAGTCCAGATCACCAGAACTCACAGCACTTTTTCCTCACATCTCCTCTGCATATTTTGTCCTTCACATTAAATCTATATCCCGATTCAAGAGTAATTTGTTATCAATAACAAGCTCTCTCTAATAGCCTACCTAATGTTGTCAAGATCAAATCTCCCCTCAATCTTTGTTGATTCAATGAAAACCATCCCAACCTCTCTAACCTTGGAACTAAAATCCCTCATCCATGGAAACATTCCCGTAAATCTCTTCTGCAATCTCTTTAAGCGCTTCACTTTCTCCATAAAGTGTAGCAATCAAAAAATTAGTCAATAATCCACTTATCATTAACCAGATTTTTTTATACATGTTCAATATTACTTGACTGTATTTGTGTCTGGCAGATACTTACAAAGCACAAGGCCCACATGCATTCCTTGCATCTCACTCAACATGTACTGACATTTCAAAGATTCATCACATCCACACTCAGGTTCGTCTGCTCCTGCTTATTTTTTAAGAACTATGCCAATTACCTTATATTGTCTTTCCTTTTCCTTTCTGTCAACATGTATCGCTTCACACTTTGGTTATTAAATTTCATCTGCCATCTGTCTGCACAATCCATCAGCCAATTCCCCTGTAGTTTCATACTATTCTCCACACTGTTGCCCACACCTCTGAGTCCAGTGTTACCTTTAAATTTATTATTCTGCACAAACTTTTCCAACTCGTTTGTTTGAATTGTATACTTCTGCAGAATGGTGGCATTGTTTAGAACTGAGACGAGGAAACACTTTTTCTCACAGAGAGTTGTGAGTCTGTGGAATTCTCTGCCTCAGAGGGCCAGTTCTCTGGATACTTTCAAGAGAGAGCTAGATAGGGCTCTTAAAGCTAGCGGAGTCAGGGGATATGGGGAGAAGGCAGGAACGGGGTACTGATTGGGGATGATCATCCATGATCACATTGAATGGCATGCTGGCTTGAATGGCCAACTCCTGCACCTATTGTCTATTGTTGGCACAGCCCAGCATTTACTGCGTGCCTCCATGAGAAGGTGGAAGAGAGCTACCTCCTTGAACCAAAGGAGTCCTTCTAATGCAACTCCCCAACGTTGTCGGTTTGGGAGATCCATGATTTAGATCAGCAACAAATGGCAATGTATGTCTGGAAACATGCCCTTCGGCCCAACTTGCCCATGCCGACCAAGTTGTGGATGGAATTGAACATTATGCAATGATGTTATGCAGGGGAAGCAAACTTCCCTTACGATAGGATGATGCAGCTGAAGGTAGTTTGACCTGGGAAATACGTAAAACTAAGCAAACTTTGGAAAACATCACCGCCTGCTATTCTCCAACCTGAAAATCAATCATTTACCTCAGCTCTTTGCTTTAAGTCTTGAGACAATTTATTATCCAGGCTGCACTGATTCCATAGCTGCAACTTTGCTAATTTCTCCTCTATGGGATTCTGGCTAATAGCTTTAGAAAATCAGTGACAACATTCATTTCATTCCCTTTCTTCATCAACATTCGCTATAATTTAATTAAAATATTATACCACGTGGCTATTTGAACTCTTGTCTGCAGTGCAAAACTCTCGAAACCAGTCATGTACTCTAAATACTTGCGCCTCTTACTTTTCCTTTTGTAGCGTCTCTATTTGTTCGGTTAACACTCTTTCCTCTTGCTGCATGGCTACTTTCTGTTGCTCTGTCAAATCCACATCAATCGACTCGTCAGCGCTGGCCACTTCTTCTGGAACATCTGCGACTGAAAGCAACCGCGGTCCTACGGGAGATGTGGGGCTGTTGTGGTTGGAGCGGCGAAGACGACCTTTTCCCTTCAAAAGTTACGGAACAACCCAATTAGTCAAAAGACGAAGGGAATTGAAATGCAAAAGGTCTGTTCCTTTAGTAAAAAAATAGGACATTAACTATTAAAGTCATAACATTCACCCCTTTTGGCTAATAGCGTTTCAATCTTAACAATGGAAAATCATAGAAATGGGTCAAGATCATGGTACAGGTGTCATCAAGATAGGTAATAGTTGGAAAATGTGTGAGTATCCTATGAGTATTTAAACCAAATAAACCATAAAGATTTAATATTCAATCCTTAATCTGTGTTGATTGAGCTGATCTTGCAGGGTTCATGCTCACCACTGAATTCCACTGGTCACTGCCTGAATCATACGTGAACATTGGGTGAAGTTCAGATTGCTGTACCAACTCCCTCACAGTTGAATAGCTGGCAGATAAGGCTTAGAGGATGTACCAGAGAGTATCTGGTTTGAAGACTATGCCTCAGTGAGAGATCTTCTCCCACGTATGAGCAATAATAAATGAAAAATCAACACTGAAAATAAACTGAAAAGGTGTCAACAAGCTCGGTTTTAAAAGTCTGCAATCTGTACATGATAACCTAATTCAAATATTGCTCCTTTTAAAATCACCTCAAATCTAAACACTCCCACCATTCCCCGTACAAAGCGAAAATGACTGGCTATGCAGTAATTCTGCGGCTGTCTGACATTTCAGAAGACAAAAATCAGTACAAAAGAAATAAATCACAAACTTTTAGATTCAGATAATCATTGCAGAGTGGGTAGCTTACAGCTCTCAATTACACCAGTCTTCATCTTGGCAAATAATCTCTGCTAAGGTTCGATTAGTTCTCCAATATTGCAATTAGTGTGATCGTTGCACTCTCAAATTCTACTGAACACTCAGAACTGTCAAAGTCCACACAATACTGACATGCCGTGAAGTACTTAAATCTTTTCTCCTTGCCACGGAAGACATCTTATTGTACCATAATGAAAAACAAAACACAGAGAGAGTCTCAATCTGTCTCAGAGAGAGATAGCTGAATGAGCTGCAGGGCAGAATCCAATGTTCAATACATTTTCATTACAATGTGTCAAGGAAAGTCTTTTAATAGATGACCAAAGGATTGGACTTTCATTCTGAAAGTTGAAAGGCAAGTTTCCAGCTTATTTCAACTTAATGCAGAGATTTTGTAGATACTTGAAACATACCCATGTTCTTCAGCTGAGGATTGCAGTGAAGCACTGCTGTGGCCAGGTGGGCTTTCTACCTACCCACGGTTGCGTGGAATCAGGCAGCAGGGAAAGTGATCTTTTGATCCAATCTGAACATCCTGGAAAAGTTTACTTTTAAATCCTACCCAACTCACCCACAGCTAAATACCACTCACAAATACACAAAGGAAAACACCAGCATGTCACAGATATATATACAAATGACAACACAATCTGGTCACATTGGAACCAAACCCAGCCTGCTCCCACTCCAGCATGTTGCATGAATCTCATCAATTCCGGACTCTGAGGAAGTGAATAAATGAGTTGATTAATGTAGACTGATGCATGTAAAGTAATTTTTAGCAGAGGTAAACAGCCATCACGCAGGGCCTCGGAATATTCCAACTTTCAGCTCTCATTCCCATGCAACTGCCCTTTTAACAAGTGACTGTTCATTTGACTGTGTAATACCATAGACTATTTCTTCAGCTTGTCCGACTCTTGCATATGCAATCAATTCTAGTTCTAATGGAATGAAATCTTCTTCTGTCTTTAAGGACCAATATGAAATGACCACCTCATTCCTGTTTAAACACATGTTGGCAAAGTTAAAGTATACACCTAACTTGATTGTAAAGTTAAGTCAATATCACTGTTGTTCATACAACCTGCACCCAGGGGGTACTCTGAGCCAAACCACTTTAAACCAAGATAGGATACTCAATTAATGTAGAACTGATTGGACGAACTGCAAAAGTATAAAATTAAAAACTTGCAGCATCATGGTCAGAGTAAACCATAAAGGAATAGAAAATGGATTGAGAATTCATAACATTGTTGTAGGAGCAGAATTAGACCATTCGGCCCATCAAGTCTACTCCGCCATTCAATCATGACTGATCTATCTCTCTCTCCTAACCCCATTCTCCTGTCTTCTCCCCATAACCTCTGACACCCGTACTTGTGCTTTTTTGTTTAAGAGTTTTTAAGAATTGTGCTTTTTTAATTATTTGATGCAGGTTTTGCTGCATTTTAAAACTTCTGCTGCGCATCCCTCGTGTGCTGGAGTGGTTGCAGTTCTGGTGCTGTCATTTGGAAGAGCCGTCACCAGGAGAAGGATATCACCACAAGCACATAAAACAGACAAACCAAATTACCTTTTTATTACCATTCGGCTGCATGAGCAACAAAGAGAAAACATGAAAAGTTTCAGCGACTCTTACTTGCGGAAAGATAAAGTGATTTGTGAAAATGGTGTAGATATGGTGTAGGCCAAGATGGTTCAGACCTTCAATCAAATCAATTGCACAAATCTCTTACTTAATAAATATTATTGTTATGGTGGACATTTACATTGCTACTGTTTCATGTGCCATTTGTGTGGTAACCAGTTCCTAATGACTCCTACAGCTACAATACTTTACCATGTGTAGGAGCATACGCAGCTTGCCATGATAAGGCAGTCTAATACTTAAACTATTACATACATACTATTCTACTAATGCACGATCCAGAAATGAAAATGTCACGGCTTATTAATTAAAAATGCATCATTGCCTGAGTTTTACACCATCAATTAGCAGAATTAAGTTACAGGAACAAATGTGAATGCTGCAACTTGACACACGTCTGTTCCGTTTTAATCATGTATCTGGAAGCCCATGGTGTACGAAGATCATATCCCCAGAATACAACTGTCTAATTGAACGGTGAATAAGACTGTTCAGTGTACTGCCAAAATGGTAGAGAAAACTACAATACTGTAAGCAATGTGAGCACTATGATGATGTTACTGCACTTGAAACCAAGAGACATGGACTAACAAGGGCCTTTGAGTCCTCCACAATGTGGTTCTAATCCCACGCCTCTCTCTTCCCCCTGCTCTCCCTAGCATTCAATAACACATCAAACTTTGCCTTGGATCTATCAATGATTGAGAAAACACAACCGAGGTCAAGTATTCCAAAAAATTCGCAAAGCTCCCAAGAAATTTCCATCTTGATAGATAGATAGAATCTTTATTTGCCACACGACCAGGGTTGGTGGTATTTGGGTTCGGTACATGATGGTACACTGCTTTAGTCACATTAACACTAATAACAACACAAATCATAATAATAAAGTGCATCCATACCACATCACAAATCACAAATCTCACCAACAATACATAGTGCAAAAGAACAGACAAAAACCATAAACAAGACACTGTATACATCAAAGTCAAAAAGTTATTGGAGGGAATTAAGTGTTCTTATTGCTGAGGGGAAGAAACTGTTTTTAAAACAGGTGGATTTTGTAGCAAGTGACCTAAGGCGCCTCCCTGAAGGGAGAGACTGGAAAAGGTGGTTTGCTGGATGGGAGGGGTCCGAGATGATCTTTGTTGCCCGTTTTGAGGTACGTTGGAGACAAATGGAATGGATTGAGAGGAGGGGAGAGTTGATAATCCTAGAAGCCTTGGAGACAATGCGCTGTATTCTATGTAGAGAATGACTATCAGTGTTTCCGTACCAGACTGTGATTGAGGAGGTGATGATGCTTTCAATGATGGATTGATAGAAGCAGACCAGGAGGTGTTTGTGGACTCTGAACTTTTTGAGCTGTCAGAGGAAGTCTAGATGTTGTTGTCCTTTCTTGATGATGTGGGCTGCATTGATGTGCCATTTTAGATTATTACAGATATAGGTGCCCAGAAACTTAAATAAGTTCATGGAGGTTATGGGATGGGAGTTGACATGGACCGGGGGTTTGAGGTTTTGTTTGCGTCTGAAATCTATGATGATTTCTAAGGTTTTTGAGGTGTTAAGCTGGAGGTTGTTTTCTGCGCACCACTTGACTGCGCTGTCCACTGTTTGATGGTATTGTGATTCGTGATTGTGATGGTATTCATATTGTGATGGTATTCCAAAAAATTCGCAAAGCTCCCAAGAAATTTCCATCTTGATCTAACAGGCCAGCCTTTGTCCTAAAATGACCACTGCTGAGATAATATCCTAAGATAACAAGTACTGAAAATGAGAAGATGAGACACAAAATGCTGGAGTAACTCAGCGAGACAGGCAGCATCTCTGGAGAGAAGGAATGGGTGACGTCTCGGGTCGAGACCCTTCAGTCTGAAGAAGGGCCTCAACCCGAAACATCACCGATTCCTTCTCTCTAGAGATGCTGCCTGTCCTGCTGATTCACTCCAGCTTTTTGAGTCTCTCTTCGGTTTAAACCAGCATCTGCAGCTCCTTCCTGCACTGAAAATGAGAAAATGAATCAGAAGCAAACACTTCAGAGTCTCAATGATGCTATCCAATGGTCCACCATGTAGAGATTTGCCAGAAGAACAAATCTTTTAGCAAAAGCAATCAATGCTAACATGTATAAACAAATTGACTAGAATGCATGAATAGCCAATGGATTTTGAATAAATCAGACAGAACTGTTCTAGCAACAGTTCTTTTATTGATTTTTGTTTACCCGTAAGTTTGTTCCAGTTAATACCAAATCGGAAGCAGAAATGATGAGACAGGAAACTTAAGAACTAATTTTTGTTGGTATGTGCTTAACATGCATGTTAGGAGCAACTGGGAAGAGGCACCCTGCTGCTGTAATTTACCAAATCAAGATCAATGGCAAGATCAATGGATCAGAGATGCCTTTCAGACTGTTGTCACAGATAATAAACAGAATGTTGAACTCACGTTAGGTTTTCATCTCAGTATCACACAGGAATCAGAGCACATTTAACTACCTTCCCCATCACCTCCCACTCCTACCTGCTTCCCAAGGGACCTTCTGACAACGAGAACAAACACTGAAACCTATTGTCTGACTGATCTCCTTGGCACAGTTTCTGAAAATCTTGCTGAACAGTAGAGTCAGGGAGGGTAATGTCATTCATACCTGATTACTTTTTTGAAGGTTTTAAACTCGTTGAACTTTATTTTTACCAAGCCATAAGGCATATTTCAATATAGCAAGGTAGACACAAAATGCTGGAGTAACTTAGCGGGGATAGGCAGCATCTCTGGCGAGAAGGAATTTGATGACGCTTCGGGTTGAGACCCTTCTTCAGACTGATGTCAGGGGAGTGGGCGGTACAGATAAAATGTAGTCGGAGACAGTAAGACTGGTAGGAGAACTGGGAAGGGGGAGGGAATGGAGAGAGGGAAAGCACGACTTATTTCTGGGGCTGTTACATTCTCTTTCTACAAGTTTTTTACATTACATTTTATTCCATGGCAGGGTGAGGGGTTGAGAGGGCAAAATATATTAACCATGATTGAATGGTGGAGCAGACTCAATAGACCAAATGGCCTAATTCTGTTCCTAAGTCTTGAGTATTGATGGTAGTACCCCCGTAGGTGAGGTAGTAATGCTGAGTTACCATTTTGAACCAATAGAGTACTTCTGGGGACGGTACTCATTATTATGTTGAACAGGGAGTGCAAGAAAAACACAGCAACGATGATCAAACAGTGAAATATTTCCAAGTCAGGATGGTGTGCATCTTGAAGGACCACAGGCGCCCTCTAACATTGACTGCCCTAGTCCTTCCATATGCTCCAAAAGCAGTCTTGAAAGGTGCACAAAAATGCTTTGGTACTTTGTAGCAGTACATATTGTAGAGAGCATACCTTGAAACTGTGAGACGTTTATGGTTGAAGGAGCAAACAAGCATTTAGTGGGGGCGGAATCACATATTTAGAGTGGTGAATGATATGCTGGCCCAGTGGGTTTCTTTGTTCTGGTTGTATTGTCCTTGAATATTGTTGCAGCTACTAGTTTAAGCATCCTATCATAACTCTGACGTTATAGCGAGACATGTGTTGTTAAACAAAGTCATCTTTATTGAGTTGAACAAAGAACAGTTCACACATGACAGTGGGGGGGGGGGGTAAGAAGAGGCCGACTCGGGAGCCCCAAAGTTCTATATATATATAACAGGGCACACCCCTAAGTCATGTGACGACTTCTTCCCGACAAACCTAGTCACGTGACCCTGCCAGTCCAAGGGCCGAGGGTTCGCTCAATAAGTGGCCGAACCACCGGGTGGCGCCACAATGTCTTCATTGTGGCCGATTAGGAAAAGGGGAGATGCAACGAGACCTGGGTGTCATGGTACACCAATCATTGAAAGTAGGCATGCAGGTGCAGCAGGCAGTGAAGAAAGCAAACGGTGTGTTAGCATTCATAGCAAAAGGATTTGAGTATAAGAGCAGGGAGGTTCTACTGCAGTTGCACAGGGTGTTGGTGAGACCACACCTGGAGTATTGCGTACAGTTTTGGTCTCCTAATCTGAGGAAAGACATTCTTGCCATAGAGGGAGTACAGAGAAGGTTCACCAGACTGATTCCTGGGATGGCAGGACTTTCATATGAAGAAAGACTGGATAGACTCGGCTTGTACACGCTAGAATTTAGAAGATTGAGGGGGGATCTTATAGAAACTTACAAAATTCTTAAGGGGTTGGACAGGCTAGATGCAGGAAGATTATTCCCGATGTTGGGGAAGTCCAGAACCAGGGGTCACAGTTTAAGGATAAGAGGGAAGTCTTTTAGGACCGAGATGAGAAAATCATTTTTTACACAGAGAGTGGTGAATCTGTGGAATTCTCTGCCACAGAAGGTAGTTGAGGCCAGTTCATTGTCTATATTTAAGAGAGAGTTAGATGTGGCCCTTGTGGCTAAAGGGATCAGGGGGTATGGAGAGAAGGCAGGGATGGGATACTGAGTTGGATGATCAGGCATGATCATATCGAATGGCGTGCAGGCTCGAAGGGCCGAATGGCCTACTCCTGCAGCTATTTTCTATGTTTCTATGTTTCATGGTAAACAGGTTTAAATAGAGTAAAAATAATCTGCTCTGTCATATTTCTCTGGTCACAATATTTAGCTTGCTAGGCAGGATGGCACCACCAGCAGTGGCTGCCTCGTCAACAGTCTGTCTGTTCTTTCTTCTTTTTGTTATTTTTAGTATGTGTTAAAAAGTATGTTTTAGTGTTCCTTGGTTTGTTTTATGTTGGGGGTTGGGGAGAGTTGGGGAAAACTTTTTTTTCCAATCTCTTACCACGACTGAGATGTGATTTTTTTCCGTATCGTATCTCCGTTCGCACTGCGGCCTAACGGAGTTGGCGGCCTTTCCTGGAGACCGACCTGTTGGAGCTCCAAGCTGCGGGAGTCTGCGGGACTTTAACATCGCGGAGCTTGCGATCCCTTTGCCGGGGATCGAAGCTCCAACCGCGGGGCCTGTGGACTTTAACATCGTGAAGTCCGCGGTCTCTGGTAAGAAGAGGCCGACTCGGGAGCTCCACGCCGCGGAGAGAGTTTCAACCGCCCTGACGCGGGAGTTTCGATCACCCCGACGGGTGTTTCGATTGTCGGCTGCGTGGGGCTTTGATCGCCCCGACTGTGGATGGTTTGACTGCCCCGACCACGAGAGAACAAAGAGGAAGAAGATTAAACTTTATTGCCTGTAGATGAGATATGCATGTGCCTTTAACATAGTGACCTCACACCCACTAACCACTCCCCATATCACAAGTATAACTACCACCTCCACACCCACAGATCGCTCTCTAGTTCCTGTGACAGACCACGTACAGCTAGTGCAATGTATAATGTCCAGTATGAATAAAGATAGTAAAGTAACGATGCCTCGTTATCAAACCTTTACATGGTGTCAAATAACTTACCTTGCGCCTCCCGTTTATCGGTTTATCATTTAATTTTGACCCAGTTTTTTGTTTCCCCCCTAACTGTTTTTGTTATGGCCTCTTCTGCCCGTAAGCCCGATGCGCTCGTTTTCGATTTCGACATCACCCTTCGATGGGACATATTCAAACGCGACTTTGAACACTATTTCACGATTGCCCATCCTGGCGCCACCGACGCTCTCAAAGCCTCGCTGCTTCTCAACTTGGCTGGTCCCAACGCCTTGACTCGCTCGGACTTCTTCGTCTACGCTCCTGGAGAATCAGCTCGGGACCCGGCATGTCTGTTGGCTAAGTTTGACGCTATTTGTGACATTCCTACTAATTGTATTTTAGAACGTTTTAAACTGTTCGCGTGGCGTCAGCTCCCTGGGGAATCTGCTGAGAACTATGTCATTGCGCTGCGGGACCTGGGCAGGCGCTGCCGCCTCGAGACGTGGACCCCCGATAATGTCATCAGGGACCTACTGGTTTACGGTCTCCGTGATGAGAAGCTCAGGTCCGAACTACTTCGCAAGCCGGATCTGACCTTGGCCGATGCAATGCACGCGACTCGCTTAGCCGACGCTGTTTCCGCGGCGGCGCCGCCGGCTGAACAGGCGATCAACTTTGCCAGCACTCCTAGCTATCTCATGAACGCACCCCAGTCGCGACCCCCGGTGTCGCTCGCTGCTCGAGGGGGACGCGCCCCGGGGTTCGGTGGTGCCACAAGGGGAGACACCCAGCAAAGGTGCCCTAATTGCAACTTCACAACTCATCAGTTCAATGTGTGCCCTGCGCTGGGAAAGAACTGCAACTCCTGTAATAAGTTGAACCATTTTGCTGCAGCTTGTCGTTCCCGTGGGAAGCCTGTCGCTGCTCGAAGGCAAAATTTAAACAACCTTCTACAGTCGGATAATGATCTCAGCTCCCAGCACTATTCCGATGAACATTCTGTTCCTACATCTAACTCCTCTCAGGGGGAAACCAGCTTGTTTACCGTGGTGAACGCACCTGCTATGATAACGGATCCTTCTGTGCAAGTCACTGTGAACAACTCGACCTTCACGGCCAAAATCGACACTGGGGCGGTTACCAATGTTATGTCAATATCTCTTTTCAACCAGATAAGGACTAATGAGAAGATATTTTCTCAGAGCTCAAACCTGCATGCCTACGGTGGGGAGATCCTTACTCCTGTGGGCAAGGCCACACTACACTGTAAGATACTGAAGGCCACTCGGCCCCTCACCTTCTTTCTCCTCAATCGAAGTTGCGTTCCCCTGCTGGGGATCCAGGCATGCCAGGAAATGGGACTGGTGTCCTTCCACCGGGACATCCACCACGTGCAGGCTCTTATGGACCCGCTGGCCGAGTATCCTGACCGCTTTGATGATAACCTAGGCAAACTACCCTGCAGCTACAAGATTGAAGTGGACCATAAGATCGTTCCTGTGGTCCATGCTCCTCACCGTATTTCCTTCGCCATGAGGGACAAAGTGGAGGCGACCCTACACAGTATGGTACAAATGGGCGTCCTAAAGGCGGTCGTCGAGCCCACCAGCTGGGTCTCTTCCATGGTTGTTGCTGCTAAAAAGGACATGAGTAAGATACGCATCTGCATCAACCCCAGAGACCTCAACCTGGCCATTCGGCGCCCTCACTACCCTATGAGAACGGTGGAAGACGTCGCTGCACGGGTTGGTCCAGCAACGGTCTTTTCGGTCCTCGATGCCAAGAGTTCATTCTGGCAGATACCACTGGACGAGCGGTCGTCCATTTTGACAACCTTCGCCACCCCCTATGGAAGGTTTCGGTTCCTCCGAATGCCCTTCGGAATCAACTCTGCCAGCGAGGTATTCCAGCGAACCATGGAACAGTTGTTTTCAGATCTGCCTTGCGCCATAATTGTTGACGACATCCTCGTTTACGGTAAGGATGTTGCCGAACACGATGTCAACCTCCGCCTGATCCTGGACCGGGCCAGGCAAATCAACTTGAAACTGAACCCCAAGAAGTGCCGATTCCGCATCTCGGAGGTCACCTATGTTGGACACGTATTCACCGCTGAGGGGCTGAAGCCAGACCCGCAGAAAACGACTGCCATCTCAGGGATGCCTCCTCCTACTAACGTGGCAGGCCTGCAACGCTTTCTCGGCTTGGTAAACTACCTGGGGAAGTTCATCCCCGACCTAAGCGAGCTCAGCGCTCCCCTGAGGGATCTGATCAAAAAGGACACTTCCTGGCTTTGGTTACCCAATCATCAGAAGGCATTTGACATTCTTAAGTCTAAACTGATCAGCACACCCACGCTCAAGTTCTTTGACCTGCGGCATCCCATTGTCCTCACCTGCGACGCCTCTCAATTCGGACTCGGTGCCGCCTGCCTCCAGGTCCATGACGGCCTGCAGATGCCTGTCTCATTCGCGTCCCGCACCATGACCGCCACCGAACAGCACTACGCGCAGATTGAGAAGGAGCTACTGGCCGTGCTGTTTGCCTGCTCCAAATTCCGGGACTACATCGTGGGCAACACTTTCACCGTTGAAACTGACCATCAACCACTTGTTACCATCCTCAACAAACCGATCCATGTGGCCTCATCACGTCTGCAGCGCATGCTGCTGCAGCTCCAGCGTTTCACGTTCACGGTGGTGTATCGTAAGGGGAAGGACATGTTCGTAGCCGACACGTTGTCTCGCGCCCCGCTGACGTCCACTGCTCGCCACCAATACAAAACGTCCGAGTTACTAGTACTACGATTGAACTTCGTCCCCTCGCCACAGATGAAGTCCCTGGTTGAACACACTACCAACGACCCTGCCCTGCAACAGCTGTCTGCCGTCATCCGGCAGGGCTGGCCTGACCGTCGCTCGGCACTGCCGGCTGGAGCCGTGCCCTACTTCCTGATTCGGGACGAGCTCGTATTGCACGACGGCGTGGTGGTGAAGGGTCACAAAGTAGTCGTGCCCGCGGCGCTGCACGACCACTATTTTCAGGTCGCACACCGCGGTCACACTGGGGCCGAAGCCACTTTGTCTCTCGCCAAGGCACAGTTCTATTGGCCGGATATGGCAAAGTACATCCGGGAGAGGGTCTCATCGTGTTCCACCTGCAACAGCCGCGCCCCCCATCAGCAGCGTCAGCCGCTTCTACAGCAGCCCGCGCCCGGACTGCCCTGGATGGCGCTCGCCACAGACATTTTCGAGTGGCGGGGCAAACATTTCCTGGTACTCGTTGACTTCTACTCCAGCTGGTTTGCGGTTGACCGGCTGCCTTCCATGACCTCTTCGGCCGTCATCGACAGGTTGGACCCTCACTTTAGCACTTTTGGCCCCCCGGCAAGCCTGCAGTCGGACAATGGCAGCCAGTTCACGAGCTCCGAGTTTAAAGCGTTCGCTTCCAGATGGAACTTTCGCCATTTCACAAGCAGCCCGGAGTACCCGCAAAGCAACGGTTTGGCCGAGCGCGCGGTCCGCAGTGCTAAGCACCTGTTGGAACAGTGTGGTGGCATTAACTCCGACTTCCACCTGGCCCTCCTCAGCCTTCGGAACATCTCTCGCGACCCTGCCATGGGCTCACCTGCTCAGCGGCTCCTGTCTCGCGCTACCAGGCTCCCACTCCCGGTGGCCCAGCGATCCCTCATACCCTCGGTCCTTCCACCTGCGGCGGTTCAGAAACGAATTGCCTTCAGGCAAGACGTCCAAAAGCGGTCCCATGACAGGTCCTGCCACCCGCTGCCGCCCCTCTTCCCCGGTCAAGTAGTCCGTATGCAGACCACTCCCGGTCACTCCAAGCTCGCTACTGTCGTCAGCTCTGCGGGGTCGCCCAGGTCCTATTTCGTCGACTACGCTGGGACCATTTACCGACGGTCTCGCCAGCACCTTCGGCTCGTCCACGAGCCGCGTCCTCCTGCCGCCGATCCCTTTGCTCCCCCGCTGCCTGTTTCCCGTCCGGCCGTTGCCCTGCCCGTGATTCCCTGCATGCCTCGCTCTGCTCCTCCTTCGCCCCCTCCGCTCCAACACACTCCGACTAGTCCTCGCACGCCCCCCCGCGCTCTTCCCGGACCCGCATCCCCTCCGGTTTCGGTGCCGCGATCTCTTCCGTTTCCTCCCGTTTCTCCCTTTCAGGTTCGTCTGTCCCCGCTGGTGCCTCTTCCTCCTCCAGGAAGGGTGGATGGCGAGACGCGAACCCGGGCGGGACGTCTGGTCAAACCGCCTGACCGCTATGGCGATGTTGCCTAGCTATCCTAGCGCATGAGCCGTGGTCGCCATGTCACCTTTGTATTTGCCTGTCGTTTCGGGGAGGAAGGATGTAGATGAGATATGCATGTGCCTTTAACATAGTGACCTCACACCCACTAACCACTCCCCATATCACAAGTATAACTACCACCTCCACACCCACAGATCGCTCTCTAGTTCCTGTGACAGACCACGTACAGCTAGTGCAATGTATAATGTCCAGTATGAATAAAGATAGTAAAGTAACGATGCCTCGTTATCAAACCTTTACATTGCCTTCCATCACAGTGAGGAATGTGGGGAATCCACTGTGGTGGATGTTTATGTTAACTTTTATGTGGGTGTGTGTCTTGTTGCTTTTCACTTAGTACGGCAGTATGGTAACTCCAATTTCACTGTACCTTAATTGGCACATGTGCCACTTGTTAAAACAGTAAGGATGTAGTCTTGGTCTTGCAGCATGGGTGTTTCATTGCTCGAGGAGCTGTGAATGGGACTAAGTTTATACACCCACATCGCCAACTATGACCTCAGTGTAGAGAGAAGTGTCAGATCCTCACATCGATCCGAATATAATAAACACACTCCAGGGACACTCAATGCAAGGATCTGACAGGAATGTCAAGGATAAAGCATCCCATCAAACACTGTCGCCCTCATCTTGCTGCTGTAATTCAGCTCTTCTGCCCATGTTTGGCACATGGCTGCAATGAGGGTTTTGATGAAAGCGAAACTAAGCATTGAGTAAATATCATGTAATGTCTCTCTCAACATCCGCCAACTGTTTGCTGATGAATGATAGCTGACCAATAGAGCAATAATTAGCTGAAATGAAATTATCTTACGTTTTGTAGATCTGAAATATCTAAGCAATTTTTCATTTCTAGTTATATGGCAGTGGTGTAAATGTAAATAGCTAGGCTAGATGGCAGAGAGGTGAACTAGTCTTCACATGACTGCCAGATACTGCGTGGTCAGGAAGACTTTGCTACATAGTGCTTACTGCCATTTCTTGATAACCTTTGTTTAGTTTAGATACAGCGCGGAAACAGGCCCTGCGGAAACAGGCCCTTCATCCCACCGAATCCTCACCGACCAGCGATCCCCGCACATCAACACAATCTTCTAAACACTAGAGACAATTTACATTTATTCCAAGCCAATTAACTTACAAACGTCTTTGGAATGTGGGAGGAAACCGAAGATCTCGGAGAAAACCCACGCAGTCACGGGGAGAATGTACAAACTCCGTATAGACAGCACTCGTAGTCGGGATCAAACCCGGGTCTCTGGCACTGCAAGTGCTGCAAGGCAGCAACTCCACCACTGTGCCGCCCCTAGATTTTGCAGTAAATCAAATTGAACTGAATAAAGACTGATTTCAGTGTCAGTGGAGGAGGCAAAGTTGAATCCTGCACTCTGCAGTTTTGATTGCTGTTTGCAAATCCTTCAGCCTTATTGATGGCTTATCATCTATACAAAATATATGGATTAAGTATATCAATGGCCACTCTGATTGCTATTCCATAGTGATGATACAGTGCATTGGAAAACGTCATCTAACTGTTTACCAGCACCAGCGAAGACCATTCAAGAAGTGGTAGGTTAAATGGTCCTGGAAAAGGCTAGTTTTACAAAGCATGGGCAAAAGCCAGGCAGTTGATGAATTAATGGCATGAAGGAATGTACGCATCCAAATACCATGCAAATATTTTTGAAACACCACTTTTATTGAAGTGTATAATTGTTATTAAAACATTTACCTAAATAATTTGCTATTTGATACAATTAGAACAAAATATGAAAACTGATTATTGACCACTGCAGACAACAATGACCAGAGTGATCATCTAGGCTCTGTTGGAACAATTTTGAAAATAAGTCTCCTCAAGTGAACCTTTTTTTATTCAGACACTTCTATTTTTCCGATGGCTTTTTGCTTTGTGTACATGTGGAAACTTTTCACTGGCAACTCATCAGCATTTTATATGATTGTACCATTAACCCATCACACAATGCAACCTTCATACCAGAACTAAAGTCCAAGAGTGAAAAATGTTACAGGCAACAGAAACACAACTACAAGTGAAGAACAAAAACTCCAAGTAACACAACTTAATTCTGTTCTGGGACAACACACATCTGCATCATTTCCTTGGCTTGGGATAGACTTGGAAGTGATGAACAGGACGGATCATGACAAGGAATTGATGACATGGAGGGAGGAATACCTACCGGAATTGAACTGCGATTCATGCTCATGAATCTAACCGCTATTATTACTGGTTTCTATAGTGGAAAGAACATGAAAAGTAGAGGATCAGGTTAGTTTGACTGTGCAATCAACAGAAACATACAGATTAAAGGAAAATTTGTGTTTTTTGTGTGGGTCAGTAAATAACAATATATTGCCTCTGTCTCTCCTCTCATCACTCTCCCTGCAACTTGAAACACTCTTCCAGTTTTGATAAATGTCTTTCACGTGGCATACCAGTTCCGTTCACACTGCCTCACATGCTGAGTGCTTCCAGCATTTTCTGCTTGCATTTAAAATTAAAATATGTTGCTATTCTGTAAATTCCACATAACTTTCTCTTTTTCATCCTTTCCTATCTCCACTTATGTTTCTCTTCCTCATTATGAAGTTAACACTAACTGGATTGAAACTCTAAGCACTTATTACCTCAACCAAATGGTCAATATCCATGTATTGGGACAGCTTACAGCTATCAGTAGACTCTCTTAACTCTGACTTCATCTATGTTCACGTGTACATTGATCAATATCAGTCACTGGGCAGCAAGAGTGGGAGCTCACACTGATTTGAAATATGCATTACCTAGAAATTGTGAAGTAATTGGAGCTTCCCAATTTCCATTACACCCGAGATCAACTCACACACAGACCAGGGACTGTTTGTCACAACGTTTTACACATTAAACTGCTGGGAATTTAAACCAGTCTACCTTTGATTTAATCCAGCATCTGCAGTTCTTTCCTACACATGCTGGGAATTTAAAGTCTATTATTAAACTTAAAACTTATTTGACTTTCTTTATGGAAGAATTGCCAGTCATGGTAATATTCTACAAATAATCAGCTTTCCCGAGATTAAGTGCAACCTACATTGGAAATGATTATGACAGAGACACACACAACAGGATTGTGATATCATGGGAGATTTGACAAGATTTAAAGAGATTTGTCAGAAAAAGATTTGCCATCAACCAGACACATGGATAGCATGATTCAAAACAACAAGACACCGGATATTACATAGTACAGAACTAGTCAGGGATTAAATATCTGGGCTTTGTTGCCCACGTGGGCAGATGAGCCTTGCTTCGCAATCTTCAAGCCAGATGAACTGGTATATTTAAATACAGAAAAGATGTCAGATACAAAATGAGGATATAAACGTGGAATTATGCATCCAACATTTGTGAATGTGATGACACTGCTTACACCTACATAACCTTTATAACGTACACTTAGTCTAGCCTCACACACAAGTGATCAAACTCTTACCTTGACACTACTTAAAGGGATGGCGCAGTGGCACAGCAGCAGAGTTGTTGCCTTACAACAACAAAGGCTTGGGGTTGATCCTGACTATGGGTGCTGTCTGTACGGAGTTTGTATGTGCTATCTGTGACCACGTAGGTTTTCTCCGGGTGCTCCAGTTTCCTCCCACATTCCAAGGACGTGCAGGGTGGTAGGTTAATTGGCTTCTGTAAATTGTCCCTAGTGTGTAGGATAGAACTAGCATACGGGTGATCGTAATTGACATGGACTAGGTGGACCGAAGAGCCTGTTTCCACACTGTATCTCCACACTAAACTAAACTGAAACACTCAATATGGAATCCTCAGCTCTCAATCAGCTTTTCATTTTTACAGAAGCTGGAAACAAAGGGACTGCTTGGGTTAACACAGACCCGACCGACCCGATAGCACAAAGAAAAGTTAAAAGATAATTTCTATTTGCACTTCTCTGAGTGCGCATTTCTTAAAAACTTTTATGGATTGCTTCTGCACTTTGAAGGTGGGAGTCACAAAGCAACAAGCTGCTTTTAGAAGAGGCAGCACAGAAGTTTATTTTGCTGTTCCGCAATCAGTATATATTCTGCTATGTTAATAACTTGCATCATGAGATGTAAAATGGCAGCTAACAGTGTCAAACATCACTGATTACATTTACAGCAAGATGCAATCAAGAGGTGAACGGTAAAGCTGGTAAAATGGTTAAGGAAAATAGAACCAACGCTGCATGAAATTTTCGGAATCATGCAACCAAGGGTGATGATTTTCATGGCTCTTGTAAAGAATGAGTTTAACATTGCCTTAGTCGTGAGTTACTCAAACCCATGTAAAATTTGAATTTTTTTTTTGCATGACATAAAAATGTTTGCAAAAGTTTCTCTCCAATAGGTGGGTATGGTGAGTAAGAAAATGACGAGGTTGCAGAGTGTGGACTGCAGGAAACATTTCCCCTTACCAGAGTCAGATACAACTACGGCATAGGTTTAGGGTAAGAAGGAAAAGATTTAGAGGGGAGATGAAGGGGGGATCTTCTTCGCCCAGAGAGTAGTAAGCACCTGGAATGTACTGCCTGAGAGTGATTGAAGATCCGATGTTTAAAACATTTAAAAGTGTTTAGCTGAGCACTTGAATTGCCGAGATATAGAGGGCTATGGACCGTGTTGGATGACGGGATTCACAGAAAGGGAGCCCAATGGTGGGTGAACTAGTTGGGCTGAATGGTCTGTTTCCATGCAGGACAATTCTGAGATTCCATAATCATGTGGACCTTGCCAGATAGACTCTATCTGAACAGGAGACTCCTCGAGCACTTCACAATGTGATAAGATTTCCCTCCAATACTGTTTATTTGTATTTCTAAAACAAATGGCATACCCTAACAAGCCAGTTAAATATGCCACGTTTTGGGAGTGGAAGATGAAAGCCCCCAACTTTCTGTCATTGTACAGTTTCCAAGTGGTTCAAGAAATACCCCAACCACTCTGAAAACAATGCATTCCACGCTGAATTTATGTTCCAAATGATGTCAAACAAAAGTGGAATGAGTTTACCCAAGGTGATATGATACTGCTCTACAACAGAAATCAATTTGAGATATCACCCTAGATCATAGACTAGGATTATAGTCATACTATGAAGAAACAGCTACAAGTGCAGCCAAGGAAATAATCTACATATACTTCAGAAATACAGGACAGTACTTAGTCTCCACCAACAGTACTCTTTCCCAAACACGCAATGAAAAACTCATATAAAACCACTGGGAGACTGCATGAAACGAAACCGGGAGGTCACTCAATTGGTCAATTAAAGTTGACCTTAAACAGAGCCACCAATTTATTTGAGCAGCTAAAACAGTACGGAACGGGGTACTGATTTTGGATGATCAGCCATGATCATATTGAATGGCGGTGCTGGCTCGAACGGCCTACTCCTGCACCTATTTTAACAACCTCATAGAACAGTGGCCACATACATGCATGTTGAATCGACACCATGGTGGACTGCAACAGTGACTTAGTATTCAGAAAGACAATATGAAAACAAATGATGAACCAATGTACAAATTGTTCTAATTCTTAATCGGCACATTTTTGTTATGTTTCTTTTAAATGATAAAAGTTTCTATTTAATGCAACAGGAACAAGAAACAATATTGCAGTAATATAGATCAGTATAAAATTTAAATGAAGACATCTTACTATCGAGCATCGGATGAGCGACAATCTATTCTTGGCTTTGTTCTCTGCAAACTCCAGGCTGCTGATGTCCTTCAGGCGCGCTCGGTACTTGTTCATTTGCTCCACAATTATCAGTTCCACACACCTGCAGAAAAGGTCAGCATGTTACTACAGCATTCTGGTTTTTTTAACACATATCTCATCAAGGAACAATGAAACATTCAGAAACTGGAAAATACCATCAATTCCATTCCAGTTACACCGATTAACATCTATTCTTGTTTTCAACACTTTCCCAACCCGTTCTCTTTCCCAGAAACGCATTTAACTGATCTAAGAAAGCAGTCTGACTGTTATTCACCTAACCTCAATACCCCAGCCCCTAGCAGAAGTCCACAACTCATCTTTTGCATTCAAGTATCCTGCTCTTCCTGATTCATCCTTAAATTACTTAGTTTAGTTATACCACACCAACATGATCTCCCATACACACTAGTTCTATGTTATCACAATGACATATTGACACCCTACACACAAGGGGAAATTTACAGAGGCAAATTAACCGACAAACCTACACGCCTTTGGGATGTGGGAGGAAACTGGAGAACCTGGAGGAAACCCACGCGGTCACCGGAAGAACATGCAAACTTCGAACAGACAGCACCCGAATTCAGGATTGAACCCGGGTCTCTGGCGCTGTGAGGCATCAGCTCTACTAGTTATGCCACTTCTCAAAGTTGTATCTTCAGTATTTCAGCCTTTCACTACTGCAAATGTTTGTGAATTAAATGTTGTTAATTCACTTTGAATTCAGCAATGAGTTTGATTTCGGAAGCAAGAACAAAGTATGAGAGTAAACTTACAGAGTACAAACACAGAATATGAAACCTACAAATATATTCAAAGATGACCAGTGAAGACAAAAGGAGGTCCCATGCAGTCAGAACGGGGAGTAGCTTAATTGAGAATAAAGAAATGGCATAGCAAAACAAGTATTTTGGTTCTAGCTTCATAGAGGATGACATAGGTAACTTCCCAAAAATGCTAGGGAATCAAGAGTCACATGAAGGGAGGAATTAAAGGATCTATTAATATAAAGGACATTTCCTGTGATTTAGCTGTGATCCAACCAGTTATCATCACAAATTTAAAACAAAGTTGTTCCTATCACTAGCTTATTTCCATGGAATGATTGCTGCATCATTATTACTCTTTTATTCCAAGATTTACTTTAAGAAATGGAAGCATCCTTACGCTGTTGTTTTGGAAATATCTTGAACACTTTGCAATGGGTCTGTGGTATCTGGACATCGAAGAATACATGGAGCAAAGACGATGGCCAACGCATTTGAGGACATCCGGTTGGTGTCTTCTTGCAGGGCAATTCTAGAAAGCAACACAAAACAGGAGAAGAATTGTGAAACAATGATGACAATCGTTCATTCCTCCGAGTATGATCAGAAAAGGTTTGCTACAGATCCACTTGTATAAACGTCTGGGGAAAATTTCTGTCTTCCACTTGATAATTGTGAATGGAAACAGAAGGTATTTCATCATCGGCACCTGTGCCCAATATATATAGTGCAGAATCCCACAACACCCTGCGATTGCCGGATTGGAGCTAGACAGCAGAACACATGGGGCTGGGGGTGGGGAGGGAGGAGCGATCAGGTCTATAAATAACATCTGAGCCATTACACTTTCAAAAAAACGCTTTCATGCAATCTACAGCAGTCTGATGAGACCTCACACATCAATGTGGTCTGAATAAGCTGCAAAAAAGTTTGATAAACTAAACAAAGTTTTTCTGAAAAGCATATATTTAATATCAGCCATAACCCCATGGTATTGTCTCAGAGATGAATATCATCTGACCAAGTTATTAAAAGCATTTTTGCATTAAAAAAAAGAAAACAATATTTCAGCAATTGATGTAACTTTCTGTTCTCACCGCCAATATACAAAGTACTGGGATTGTTACTCTCTAGTGCAGTAACACCACTCACTGCTCACAATGAAGATAAGGATCTAAATCACAATGCGTGGACGTCGTCTCCTGATGTCAACTGCGTTCGTATGCCACTTCTAGAGCACCTCTCGCTTCCAGCAATAACAGAAGCTGGGCAAACATTCAGAGTGAAGAATTCTTGTAGATCACAAACCAGGAAGTGAAACGAATATTTTTTCGCATTTCAGATCATGACACAAAGATTAGAACATAAAGATAAAATCTGAATTAGAAATGGTGTTTTTTTGCACTACTTGGAACAGCGCTAGTCTTGCATCTTTCTGTTGTTTTGCATTCGTATTTATCATTACTCTTTAACCCGAGCTTCATGTAAAGTAAAGTAAAATTTTATTTATATAGCACGTTTAAATCAACTCGCATTGAAACCAAAGTGCTTTACATAAAAGGAATAATAAAGTTTCCATACATCCATAGAAAAATTAAAAAAAAGAAAAATGACACAACACATTATAGAATTCAACATGAACGTCCCCCCACAACAGAATCAACATTTTCCACTGTGTGGAAAGGCATCAAAGGTATGTGGATAAAGAACGTCTTTGTACCTGGGTGGATATGACAATAAACTCATCCAAATCTTAATATGAATCTGTAACGAGGAGCTAAAGGAAATTACTACGAGAAAGAAAAGCACAGGTATGATTAATGGAAAGGAGCTCATAACGTGCCTGCCAGAATATTAAAAGAGGTTGATAATAATTTTCCAGAATTCAATGTATAATGGAATAGTTCATGCAGATTAATGCTGTAAAGAGGAGGGCGTGAACTATAGATCAATTACCCTAACGTGGGTAATAGGGAGACAAAAGGAAGAAACTGCAGATTCTGGAATCTTGAGCAAAAAAACAGAGCGCTGGAGAAACTCAACAGGCCGAACGGCATTCACTCGAGGAAGCAGACATGATCTTTTGGGTCAGAATCCTTCTTCAAACTTCAGATGTAGGGGGAATGTAGCTGGTAAAGAGAGGTGAGGGATAGGGGCGGTACACGAGTTGACATGAGAGGTGGATTCAGATGACATGGGGTGATTGACCTGCCAACCACCCCCCCTCACCTGAATCCACCATCACTTGCCAGTTCTTGCACCTGGCCTCGCCTCCTCTTCCGTGCCGGTTCCCCGCACCCCTCAAGTCTCTCATCTTTCAAAAAATGATCTACTTGATATAATCCTTTAATGTGGAATTACAATGTCAAAATTCTGAAGCATCTCGGTTGAATATTTACCTTACAAGATGAAAGATGAGTCGTTCTAGTGTGTTGACGTGAGTCCGTGGCAACTGATCAATTATAGAATATACACCTTGAATCATTTCCTTCCGGTCCTGTAGACCTGTGAACAATGAAGACAACCTTCATCTCTGCAAAAGCCATATTTTAATCACACGTAGGCAAGCCACAACATGTCTGGATAACTGTAGTTGTGATCAATTCCGCTAACATATTCTAAAATGTTTCACCAAACAGAGCAAGGCTCTAGGTACAAAATGCTGGAGTAACTCAGTGGGTGAGGCAGCATCTCTAGAGAGAAGGAATGGGTGACGTTTCGGGTACCATTTTTGCAACAATGTGAATTAGCTAATTAAATGCAGCAGCACAAATGCTACATCTTGTTTACGAAAGGGGAAATGATCACATGTTTATTTTCCATACCATTAACTTTAATTTCAAATAAAAAACTTATGCAGGTGACAAGAGAGATGGCATTTGTGGAATCTGTGAGGAGGAAGAGTTGCCCCACCATCACTCAGTTTGAATAATCTTCTGATATCATGTGAGGATGGTACAGAAGGTTTATTTATCCAAAGGATTGTGGGGCAACAGAAAATTTATCCAATGATTCATCACCTCTTCAGCAAGACATTAGACTTCAAATCTTTAGAAGTTGGCTTCACCCCAGAACATTTGATTTTAACAAAGCTCGACTAATTGAGCCATAAATAAATATATTTTACTACTCAGGGAATTGATCAGCACAGTACAGTATTACCACAACTTTTTAATATAATTCTTATTTTGTATTTTGTCAAAATGATTGGATCCAAAAGAGAACTGGGATTAAAACTTGCACTTACCCATTGCACGTAGAACGTCATTATAGAATTCAAACATCATCAGAGGATTAGGGAGATCTCGCAGCCATTGTTTGAAAACACTGGCAATAACATGGATGTTGTACTCATCCAAATTCATGCTGTTGATATCTGCAGGAAGAAATCCCCGTCAGTTCCAGAAGCAGCTACCATGCATTTCCTCTCAACCCTCTATGAATAGAGAATTGAACTCTGTGGATGGCCCTAGTAAGGCTCATTCTGAGCTCTCTTCCACAACCTGCAGTCCACAAGGTGAAGGTGCTTCCAAAGTGGAGTTAAACATTTCTCTAACTCTGATCCAGGAGCAATGATGTACTAAAATGTTCCCTTCCATTATTATGATGTAGTATAATCCTCAATAACAAACATATCTCTCATATAGAAATTTTCTTTGTCTTTCTTTTTACACTTTTAAATTTGTGGATACTTATTGATTCCCTCCTATTGTTCTGCAGGAGTCCATGACCCCTTATTAAGCCTTACCTGTATCCAGGCCTTGTTTCAACTCCTTGATTTTGTTAGTTGATCCTGACTTCCTATAAATTCCCTCTGTATATAGGCCATGCATTTCAATGTAATTGATCAGCTTCTCCACCACAAGTGGTACTGTCCTCTCGTCGTTGGTTAGACGAGAGACTTCCACTCCAAACTGCCGAGACGATAGCTCAGGTTCATACTGTGTAGAAGGAAAGGCAAGGGTCAGGCCATGTGGCAACCAAATGTGATGTTCAAATACTGTACCTTCAATGAACGTAATATGTGCAGTCCAGTGCAAAGCAAGCAGTTAATAAAGGGAAGACCAAACCTTTATCTGCAGTCTGTAGAATTAGTTGGTAGTGGAATTATAACTAGCCTCAACAACATAGATGGGGAAAAATAATGAGAATATGTATTTCCTCCTCTGCCAATGTATATGGGTGTGTTTACATTGGGTCAAACATGAACGACTGCCAATGCTCACCATCTAAAGAACAACAACATGGACAATGCACCAATGTACAGTTAGTCTCCCAGAATCAGTCATCGTGGGCAAGAGTGGAGAATATGGAAACAAAAATAGAAAATGATTGGAAGCATTTAAAAAGTCAAGCACTAACTGCAGGGAAAGAGAAGCAATATATCAGGGCAAACATTGTTCATTAGAACACACATCAGCTGACATTGCTGGGAGTGGTGAAGCTGTATGAACGGAGCTTGGACAAATAATCCAGTCATTGAGTTTAAATCTCTCTGCAGCATTTGTGTAATTTAGTGGAGAAAAAGAGCTGAGAGCAAATAGAAACCTCTTGCATTCCAACTTACTGATCAAGCATAGCTTAGGTTAACGTCAAAGTCAGGGTGATCGGAACTGAACTCATCCTCCATCATCTTCCTGCTATTCACCCACTACAGGTAACTCACAGCCGTCAATTAACCTAACAAGAAACACATCTTTGAAATGTTCACGTGCTCAGCTGGAGAACACTGAAACTCAAGGTCAAGATCTAATCTGGATCACTACCTGAGAAGGTGGAGAAGGCAGAAATTCTCACAACATTTGAAAAGTATTTATATGAGCATTTAAACTGTCCTGGCAAATACAGATTAAGTGCTGTAGATGTGATTAGTATGTGTACATATTTGTTAGTTGGCACGCATATGGTGGGTTAAAGAACCTGTTTCAGTACTTTATGACTATGACTATCACGTAAGTGTGAACAATGATTACGGTTTAAAATGCAGACCTTATATTCAGACGGCATACCATGAAAAGGTTTTGAAACTATGCCTACGCAAGACTTCCTACCTTTTTAGAGCATTTGATGTTTGTTTTCAAACAGCACTTCCTATGGCAAGCATACCGACACACTGGAAAACAAAAGTACATAAGTGGGATAACTTATTCATTTGAACCTCTGAGAGATTTATACCAGTGCTTGTTTTGTACACAGAAGTCCCAGTACACATGATTAATAAGCATATGTATCAAGTGTTGGAAAACAGAATAATGACCTTTTTAGAGGTGCCAGTACAATGTACAGTTAGGCAAAAAAATAAGAATAAGTTAACTTGATACTCATTTGACAGACAAATATTTAAATAGCAATTCTAAAAGTCAAGATATGGTGAAATGTTGCATTCTTCCACACCCAACATCAATATGAATAAAATTGGCAGATTTAGAAATTAGAAAGTTACAAAATGATGGTAAAAAGTAGCGGGAGCATTTTTACCCATGTGATCATAGAATATGTTACTAGGCAAGGGCAGTCGGCCTCTGAAGTGGACATTGTGAATAGTTAAATGGATTTCAAAGAAGAGTTCAAGGGATCCGGTAAAACAGGAATCAATTAAACAACAACACACTTGCTGTGACATAAAGCCTTCCCCCTTCCTTAAATCCTGCTGCAATATTGCTGGGAACTTACGTTTGCACACACAGGCTCTCTCCATCATCCAGATGAGAGAGGAGCAGCACTCGCAATAAGTGGGAATACTGTACTGTGTTGATTTGAAAATGTGACCATTGTATTCCTCCACCTGTAAATAGACAAACTTAGGTTGGTTCAATCATTCTTGTTTCACTATCGCCACTACAGATCCAAACAAACCTACAAAAACATCCTCACTTATTTTGTTCCATGAACGTAACACAGAATTTAATAGCACGAATAAATCTGACAAGTAAAAACTTGTCTGTGAAACACCAGAACAAAAGCAACAGAGGAATCAACCGGCCAGCAGATGCATTATGTTGAAACACTGAACTGCAGATGATGGCTAATACACAAAAGGACACAGAGTGTCGGAGTAACTCAACAGATCAGGCAGCCTTCAGTCTGAAAAAGGATCTCGATCGGAAACGTCGCCTATCCACATTCTCCAGAGATGCTGCCTGGCCCGCTGAGTTATTCAGGCAATTTGTGTCCATTTAGGAGATGTATTATCCCTGCATCTACAAAGAGTGTTCTTTAAAAGAGTGTGGTTAATGCAAGGACTTAAACATATTCACATCAGATGAAAAGGTAGTCAGATAGAGTTGAGGAATATTTTGGGATAAGCCTTTACATGTGGATGGTGCATTACATTCAAGTACGACCCAGGATAAGGCTACTAATGTCAGAAATATGAAGGGAAAAAGGGCTAAACAGCTGCAAGCGATAAAGCCCATAGACTGTGCCAAGGCGATACCTTGCACACTAACTATCAGTGATTGTTTTACAAGCAGAATGAGCTCAACTTTTCCTGATGGATCATGATCAACTGACCTTTCTACCTCACAGAATGAGTCAACATTTCCAGAGATAGCAGCAAAATGGGGTTCACAGATTATGAAATGTCAGTGGCAAGCCGCAGGACACGGAGAAATGGATCGAAAATTGGTCTCTAAAGAAAGAAAAACAATTCAGCCTTCAACTGAGCCACTGGTATTTTCTGTCTAATTCCTGTGCGGAAATAGTGTGTTATGAGCACCAACAACTATTACCAAAGCAATTTGTGTTTGATTAATTGTCAAAAAACATATGCCTCCTTAAAAGCTAGAAAGTACTGGAGTGACTCAGTGGCTCAGGCAGCATCTCAGGAAAACATGGATAGATGACATTTCTGGTCAGGACACCTCTTCAGACAGATTGTAGTAGTGAGGTAAAATCCAGGATAGGGGCAGGACAAATCTGGGTGAGTGATAGGTGGAGGAAGGAACTGCAGATGCTGGTTTACACTGAAGATCGACACAAAAAGCTGGAGTAACTCAGCAGGTCAGGCTCTGGAGAAAACGAATAGGTGACGTTTTGAGTCAAGACCATTATTCAGACCTTTATAGGTGGATACAGGCTTTGACAAAATTCAGAGATGAAAACGTAAAAGGTAGTGAGAGAAAGAGATAAGAGGCCTGAAAGGCTTTGAGAGTAAGCATCTTACTCCTACATTCTCCTATAACAGCTCCTGCATTCATGGAGAGAGGAATATCAATACAAATGGTCAATGCAGTGCTATGTCAGATAATAATGCTCAATTTCAGAATATAGATTAAATAACGCCCAAAATAGAACAGGTCTGGGGGAGTTCCCCACGCCAAGGGTACCATGTAATCCCGTGCTACCTGCTCCATGGTCGGATAGTCGGCGACTAAACCGTCCACCTCACATGGTTTGCCAGGTGAGGAGGGGGCTGTGGACCCCCAGCAGGACCAAAAACAAGACCCGTCAAAGGGCGG
Organism: Malacoraja senta; assembly: GCA_038087875.1. Classification (NCBI taxonomy): domain Eukaryota; kingdom Metazoa; phylum Chordata; class Chondrichthyes; order Rajiformes; family Rajidae; genus Malacoraja; species Malacoraja senta. The sequence goes on from CM075993.1 coordinate 1,165,866, forward strand.
ATGAGCTCCTAGCGAGCCAACAGTCATCCACACTTCAGTAGAAGTTGCGATCACTGTCATACGCAGCATTGTAAGGCACCGTGCCCGTTGATGTTTTCAACGATGATGATGATGAAAGCGTCCTGGGAATAATGAAAACTGTGAGATAGGAAGTAATTCAGAGAAAGCTCAACCAACAGATGCCCTGATCAACACACTTATAGAAATGGTGTCAGCATCATTCACAATTAGAGGTGAGGGCAAGTGGGATGAAGAAATACAACTTGTCAATGCAGGAATTAGGTGCAGTTTAAAGATGTTGTAGGACATAAGATGTTGTCCTCTGAACCAAGCACAGGACATGCATGACAGGAGAATCAGATAACTCACAATGTCAGTTTCTTTTTTCCGTCTCTTTTTCCTTTCAGTTTTTTGCATCTGAAAAACAAATTTGAATTTTGGACTGAGTGCGTAACAACATTTGTCTAAAATAATATTAAAAATATAAAGCCCTTGCCGTTACTGTTTACGGATATGGGCCGCATGCTGTAAACGGCACTCACTTAGATGATGCATCTTGGTTGGTATGGACAAGTTAGGCCAAAGGGCCCGGTTTCATGCTGTATGACTCTACCATACATGAATGATACGTATACATACTGTGCTACTAGAATGAACGCAAGACTAATTTTAAACACACAATTTGCTCTCCTTTCTGAATTTTGTGTCTTGAGGATCAAGCCAGTTTATCTGGCATCTGCCAGCTCAGAAAACAAGTGTTTGCCAACTTGCAAGTATTGAAGAATGTCAGCTAAACTGAAACCTGCAGTCAACCAAGATCCACCGGGAAGATTACTGGGGAAATCAGGGGCAGGATTTCCGGCACACATTCTAATATTTCTCCAATTGGTATCATTCACTTAGCATGAACACGAGGATGCAATGGCCCCCCATCCATTACTTTACTAGGAAAGTAGTTGTTCTGGTCTCAGCTTCTTATGAAGTATCTCCCATGCTTTCTGTCCTCCACTGATGCCACATGTCACGTACACGCACCATCAAGATGTTCACCTGCTAAGTTCCCTACCTTCCACGGTCTTTCCTTTCAAAGGAAATTTGAAAACCAAACTTAGTGTATTCTAAAAACATTACTTCTCCATTTTCCTTACTTTGTGTTTTCATTTCAAATCTGGGGCTTTGTAATGTGGACCTTTGATTCACCACTGAAATAAATGTCGTTCAGAGTAAAAACAAAATGTTTGAAACATCTCACCTTCCCAGTACCACTGTCCAGAATTTTGTGTTCTAACATGAACTCATCCAGGAACACCTTAAAGGTGTTGACCCACACTTTGACAGGTGACTCATTCCAATCCCGTCGCTGCTGCCTCATTGTCTTCTCTAGGATCTGTTCAAACAGTGCGTACAGATCTTTGTACCGGATACTCTTCGCATCGTCCATCTGCAGCAGAAACAACATTACAACTAAACAAAGGAATGGGATGTCAAAGCACTCCATCATGAAATCACTCACAACATACACTTTATAAATCACTCCTGCACAGGGCAGAAGAACAAGTTGCTCCATCCTGGAACACTGATGAATCACTAATAGCTCATTTGTTTTTTTCCCCCCACAAAACAACCATTCAGAGATAGGATTTCAGGCAGTTCCACTGAACTAATAAAGAAATGTTCATTCCAGAAAACTCAAGGGCCACAACAAAAACTACTCATTCACTTATTTCCTGCTACATATCACACCCTATGAACAAGCCAAAAGCCTATACTCACCGCTAAAGCTGTCGAATAAGAGTTAAAGATATTTAAACGGAATTCCTTCAGAGATTTCTTGAAAACTACATCCACAAATGTATCTTTCTTGCTGTCATCAGTGTCCAGGTCAGTGATCTGCAAGTAGAATATTCTTCAGTATTGACGTGAGCAATGGTTAACATGAGAACATCCATATTTTATCAGAAGATTATACATGGTTGGAAAATTACATTTTCTGTATTGCAATTGTCTTCGTAGTATGTCTTCATAGTATGTACAGTAGTAGTACTATGGTACTATGATGCAAAGTAAAATGCACTGCCCATATAACATACCTCCTCCCCAACCCTTTACTTCTCCCAGCCCAATCTCAATCCATTATGACTGTCCTGTAATTGTCCAAACTCATTTACAAATGCAGGACAATAAAAAAGCCTCCTGCCTTTTGTCTGGTCTAGATGGAAACTTGGATCCAGGGACAAAAGATGCCATCCCACCTCACTGCACCAGCTCTGCCAATATTTCATTGCACAGATCTGAAGACTGGTGAACATATAGCTTCATATTTACCTTCTTCTGCAGGAATTCATTCATACACTTGAAATCATTGGCACAGGTGATGATCTGTAAGGTGTCATGCTGCAACTGAAAGAGCTCCAGGCCTACATTGCTGATCTTCACACTTCTCCTTCTCTTCACTTTGGGTGACGGTTCTCTGTTCTCTTTGAACTCTTTCCCTCGCTCTGTTCCTAAATCGGGACTTCGAGGAGGAGTTAGGTTCGGAGGTGAAGGAGCCTGACCTGCGTGAGTACAGCAAAGTTCAAAAGCATCACCAAACTCATCTCTGCAACAAACTCATTGTTTTCTTCTCATCAATCATTCAATATTAGGTTACAATCCCAAGGATATATTCAGGGACTTTAGTCGACAAGAATATTGGATTTTTTTTTGCCTGTATTGATTGCACCAAGAGCTCCCAGTTTAAATTATGTAACTTTGCTGATCGCTTCAGTTTATTGTGCTAAGCAGAGGCCAAGTACATCCCCAGAGGAAAAAATAGGAAAAGCTCTAAACTTATTAAATAGTTCTACTTTTATTAAATTCCTCACCAAATGCATCACAGCGGGGATAGATATGCCCTTAATTCTGTTGTCATGCTTTACTATTGAAGACCCCAAATAAGGACAGGAACAATGGGTTCATTATTGCTATATTTAGATTTTTCAATGCCCAACATTTGAACTGTTGTTCTCTTCAGCCTTCAGTTTTTGCCATTAATTATATAAAGAAATCTCCATTTTCTTTTTGCAGTTCAATAAATCTTTCAAAATCAGTTGAACTTGAAGTCAAACTTTCACATTTTCCAAATTCAAAATAAAATGCCACATTAATAGTCCCGATCAATTCTATATACCCGTTAAACCAAACATTGAGTTTATGTACATGTACCATACTCCTTTTCAAACTCACCTATGAGTACAAGTATGTTATCCAGGAATATAAAATTCACTTCAAAGCAAGGAATTTGAGAATATTAATCACATAAAATTTAAACTTGTCACATGAATAGTCCATCTTGCTCATGCTCCATCATTCAATAAGATGGCTGAACTTCTACCTCAATGCTACCTTTCTACACTAACCTCAGAAACCTTGTCACTCTGTCAGAGTGAGGCCCAGTGCAAATTAGAGGAACAGCACCTCATGTTTCACTTAGGCAGCTAACATTGACTTCACTAACTTCAAGCAACCCTTGCTTTCCCTCTCTCTCCATCCCTCCCCCTGCCCAGTTCTCCGACCAGTCGTACTGTCTCTGTTTGCTTTGTTGTTATCTTCTCCCAGCGAACAATGATCTATTCTACATTTTTCTTGATCTCCATTCGCTATGTCCTATTTTTTACACCTTACATTTCCTTATCTATGTATCTCTTTCTCCCCTGGCATCAGTCTGAAGAAGGGTTTCAACCCGAAACGTCGCCCACTCCTTCTCACCAGAGATGCTGTCTGTCCCGCAGAGTTACTTGAGCATTTTGTGTCTATCTTCATGTACCTATCTAAATGTTTCATAAATTTTGTGATAGTATCTGCCTCAACTACCTCCTCTGGCAGCTTGTTCCATACACTTACCACCCTTTATGTAAAAAAAATTGGCCCTCGAATTCCTTTAAAATCTTTCCCCCTGCAATGTGAACATTCCTAATAAATTAACCATTTGGGTTCAATTAGTCTGAAAATGCACACTAAATTATAGTTCAAAGTGAGAATGCATTTGACTAAGTAGCCTGAAATCTGACATTGCAGTGCTTTCATTCAGAGTGAGTACATCCTCCATCACATTGCAACCTGCCCCGTGGTATTGCCAACTTACATAACTTTTTAAAAATAAGACTGTACTTTATTTCATTCCTTCCCTTTGATTTTATACTTCCTTGGGGATGTACTGTAGCATTAATTAACTTTCTAAGATTAACTTTTAAATTCAAATTAAGAGCTGAGCATGCAAATTGTGCCCTGAGGTTGGCAGATTGTCTGAGGCTTAAAAGGCACATTAAATCTATTAAAGGCACCATGTTACAGACATTAAAGGAGTCTAAGATTCTGTTAACTCCTGGCCCAGATGGGATGAAAGGCATTTTGTTTGAATATTGAGACGATATATGGCCAAATCAAGTTGACCGGGCTTGTGCCCTTCTCTTCAAAGTGCTGCAAGTTTGTGGTGTTGCAGGGCATCTATCATTCCAGCTAGAGCCAACAGTGAAGCCTAATCACGCCTTACACTGCACAATCAATCTTCAGATCCTATGCCCATCAGACCTGGCATTAGAACAGCAATTCAATTCAAATGGGGATTCCCAGCCTGTAGATTAGTTAAAGGTACGCCTGGTTATATTTCTCATTTATTTTAGTTATTCCCAAGTGTTTTGTATTTAGTACTTTTTATTTTTAAACTTTTAATTTTAATTTTTTAAATAGTCTTGGTTTTTAAATGTTGCTGCACATCAATCACATGAAATTGTTTAACAAAACAACGTTCCATCCCTAGCCTTTCCCTTGTCATTTGCGGGGTTCAGACACCTTGCTATGCCTCCCAGATGTAGAGGATCAGCTCATTCAGACTTCCTCGTCCAGCCCAACTTAGTGGAAGGCAGGTTGAATGCAACTCGATTCTACCATATGAATGAATACGTTTATTGGCCAAGTATTCACATACAAGGAATTTGCCTTGGTGCAGCAGTACACCGTGGCAGCCATCGTCGGCGCCAGCAGCAGCAGCTACAGTTTAAGGTGAGAATGGGGTTTGAACCATATAATTGTGGTTCAAATTTTGAGTGAGATGATTGAGTTGAAGTTTTGTTACATGATGAATGTATAATCAATGGGTTCATGACACTCCTTCCAATACGATCTAGCTGTCAATTTCAGGCAACAAGATCGTCATTGTGCTTCCAATCTTCACTAAGTTTCATGAAATAAAAAAAGAACTTTAAATATAAACCACATTTGCCTCACGGTGAATAAATACAGAACACTATCAGTCACAGGAAAATACAATCTTAAGGAAAAAAATTGATTAACACTCCATATATAGTCTCCGAGTGTGAATGTAGGCAGCTGAAGATATCAAAAGCTTCAGCAACCAAAGATGGGATAATAATCCTTAATATTGTAGGCAGAATTTTCCAAATGAGTTTGTAACAAATCTGTATGGTACTGTAAAGGAAACAGGTTAAACCAGTGCCCTGGCCAATGCTTTTCCAAACACCACCAAACATGTAAATTATATTAATAACACTTCTTTGTGAAAGTGCTACATGTAAACAAAAATTGCTTCTGCGATGTGTAGCAATAATCATATAGGAAGAATCGTGAAGGATTTCTGTAAAACACCAAGTATTTGATAAATGGTAACTACTGTTTTAAATGAGTTATTTATTTATTTTACCTTTCAACATACTGTCTTTTCCTTCCGGTAGTGGTAGACTGAGTGATTTCCCACTTGGTTTAACCTCTTGGTGCCATGGTGGTGCCTGTATGTCCTGATCCATACTCAGTTCCTGGAGTTCTGACTGAGTAGCCAGCTTCTCCCTTGACAATTTCTTTTCTCCCTGTTTTTTATTTCCCCAGAATTTCATTCGACCCTTCAGAGCTCTACATTTAGAAATCAAAGGTCAGAAAAACATACATTGGTGAATTTAGATTAAAAAAAGACACTTACAGTAAACTCCAACCAGGAATGAATTGTTGAAAACAAGGAACCTCAGATGCTGGTTTACAGAAAAAGACAAAGTGCTGAAGTAATTCAGCGGGTCAGGCAACATCTCCAGAGAACATGGATAGGTGACGTTTCTGACTGAAGCAGGGACCCCGACACAAAATGTCACCTATCCACATTCTTCAGAGATGCTACCTGACCCACTGAGTTACACCAACGCATTGTGTCTTTTATGCTAAATTATTTGTTATTCATTTCAGTCATGATTTTCAGCTTCCTTACAAACTTATACTTGAAAAGCAGGTCATGGCTGCAGATCATAAATACTCCAGTGATCAGCTGGAGGCATCAAAATATTGGCAGCGGTTTGAATCAATGCTGCTGTTTTTTCAGAAACCCTTTTATATAACACTGAATCTTTGGAAATGTGAGCCTAAAAGTTTTAGGTAACCAGAATTTTAAGTAAACACTAGAACAAGTGCAGACCCGCTGGGTCTGTTCCCCCAACGCACGGTTGGGTGGAAGTTTTCAGCAGTCCAATTCAAACTTTGAGCGACAACTAATTGGAAACTAAGTGCGGAGCACAACTCACGATTCATTAACCAAAATAGGTAGAAAATCAGAGGGAAAAAAATGCAACTCATCGTGCGTTTTGGTCACCTGAATCTTAAAAGTTCTGGACTGAAACACGTACGAGTACACATTTTGCCTCCAGATGACATGGCAGAAAATTTAAAACTCAGCACATTTTCTTTTTTTCTTAACTTAACTATTAGAAATAATAGATCTAATTTGCTGTGGCTACAGATTGAATATATTTGCAATTTGTTCAGCCTTGAATCACTATTACAAGAACACGTACAACTAATGACAATGTCTGGTTCCACTCTGCAGCAGACTGAAGGATGACCTGAAGCACTTCAAATCTGAAGAAGGGTCTTGACCCGAAACGTCACCCATTCCTTCTCTCCAGACGCTGCCTGTCCCACTGAGTTACTCCAGCATTTTGTGTCAATCTTCGGTTTAAACCAGCATCTGCAGTTCCTTCCTACACACTTCAAATCTTGCCCAATTAGCACCAATGTGAAATAAACACTCTCATCTTTTTCACCTTCCATCTGGGACGTTACTTTTCCGAATAGAGTCCGATCTACCCAATTCATCTTGAGACTGCGCTTTGTGCAGTTTCTTCTGCTCTTCCTTTTTAGTAGATTGCATCTGCAAACACAGAATAGAAACTAGCACTATTGAGATTATTGACCATATTTGCCTACCATTAATTTGGTAGTTTACTGTTTAAAAAAGAAAATCTTTTTTGTTTGTTTGCAGAATTCTACATTTAAAATGCATTTTGGTCACTGGAAACATATAAATGAATATCAATTCAAAGACCACATACTTTAAAACTGAATAAAAGCAGGGGACTGATGATCAGGGAATTGAATCCTTAGAATACAAATCTGAAATGTGACTTTATATGATTCAACTGGTAAGCACTTTATTATAAAGAACCTTGTGGCCAAATAAAAGGCTCATCACTTCTGATAAGTCAGCTTATCTTCAAATTTCGAAAGTTAGCACACATCACGTCCACCTTGAGACTAAGAAAGCTTCACACAAATTGAAAATAAGTAATGAGGGGTAAAGTTTCTGGGCACTTACAGAACCTGAAGGTTGGTCTACTCATGGATGGAAAATGAGTCCTGCTCAAATGCCAAATGTTCATCTTGGCAAAGTTAAATATTGCTCCTTTATTAGATGTATTACTAAGAGACCACTGACACATCCAAAATGGAAAAAAACTTCAAGTTTTGATGCAATTGTTAACCATGGTTTTGTTTATGGGTTTAGTACAAATATGATACATTTTGTGAAAAGTGGAGGGTAAACTTCAAGGAATATTTCTGATAAGCTAAATCAAATAAGGTTCCTGCATTGAACAAGACTGAGTGCACTGAAATACTTCTTCACTCAAAGTTTCCACAGCGTGTTGGAATGAATGTAAATGAATAATGGGTGATGGAAAGAGTTCAGCTTGTGAATTTTGAAAGTTCGACAAACCAAACATGAAAAACTGCACTGTAACCTGCCAAATTTGACCACCGGCCACCATACATTTATATAAAGTGAATGGAAAATGTATCTTCCAGATGGAAGCATCATGCAAGAATGAAAATTACTGAATTATTGGAAGACAGTTTCATCTTTAATGTTGAAGAAGTCACCGTGGGCTTCAACTGAGACTAACTTCCAGTAGGATTGAAACCTTAAGCTGCTAAATGAACTTGCATTAGCTAGTTGTGTAGATTACCAACATTTGTTACTTTGTACAGAATAATACATTCCCAAATTATAAAGCATTTTGTAAATCAATATTTAATATATTGAGGTGAAAGGAACAGAAACAAATTGAAATAAAAAGGTATTGTCTTTTGGCAAGAAAATGAGTGGCTGAGGGATTAAGATAACTCAGTGAACACTGCACTATCCAAATGACACAGTTCTGTATCAAGCTGACACATTACAGCTCAAGCTATCTTATTGACTCTATTACTGACTCCGTGACCTCAATCTATTTGGGGGAGTGGGGATAAAACAACCAAGGCCATATCCCCTGACCAAGGCGTCAAGGGATATGAGGAGAAGGCAGGAACGGGGTACTGATTGGGGATGGTACACAAAAATGCTGGAGAAACTCAGCGGGTGCAGCAGCATCTATGGAGCGAAGGAAATAGGCAACGTTTCGGGCCGAAACCCTTCTTCAGTCTGAAGAAGGGTTTCGGCCCGAAACGTTGCCTATTTCCTTCGCTCCATAGATGCTGCTGCACCCGCTGAGTTTCTCCAGCATTTTTGTGTACCTTCGATTTTCCAGCATCTGCAGTTCCTTCTTTAATACTGATTAGGGATGATCAGCCATGATCACATTGAATGGCGGTGCTGGCTCGAAGGGTCAAATGGCCTACTCCTGCACCTATTGTCTATTGTCTATTGCCATTGCTCTGAGGAAGGATCTCGATCCGAAACGTCACCCATTCCTTCTCTCCAGAGATGCTGCCTGTCCCGCTGAGTTACTCTAGCATTTTGTGTCTATCTTCCATGATCTGAGGGTCCTTCCATGAAATTAAGAGTGTCTGTGATAGAGCAATCCTGCTCTAAATGCTCCGTACACATCTACTGCTCCATAAAAGGGTGACAAAAATGCTGGAGAAACTCAGCGGGTGAGGCAGCATCTATGAAGCGAAGGACCATAGATGCTGCCTCATCCGCTGAGTTTCTCCAGTATTTTTGTCTACCTTTGATTTTTCCAGCATCTGCAGTTCTTTCTTAAACATACTGCTCCATAAAGGCGATTTCACTTCAAACAGAACTTCATGATTCCCTCTTAATTACTCAGCTGTAAGACTCAGAACACACAGTCTCGACCAATATGAAATTAAATCCTGTACTTTCTTTTTGTAAAGATATTATTTTAATAAATTATAAATCTTTTTTCACACCCACTCAAATTCAATACACTTAAATTATATGAATGATTTGAACAAAGGACGAGCAGCTGCTATGAAACAATGCAAAGGTTATCTATCATGTGTGATATGTGAAAGAAGACAGCTAGTGCCCATGGAAGCCTGAGGGTGGCAGTGTGTCATTAGTATTGGCTTGTGACCGGTCTCACTGCACACTTGTCTATGCAGCAATCAGCAGATCCAAATTCACAGAGGGGAGATCAGATTGTTCTTCTTCAAATAAAGATCCAGGTTTTGACTTCAAAGGAAATGTTACCCCCAAAACTGAGCTGTATATAATTGCTGTGATTGATTTAAAAAACCCAAATCATATTCATACAAAATTGAAATTAAACCTCAATGTTATCACTTTTGAATCACTAACAAGCACGTTTTCTCCTTTATCTGAAACTATTTCACAAAACATACCCCGTCAAGAACCTAAAAATCAGGGCAGATGCGACAGTGGCATAAAAATGAAGAGACTTTTGCATAGGCACATAGATATGCAGGGAATAGAGGGATATTGATTATGTACAGGCAGATAAGAGTTGGTCTTGGAATCATGTTCGGCACAGACATTGTGGGCCGGAGGGGCTGTTCCCGTGTTGTGCTGTTCGATGTTCCACGTTCAAGAGGCAGCATGGTTTACACATAATTCTCGAGTTAACTTTATTTAATTTTAAAGACAATGCGGGAATATGCCTCTTGCAAAAATCTGCACCATTGTACAGACATACTGCTTTGTTCATAAGGTACACCCCCATCTTGCACTGTACTCCACCACAATCTGCTACAAAATACGTCCTCTACATTCTAACACATAACCAAAGCAAAGCCAATCTTTTGGGAGGGGAGCTTAAGACAGGATGGGGAAATAAATTATTGGCAGAACAATGTGTCTGTGCAAGTGACATTCAGCCAAGCCTCTCTTAACTCTTGTCACAAAGGATGTCAGATTTACCCAATTACCTCTGTAGCTTCAACTGTACCACTCTATAAACATTAAACATACTTCTTTGAGGTCACCTTAAATAATATTTCAAGGATATGAGATCCGCAAATCCTCTCTGCTCAAACTCTGTGAAGACATTCTTTTGTCAGACCTTTTGAACCATTTGGAAAATGTGGGATTTTATTACCCCTCATCCACATTTGTAAGAGGGCATTATTCAGCCTTGTCACGGGAATTGTAATAAAATTTAACAAACGGTGGGAAACATTCAGGGGTACAACTATAAATACTGACACTCCTGTCTGTGATCATGTCTGGAGAAAGCTTCCAGCTACGTAACGTCGGATCAATCAGTAGAGACTTACTATCCATGATGATGAATTAAGAATGTCAGGATAAAAAACCTATAAAGTTCAAGTACCTTAATTGAGTCATACTTTAAAAAAATCCCCTAAGTTATATCAGTAATAGTGTAGAAAGTGTGTTGAACCAATCCTCTGCACTTCATTGATTTTACCCAATGAAGCTGTGATTACCACCAAAGACATACTGCAGTTTCCTTCACCAAGTGAACTCTAAGCTTGTGCGTAACTTGGAACTTTACTTCAATGGTCAATAATTTGCCTTGTCTTCTCCGCACCAAGCATCTAATGAACTGACTGACAACCAAACAGCTGAACAATGTAGTTTTAATAAGATCTCATCGCTTATACCAGGAAGAGCTTTACTTTAGATCTGATTATGAGCTGCTATTAGAAAGTAAACTGAAGTGGAGAAGGAAGAGGCTGCAAATGCTGGAATCTTGCAGTCTGTTTTTTTGCTTATAATATTCTTTTCCAGCACAATTTCCAAGTGGGTACAAAGTGGCCAGTTTGGAATCCATCAGGCTGAAAGAGCATTACAATTCAACTTTAGCAATCCATGCAGCATCAATACCTGACTCCATCTTACAGATTGCCACATACAAGGCAACAAAACAATGTTAGCTTTCTCTTTCCACAGATGAGGCCTGTAACAAGCACTGTAAAGTGGGATGAAAATGTGCTTCATCGATAGTGCCATGGATGAGAGAGTTGGGGATGGGGAGTCAGACACTGGTGGCAGCATACCTTCCTGAATGAATCTAGTACCATATAAAATACGGCCCTTAGTCCACACATGACATACCTTGTCAGAAATTGTTTGATAATCTTTGGGTATGAAATTGCAACCATAATGAAAAACATCCACAAGAGATACAACATATAAAATATTCATATTAACCAACATTGACACTTCACTCTTATTAAAAAGTTGAAATTAAAATTTTCAGCCCTTTTTTTTTGCAAAGTCAACACCAAAATTGCCAGTGAAAGGAAATAAAGAGATGGTAGCTACCCCACATGCTGTTAATAAAACTCAGACATTAGAATATAAATAGATTTTAGGTGTTACGTGTGAAAGAGACAAAGTAGATGTGTAAGTGCAACCCAAGCAGTGTGATTAGTTGAGCTGTGACATGCGGTAATTTGGTAAATAAAATCGACCAGGTGAATACTGTGATGGGCAATATCCAGGGAAGTAGTAAGTGCTAGTGAGGAAGATTGCCTTAGTAATGGAATGGCCCACATCCAGTTCAAGAACAGCGTGATTATATCTTCTAGAGTTGAGCTGGGATTTCCAATGCAAGAGTTATCTAAGTACCAAATACATGACTATTTTAAAAGGAAACACTCAATCAGATTCAAAAGAACATTACTCAATATATCCTTTGCTTTGTGGGATATCTTCAATATTCATCTCATATCTCCTTTTCCTAAAAATGTTGAATCTTGTTGGGATGGGTTCTTTGGATGGCTGCAGTAGTTTCTTGTGAATTTGGTTCTGCCGCAGTTAACCAAAGGCATCGCTTCAATTGAGTTTATTTAGGTTGAAAAGCTACAACAACCAGCGTCATTAGTTGTGGAACTAATGACACAAAGTGAATGATTCAAGAGATGAGTGCTTCAATAGGAAGCACATGAATATTGTTACGCAAGTTCTGCATGTCGAGTTGGTGAAATTTACCAAATACAAAATATATAAATTCTCAGGCAAGAGACCAAATGTGAGTAATAATGTTCCTTGTCTTAACGACTACCAACACAATTTTTTGTGAAGGTTCAGAAACTAGCATAACACATCATAATCTGTGGAAATGTAAACTAAAAAATCTCCAGTTGCTGCAAATCTGAAATAAAAGCAGAAAGTGCTGTAAATACTCAGATATAATAGGTTATTAACCTGAATTGGTAGCAATTATTAACTCTAACAATGTTTCTATTTTACAAAAGCTACCTGCTGAGTATTTCCAGTACTTTATGTTTTTATGTAGATTCTGCAGAGAATCCAACTTGGTAATTTGGTTCATGAAGTCAGGGATCTGGTAGTAAAATCTGCACTTCATTATTAAAAATAAATCCTATGCAATACATATAATGTGGGCTGTGCGTATTATACCTTGGTCTGCTGAAATTTAACAATTGGATCATTGTTAATAATCCAAGTAAAATTGCGCCCAACAAACAAGCTGGAAAATCTTTTGGGTTCAGGGCGTCATTACCTATGTGTATAGAAATGTAACTGCAGTACACAGAGTTAATATGACACCGTAATCCACAGGAAAGGGCATTGTGCTCAAGTATTGAGTGTTACCTTCTAAAATCAGATAGGTGAGGGAGGTTAAGCAGTTCCAGATGTCAGTATTGCTTTCTACTCCAGAGTAAGGGTCAGCAAAGAGATGCTCCAAGATTTGTCTTGCACCCAACTGGCCATAATTTATTTACCATTTCTGAGTCACTGTAACAGGCCTGTCCGGCACTGTCCTTGGGCCTCAGCTCAGATCTAGGTTGGTTGGGGGAGAGAGGGGGTTCATTGGAGGGGTCATCATGCTCCTCTTCCTCAGTCTCGCCTTCCCCTTCAGCGTTAGTGCTCCTAGTCAAGAAATCAGAGCGGGTCCGCGCCATGCGGGCTCTCTTTTTGTGCACTGGTCTTGTAACCTGATTGACCGAATAACATACAAAAATCAAAAACATGTAACTCCAAATGACGCAATGGGTCGCCATGAGCCCTGAGGAAGATTACACAAAACACACTAATGGCAAAAGAAAAGGCAAGTTATAGTAGTGAAGATTGTAAATACTGCAAGAGGTCAAAGCCATTGAGATGCTTAACAAAAACATACAAAGAACCTTGTGAACAGTAGGACCATATGTAGTAGCGTTAGGGCGTACAGGTCAGGGCATTTCATGTTACATGGCATAACTGCTGGATTATTGAACGTTCTCTCCTCTGGTGACCATACCGCAATTTCAGCTGAAAAGTAAAGTTAGGGCGGCTGATGGTGACTGAATTGTGTTTTGATTAAGAGCCCCCATCAATGCCCACAACAGTCAAAGACTGATAACATTCAACACTCCAATTTACTCATGAACAGCAGCTCTTTGGATTGATGCAGCAAGATTACTTTCTCCTGTAGAACCCATGTCAATCTACCCAAAACAGTTTGCTTGTTCATGAAATAGGGGTGTGGGGGAAATAAAAATATTAAGAAATCAAATTTAAAGGTTGAATCCTTTCATGCTTATTATGAAAACTCATGGGTAAAGGATCACAAATCTCCAGTTTGAAGCTGTGATCTTGTTATGTTCCACAGCTGGGCATTGTACAAGATTAAATTTGAATAAACCTTATTCACCACAGACTTGTGCTCCCTTCACCACCTCCATCATCATGTCCACAATTTCACAATCTACCAAACAAGATTAAATTGCTTACATCAGCTACTTTTACGAGTGATGATCTTGCCATCTTTTCTCTGAAAGCTTCATCTTCTTTGGAAAAAGCAGGAGATTTTTCCAGATTCACAGAATCTTTGTCAATCCTGTAAAGTGCAGTATTAATAATGAATAATACTCAGAGTGAAAGCAGTTTTCTCTGGATTTAACAGCATAAGCAATTGGGACTTAATCTCCATGAGTAAACACAATGACCATCATAGGCTGAGCCATACACCTAGGTACTTCAGGATGTGTCCTAAACCTTGGAGCTCAGCAGCTCAGGCAACAAATACCATCTTCTCCCTGGGTTAGACAGGACAGACTGCATGTTGCAGGGAAAGGAAATGGTGGGTAGAGTCCTGGATTTCCATCCCAACTTTCTGTCCCAGGAATCATGCTCAACTATACATCAAATGGAGCATTTAATTCAAGGTGGTAATTCCTTGCAGTAATGAGGAAGTGCAGCACCATCGAAAGCTGCCATCATTTAGATAGAAAGTTAAAGTATTTACCCGCAACTGTGACTACCTTTCAAAAAGACTTCATTAGGCGTAGAACACTTTGGAATGTCCCGATGGTGTGATATATGCTGTACAAACCCATTCACAAAATTATGATTAAGCTTAGTTGTTATGCTGCTGTGGTTATAAAGACTAGTGTACAAATAATAGCTATTAGGTGAGTATCAGAGGGCTGAGATTAGACAAATATAATTTAACTATCTAAATTCCAGCTCTATACTCAATTACATTTTGGGGATTCCCTCACAGTTCAACATCTAAGTCATTCATAGAGCTGTACAGCATGGAAACAGTCCTTTTGTCCCACCTTGCCCATGCCCTTCCCACCTTGGCCCATCACCCCCTAAACCCTTCCTATTCATATCATTGTCCAGATACCTTACAAAAGTCGTAATGTGCTTCTACAGCTTCTCCTGGCAGCTTATTCTAGATATGGATTACCCACTGAGTGAAAAGGTTGCCCAAGGTCCCTCTTAGCCCTCTCCCATCTCATCTTAAGCCAATGTCCACTAGAAAAGACCGAGAGTATTCACTTTACCCATGCTGCTCATGATCTTGTACACCTCACTAAGGTCCTTCAGTAGAATAGAAAGAAATCCAAAATCATTTGGAGCTGTGGGTGAAATACTTCAAAACAATTTACCCTTATTATGTTTTAAATGATTCTTAGATTACACTCTCTTCTCCTTTGTGTTACATAGTCATTAGTCAACTTTCAACACTCAATTATGAACTTGCACCTTAAATTGAACACTGTGCATGTTTTGGCAAGCAAGTGAAAGTGAGAGTTAGCGGCTCAGCAATGAAAATAGCTGTGAAATATATTGATGAATTGAACTTTCTTATTCTGTATATCTGGGTGTCACTGGCAAGGCCACTATTTATTGCCCATCCTCTAACTACTGAACAAATCTAGGCCTCCTGGTACTCCCACAATGCTGTTGGGTAGGAATTTTTAACATTTAAACCCAGAGATATATTTCCAAATCAGAATGTATGCAACTTGGAGGGGAATCTGCAGGTGCCAGTATTCTCCCAGGCCAGCTGCCCTTGCCTTTCTTGTTGGTGGAGCTCGCGAGTTTGGTCAGTGCCGTCCAAATAGCCCTGATGAATAACCGTAATACATTTTGTACATAACATAGGACATAAACCAGTTGGCAAATTAACCAACCAATCTTTGGGATGTGGTAGAAAACTGGAGCACTCAGAGGAAACCCAGGCAGTCACAGGGAGAACATGCAATCTCCACACAAACACTACTGGAGGATTGAACCTGAGTTGCTAGAGCTGTCAGCAGCAGTGGTGCTAGCTGCACCACTGGGCCATTCTGATGGTGTTGAACCTCTTGTAGTTGCTGCAGCTGCACTCATCCAGACAAGTGGAAATGATTCCATAATGGACTGGACTTGTACCTTTCATTTGGTGGAAAAGCTCGGAGGCGTCAGGAGGTAAGTCACTCGGCACAGGACTGTATCTTATTGTCATGGCTTCACAAGGCTGCTCGGTTGACTTGGATGTCCAGGATATTGGTGGTAGTATAATTCACCAATGATAATGACACAATGTCAAGAGTTGGTCAGACATGCCTCTCTTTGTGAGACACATCATTGCCTGGTACTATTCTGCCATGAATGTTACGTAGAAAACTTTCAAAAGGTCCTGTTTCTTGAGCTATGTCATAAGGTCATACGTGATAGGAGTACAATTAGGCCATTCGGCCCATCGAGTCTATTCTGCCATTTGATCATGCCTGATCTATCTCTCCCTCCTAACCCCATTCTCCTGCCTCCCCATAATTTATGTGGGGGGAGTTTATTTCTGTAGTTTATTATTTTTCCTTGATTTAAAGAGATAACTGCATAAAATGTGAATATCATTGAAATGGAACAAGCAAATAAGCCTTTCCGAACCAGGCCAGTTTCTTCATCGCTCTCCACCTAAGCCTCACTGATTATTCCACTGCTGCTTATGTTAGTGCTCTATTAGAATTTGTTTTGAGCAGACTTTAACCGAGTTTATTTATACTCCAGACTAATCAAGAAAAATAACTTACTTGCTCAGTGTATTCTTGTCTTTCGGCAAAAAGAATAAGACGTTGTTCCTGTCCTTGGCTGTATAATTGGTCGACTCTTCTTTTGTGCTTGCACGCGCTTTTTGAGGTTGAGCCTGTGGGAAGTGCTCTGAACTGGGAAGAGTTTCACGGGACTCCAAGCTCAGCTTAGGGGCCCAGCCGTCTGGCTTATTGAATTCCTGTTGGCCACTTGGTTGCAGCTCCTTAATTTCAAAAAACATCGTGACAGGTCTATTTCTTCCTGTGGACTGACCCGAGGTATTGTCAGTATTTAAAGATTCCGCAGTGTTCAATAACTTAGACTCAGTGTCTGCTGCTGAAAGCGAATCAGAACTGATAGCTCGATCCCATTTTCTGTCTTGCTGCAGAACAAGAAAAGACTGAGGCCTGTCTGCCTGCGTGCTTGGAGATTTGTAAAGAACCTGAGGACAATCATTCTGTCTGCCCTGCTCTATCTTCTGTAGAGCTTCCCCTCGCTGTCTCTCAAACATATCCTTCTCCTGCTTTTCAAAAACTTTGCGTTGTTTCTCAAGGATTTCTTTCTGCTGCCTTATCTGTTCCATCATTTCCTTCTCATTTTGCTGCCGTCTCTGTCTCTGTCTCTCTGCCTGCTGTACATTTAACCATTCCAACTTTTCCAGAATTGTGGTCTGTGGGAAGGAATCCATGTTTGCGTCCATGGCAGGTTCCACTGCGGCAGATTCACCATAGAGCGGTGAGGCCTTGTCATCTTCCGCTCTGCTTGTTTTGGGTCTGATGGTAGTGTCTTTGAATTTATGGCTGTCAGTACCTACAGCAGTAGTGTCATTTGGCACAGGGCTACTATCTTGATTTGGCAACAAGCTTGAAAAACTGGATTCCTGCTTAGCCAATGGTCTAGGACTGGGAGACCAATCTTCCGAACTTGATCTTTGAAAATCACACTCCTTGTTGGCTGTTCCTGGAGACATGGAAATATGACTATGAGAATTAGTGTTAGCATGAGAACTGGAAGACAGGTTATTTCCATTAAGTTGGAGGTCAGTGGACAGACCGTGATCAATGAACTTTGGACTAGGTGAAAGATTATCCTGAGTAGTATGTAGGCCGGAATCAGAGACCAAGTCATCAGAAACAGTTAAAGATAGTTTTCTCTTATGGCCATCATCACCACTGGGTACCTCAAAACTACCTCTCGAGCTCTCACTGTCTGGTGTTCCCTGAGGAGACAAGGAGTTTACACTGTCAGAAATCAGCTCATTGGACCACCGCCCTTCCTCTGAGGGAGACACACCTCCTGACCTCACCTTCAGCAGTCCAAGACTGAATATGGCCTGCTCCAATTCTCTCATTCTCCGACTGTTTCGTTTGGCACGCACCACTTTCTGCTTATCGGGGTCTCCGGGCAACGACTTTGGTCTCTCCCTCACAGTGACACACTGGAGCAAATTTGCACTATTGGCAAAGTTGAAAGTTCCAGCCTGTATATCTGCAGATCTATCATTGCAGTCAGCAGGTACACCCTGAATGTCATTGTCTTTCAAAACAGGGCTCTCATTCAGTTCAGATTCCAATTTTTTTAGATCAGATACAGCGAGCTGAGAAAGATTTTCGTCCAAGTGTTCATCCAATCCTCTTTTTTGTTCATCATCCAGCTGTTTTTTTTCTTTACACTTTTGTCTTTTCAATGCCTGAAATCTAAAACAAGAAGCAAAAATTCAATTGTGATCATTAAAGGGGCTGGAATTTATGTGTTTTTGTTCGGTTAAAATGCTCTCAATGCTCATTGCATAATTATACTTAAATTCTATTCAAACAATGGTTTCAAATTCAATCATCGCAGGTGCAAAAATACTATAACTCACCTCAACAAGCCACATGGGGAGGGAGGGAGAAAGAGCGGGAGAGAGAGAGAGTGAGAGGGTGGGAGACAGTGCGAGAGAGCGAGCGAGAGGGCAAGTGCGCAATGAGAGAGAGAGGGCGAGAGAGAGTAATTACCCTCCAGTAATGATAACCTGAATGCAAATATGAGTAGCAGTAAGTGTATCTGTGACTGACATGCTGGATACACACACTCAGTACTGCTGCAGCTGGTCATGAATATAATTTAATTGTAAGGTATGCAAATAAGAAGCAAAAACAAGTCTTGTATTATTACCTGCGTCGCACCACAAATCCTCGGTTTGCTGCTTGAATTTTAATGATGCTATCCCTGAAAGCTCTGTACGTTTGCATTTCCTTGTACCTTCTCCAATATTTCTGAATGCAGAGTGCTGCAAGCTTGTACCTGCAATAATCACGCCAGCACCTTTGTATAACAATAGCTGCATCACGCATTTGCAAGTACATCTTTCTCTGGCTGTAGCCTTTCCACACAGCCTGAATAGTAGTTGCTGCTGCATCTGAGACACTGGGGTCTGTGTAGATGAGGTTCTGACTCATTTTGTAGTTTTGCCAATAATTCTGCAAAGAAATAATGAACAAAATTGAGAAAATCTAGAATATCATCACATCTGTTTCTGTTTGTGTTGCCATGAAAATCAACATTGTTAAAAAACATTTTGCAAAAAGGACATCCAACAGCGTGTTCTAAATATGCACATAACTAGTCAAGGGGTGTGTGTACACTGACAAGAAATAGTTAACAGCAAGGTTTAACCACCTCTCTGTTCACATCCAACCTGCAAAGCCCTAAAGAAAACTGGTTTGGGCAGACTTAGTCCAATCACTAGTAGGAACCCAAATAAATCTGGCAAGGAATTGACAATTAAACTAATAAAGCAAATCACCAAGGAACAAGAAAATAAAGTCACCATACTCAGATGTTTCAAACAGAATGAAACAGTAACAGCAGTTGTGTCCAGCCCAATCATGGGTATTCACCTCCCCATCATCAAAAGGATCTGCCTCATAAAGGAAGCTAATATCGTCAGACTCTCACCGCCCTGGCCACGTTCTAACCTTGTTGCTACCAATGGAAAGAAGGTAGAGAAGCCCGAAAGCCGTCTCTGCCGGGGTTCAAGAATAGATTCTTCCCAGCGACAATCAGGCTCTTGAACCCCACTGCACGGCACTAACCACAACCCTACCTCAGCAACAATCTATTATGGACATTATTTCAGTTTGCACCATGAATTTGGGGTTTGAACTATAATGGTCTGATCACCTAGTATTACTAGTTATTAATTTATTGTATTACTGATTATTGCATGCATATTTGTTGCATTATTGTTAGAAGTGAAGCAAGTAAGAATTTCATTGTTCCATTTCCGGTACATATGACAATGAAACACTCTGAGCTCTGCTTTGACTCCTGCTATCAAAACAGAATCAATCAAACTTTATGGCACAAGCTGCCTTTTGCAGACAAGCATGAGAGGACAAACAATGTGTAAAGTGCAGAGTTGCTTCACCTTAAGAGGGGCTCCCTCCCAAGAGTAGTATTAAACCTGTGTACTGGGCTCTGCTATGATCATGGCAGCTTTCAGTTCTGTACAAACCTGTATCACAACCGCAGCTCGTTTCATCTGCAGGAACTGTCGCCGTTCAAGTGCAGTGCGAAACCACCTCTGAAGCAAAATTATTCTCCTAAGGACCTCCTTGTGTAGCATGTTTTGCAATCTTTGACGCTCACTCTCCTTCATAAATATCTACAGAGGAAGATGCAGGACAAATGCAACAAATATTACACAGCAAAGAACGCATGAACAAGTAAATACACAGATGTGATAATGTCCACTGAAACAGCACCACCAATGAAGCAAAACATTTCTGTGTACTACATAGTGTGAGAAAAAGAGACTGCAATGGTATTTGATAACAGTCAGAAGGACGGAACTAAGGCAGAGTCTAGGGATCTTAGAGGTGCAGAATGGCCAAGGTTATGTTCCTGACAGTGGTCAAGGTGTTGGTGTATTGGTGTTGGGTAACTGGGAAGGGGTGGTTCAAATTCTCAACTTGAGCCTATCTAGCTTTCTGGTGACTCATGCCTAAAGGTACAAATGGATATTGGATGGAGGAAGCATTACAGTCAAGTTCAATCCTCAAACCTACAAACTTTTACCATCAAACTCGTCAAACTGAGGAAGGGAAGCTGTGGTTCAACTCATAACTAACATGAACAAATGCATTCAGAAAACCAAACAGATGTCTGCCATTAAAGGAAGATGTTTCATCTTCTCTTTGAGCAAATACAGCCACTTTTGGAAGAGGCAATGAGACCCCCCGGTTGTATCAGAAATATTGTAACACACCCTTTACGAGCTTGTGACTCTAGAGTAGGATTTCAGAGCATCATACATTTTGTTGTCATTATAAATTTACATGATGGCTTCTAACGGTACATTAAGCCAATCCAGCCCATTTGCTGTTTCATACTGTAAAACGCACCATTGTCTCGCCTACTTGATAGTTGTTTGTGTTGAGGTTTACACTTCTCACAAAATCCCGAATACTGCGTTGAGAAGAGGTGGTACTTTGCGGCAAAAGCACATGGAAATGATCGGCGAATTCCTGAAATATTTCAAAACACATCTCACGTCACCTGTGTTGAGCACATCAAATAAAGCACTCTACTGCTCGGGAAGGCATTACCCAGGCACAACGGGAAGAGAAACCAGATAAGGATTAGAATCCAAATCCAGGATGCACTTCCCCCAGCAATAAAAATGACATTACATGCATGCTGAATCACCCACTAGGATCCAACCAGGCGCTGTTGAATGCGATGATCTCAGCAAAGGCAGCAATTGAATCACAACAGTAGGTAGTGTTGCAGCAGACAAAGAGAACAGAAAATACAGCTAGACTTCCACTCCTGATCACAACATGGATTCCTGCCAGAAATACACTCATGAATGTGAATGTCGCCACAGACATTCAGATAGCCTGATGACATTTAGATCATGATTTGTATTTGAAGAACAGACAATTTAGTGGTACCAGGGTGTGGCGGAAAGGGGGGGGGGGGATGGAAATAATAGCGCCCATGAACTGCAAACTGAATAACTGTCGGAGAGGTGACAAATCCTGAGGACCTTCATTCTAAAATTACTCTATAAAGGAAAAGTAATTGGAATGAGCCTACCAGACAGGGTATAGATTTGGAGATAGTCTGCTCTGTATAGAACTGAAGATAAGGTCACAGATGTTAATGCAAACAACAATTTCTCACCTTATCTGACAAATTTTAATTTGTTGATAAAATAAAGTGCAAATTGACCCAAGTCTAGAGAAGTTTACATAATTCCACCAGCTTTTAGCATTTGGTGCAATGGGGTTTAGATATTTCAATCACTGGAATTCAGTTCAACTTGTAATCAACTGGTTTACGATATTTATGGTGCACCTTTTAAATTGATACAATTTATAAATCCAATTTAAAGCAGAATTATGCATAAAAAAACAAAACTCACGAGTAATCAGAGGTACTTGCCTGGAATGTGTACTTAATACTGTAGCCTGATTGTCGGATCCTGACCGTTTCCAGCATGCCTGTATACCGCAGTTGTCTCAGGACTAGATGATCATTGAAGCGCAATGGAAGCTGTCAAGTTGACAAAAATAAATGTAGCCATGTCCTGCATTCACAATTGTTCCCACCTTGCCTGACAAACGCAATGTGCTCACTTGATCCTAATCTTTTTGACCACATTTCTTCCATTTACAACCTTTCCAGATGCCTAAAGAAAGGTCCCCACGCACCATGTCTCCTATCCATGTTCTCCATAGATACTGCCTGTCCCGCTGAGTTACTCCAGCATTTTGTGTCTATCATCTTGTAATGAGACTGGGTTTCAGATGTACACTGGGCACACCAAGATCCATTACTCTGCCACTCACTTCTATTTCAGAATAGTTGAATAGGGTGACCTGTTCAAAAGCCACCACCCCCCAACCATGCTTCAGACTGCCACACCAGTATTTAAAAAATGCATTCTCATAACAGACTTAGACCTACCCCTCCATAATCTCATTCAGCCTTAACTGCACCCCTGAGAAACCTCTTTAAATGTTAATGGCTTTATGCAAGTGCAAACTATTATTCTAATGAATTATAATTATTATAATGTTGCTCTCTCCAAAGATTTCCCATCCTCTCATGTATTACTAGCAATTGCTAGCATTTCACCTATCTGTACAATTTACCCTGTTCTACCAAGTTTAGTCTTCAATTCTGGTTTCTCAACTAATTTGTCATTAAATTGAGGAATAGATACAATACCTTTTCTGCATTTGATCGGATGCACTTGACAAAGTAAGGCTCTGCCTGTCCCAAGGTCTCCATGAGCTTATTGAGAGAAGCCTGCATGAGGAAAAAAATTGTTGTAAATGAGTAATTACTCCATCAACAAGATAAAATGTACACAATGACAGAAAATAAAATGACATTAATGCACCTCCTATGCTGAAGATAAAGCATTACACAAAATGCAAGTATAATCGAAGCACTATGCTCTGTGGTCCCTCCCATACCGAGCTGAATGGTAATGAGCAACAAAAGTATTAACAGGAGATGGATACTCCAAGAACATCCCCGTCCTCAGTGAGAACGGAGGTCATTTATAAAATGCACAAATGGGCAACGGAAGCAATGGGGAAAAATCCTATCATCCCACTTTACTTGAAACTTAAAGAGTCATATCCATGCCATGTGGAAAAAGGTTTTTAAAAAGTTATACAGAAGGATGATTTACTATCTGAAATGAATTGTCTTAAAGGCATAGACTTAGAATTCACACAAATGGCACTTTCAGTAAATCAAACCTTACAAGGTATTGCTCACAGGGGAACTCTTCTCAAGTTAAGAGGTGAATACGATAATTATCCCCAACAGCTCATGTCAATTCTTAATTAAATGCTCTTCTTAACCACCTCAGAAATAGTTTATTCAAGGCATGGTGCGGCAAGAAGCCAACCAGCTGAGGTTATTTAATGTACACAGAATGCTAAGGTGCAAGAGAAGTAAGTTATGGTGAATCCATGTTTTTAGTCCTCATTATATCCATACCATTCAATGTTTATTTGTTATTTTCTACGTTCCTGAGATTTGTAGGGCAGGTTATAACTCTCTTAAGTGATGTGAACGACCTACATGTGCAGGCATGAAAGATATCCCAAAACAAAAAAGATTCAAAGAGTTATCAGAAACCATTGGATTACTGGCTACACAGTGAACACATACGAGTATCTGGATCTAGTCGATGAAGATGTGGCATTGAGCGCAAAATATTCAAAAAGAAAATGTCAGAGGAAAGAACCCACTTACCTGGAATTGAGCACTGATGCTGGGTGGCTTTTTCTTTTTGTGCAAGTGGAGTAGAGACTTGGTGATGCGGTCATGAAGTGTCAGGCTAGCCAGATACTTCAGTGACTTCACATCTAATAAGTGCTGCAGAATGGAGAGAAACACAAAGCACCATTTTAAAACAGTTGGCAGCACTGCCTCAAATGTTCTCTATGGTTTAATCAGCGCTAGCGGCGAGTAAGTTGGAATGGAAAGATCAGCGAGAGACATTGACTACATTCTATGTACATGTTCAAGTTTATTGACATATGCCAAGTTCGGTGTGGTACAGGTACAATGAAAAATCTTACTTGTTGCTGCATCCCAGGTACGGAGATTCAGACATGTACACAGAAACAAGTTATAAATAAATTATATATGAAATTCCAAAAGAAAGAAAAGACTGCAAAAAAAGAGATTAGTGCAAAAACGTAATTGAAACAAAAACAAGTCGTTGGTAGTGCAGGAGATGAGCAGTGTTCTGTTGTTGAGGTCGGATTAGGGTTATGTAGGTTGGTTCAAGAACCTGATAGTTGTGGGAAACTAGTTATTCCTGGTTCTGACGGTGTGGGATTTGAGACTTGTGTACCTCATGCCTGATGGTAGAAGTGAAAAGAGGGCATGGCCCCAGTGGTAGGGATCATTGATATCTTAGTGAAATATGCAAACCATAACACAAGGAAAGTACGAGGGAAAGATGGAAATGTTCTAATTCATTCACTAGATGTGGACATTGCAGCTAATGCCACCACTTACTGTCCAAACCAAACTATCCTGATCTGATGAGACATTTAAAAGACAACTACGTACATGGGTGGGTCAGAACTCGTGTTGACCAGACTAGATAAGGACAGCAGATTTCCTTCCCCAAAATACACCAGTGAACCAGATGGGTTTATAAATAATACTGTTGTTTTGTAATGGTATTTTCCTGAGACTAGTTTTATTTTGAAATCTATTTAAAGACAAAATGAAACTTTTATGAATATTTTTGTGGACTTTTCTGACCACAGCATGGGAAGAAGTCAAGAAGGCACACAGAATGGAACCAGACACCTTGTCACCATGTCCATGCACCTACATACACCAATCCCACACTATTCTCCCTACGTTCCCCTCACTTCACCTCAGATCTTACCCCTCACCACACACAAATGTCACTTTACAGTTGCTGATTAACCTAACCATCTGCATGGATTGCAATCAGAGATGCAGCGTGGAAACAGGCCCTTCAGCCCACCGAGTCCACGCCGACCATAAAGAAGCAATCAATAAAGAGCCTGGAAATAAAGCACAATTAGCTCCAAGTCCAATGCAGGAATTTATTCAGTAAACATTAGCTTGTGAAGCTGG
This sequence comes from Malacoraja senta, assembly GCA_038087875.1. Taxonomy (NCBI): domain Eukaryota; kingdom Metazoa; phylum Chordata; class Chondrichthyes; order Rajiformes; family Rajidae; genus Malacoraja; species Malacoraja senta. The sequence goes on from CM075993.1 coordinate 1,191,298, forward strand.
GTAAAACGGATATGAGCTGCTGGAAGAGCTGGTACGTTTCACTCATCAGCAAGCCTGTACGTTTCCATCTTTGGTAACTGAGTTGAAAGGAGGGAAGCTGTTTGCCAACTCAAAAATAACAGTGTGTTCATCATCCGTGTGTTCATCATCCGTGTGTGAATCATTTGTGTGTGAATCATCCGTGTGTGAATCATTTGTGTGTGAATCATTTGCAGCTTTACTGCCACAACTTACACTGTTCCACTGACTGGCTACAGATTCAAATCAGCACCCAGTTAGTGGTGTAGAAATGGGATGCCCGTCAGAGGTAAAGAAAGGAGGGGGGGTAGAGAAACAAGAGTACTGAGCTACAAATACTTCCACCAGTGGGAGAATCTAGGACCAGAGGTCATAGCCTCAGAATTAAAGGACATTCCTTTAGGAAGATGAGGATGAATTTCTTTAGTCAGAGGGTGGTGGAAATTATTGTCACAGAACGCTGTGGAGGCCAAGTCAATAGATACTTTTAAGGACGAGATGGAATCTTGATTGGTACGGGTGACAGGGGCTATGGGGAGATGGCAGGAAAATTGGGTTGAGAGGTACAGCAGGCAGGTACAGCAGGCAGTGAAGAAAGCTAATGGCATGTTGGCCTTCATAACAAGAGGAGTTGAGTATAGGAGCAAAGAGATCCTTCTGCAGTTGTACAGGGCCCTGGTGTGAGCACACCTGGAGTATTGTGTGCAGTTTTGGTATCCAAATTTGAGGAAGGACATTCTTGCTATTGAGGGAGTGCAGCATTGGTGTACGAGGTTAAATCCCGGTATGGCGGGACTGTCACATGTTGAAAGAATAGAGCAGCTTGGCATGTATACACTGGAATTTAGAAGGATGAGAGGGAATCTTATTGAAACATATAAGATTAGTAAGGGATTGGACACACTAGCGGCAGGAAACATGTTCCTGATGTTGGGGGAGTCCAGACCGCGGGACTGGGCTAGTCGAACCTCCTGCGACTTTGGAGTTTCCCGACATCAGTCTCTACCCGAGACTGCGAGCTCCTCGATGTTGAAATCCGCAGGCCACGGTTTGAGCGTCGATTCCAGGCAAGGGATCGCAGGCTCCGATGGTAAGTCCACGGCCCCGCGGTGGGGCTCAAAGTCAGTCTCTAGCAAGGCCTCCAGCTCCATGATGTTAGGCCGCAGAGCGACCGGAGATACGATCCGGAAAACAACCCGATTTCCGGCAAGGTAAGAGATTGAGGAAAAAGTTTCCTCTGACCCCCTCTCCCACATAAAACAAACCAGAGAACATTAACACATACTTTTAAAACACACTGAAAATAACAAAAAAGACGAAAAGACAGACAGACTGTTGGTGAGGCTGCCATCGCTGACAGTGCCACCCAGTGGAATATGTGGATGATCAGCCATGATCATAGTGAATGGCGGTGCTGGCTTGAAGGGCCGAATTGGCTACTCCTGCACCTATTGTCTATTGAATGACCTAATTCTGCTCCAATCATTTATGAAATTCAGAAGACTCATCTGATACTTTAACGATTTCTCACAACAGTCATTTTAGCAAATCAAAACTCTCTGTGCACAAACATAATTTACAATGTCATTGTGATCATCATGCATAGGCCAAGATAAACAGCACACATCAGTAACATCAGTACACATTCTCACCTTTGGCAAAACTGGTTTGGCTTTTGTGTTCTTACTCCTCCTAGTAAAAGAACAAAAGGGGTTGCAATCAGCACACAACGATTTGCTACTGTGGTCAGACATCATCAGTGATATTAAAACAACCATCACACTGGGTTTCTTCACACTTGTTAGGATGGTCATAATAAAACTATTTGGACCAAACACATCTGAATATATTGACATCAGAAAGATTTCCCGAGTTTGAGGGGTAAAACAGGTGAATGCACAAACTGCACTATGGCCAATGGAAGTTCTTACATAGTTAGTATCAATCCCTTTTGGATTAATGTCCAAAATTGTTTTGTTTACATAAATAATACATTCACAAGAAATGTTAGCAACTTGAATGCAGTGTTTTTCTCAGGATAAGGGAATCAAGAACTAGAGGCCAGAGGATTAAGGTGGGTGAGAGGGAAAGGATTTAACAACAACCTGAGGGATATTTTCACACAGAGGGTGGTGGATATATGGAACAAGCTTAGAGTAAGTAGTTGAGGCAGGTACAATAATAACATATAAAATACATTGGACAGGTACATGGATGGGAAAGGTTTGGAGGGATATAGGCCAAACACAGGCAAATGGGATGAGCTTAGATGGGACATCTTGGTCAGTATAGATGAGTTGGACTGGACACTGGAGGACCCATTTCTGTGCTGTACAACTCTATGACTCTACATTTGGATTTAGTCACCTCATGTACATGCTTCAAGGATTCCCCATTTTTCATCATTGGGGCATCATTTAGTTTCTGACTTAGACATGCAATGACTTCCACACATCTCCTCAGAAATATGATACACGGAAGGCATAGCAAAGAGAGGCCCTGTATGATTTCTTGATAGTCTCACAACCAAAAAAGTAATAATGCATACTGACAATGTGGAGGAGCCCTGCCAAATGGAGTCTGAATCCATGATGTAATGCATCAGATCTACAGTAATACAGCCTTCCTGAAAACCTCAGGCTATTGCTAATATTTGACTATTGCTAAATCTATCTCTCCAACGTTACTTTCCATTTCCCATTCCTGAAGGCTGCAACTTTTGCTTTCCTACATTTCCACAGGCATTGATCTCCACCATGTGGATACTATTTATGAGACCTTGTTTTGTATTGGCAAGGTTTTCAGTTATAAAACGCAGAACATCACGCACTTTCTAACTGCTTAGAAGCAGGATGCGTTTTTTTTCTCCCTGTCTCCTTGATCTGGAGATATCAAATTGCAGTATGTCACAGCAATTCTTGATTAAATTAAAAATAGCAAGCATTTATTTGATGCAGCAGTCAAGTCATACAAAAAGACATTTCATATACATTCATGGTTAAAAGAGAGCCTGCAAAGTAGACGTGGAAATCAGATTAAGAGGAGGTTCTTTGTCTCTTCGAACCTGTTCCATCATTCATCAACTTCATGGCTAATCCTCTATCTCAGCCTCTTTTCCTGCACTCGCACCAGATCCCCGTTTCATGAATGTCCAGAGATCTATTAGTCTCAGTTCTGCCTGAATTAAATAAGCCTCGACAGATGCAGAATGGAGAATTCCTAAGATTTATGTAGACATATGGAAGGCTCCCGACCCAAAACATTGCCTATCCATATTCTCCTAAGATACTGCCTGGCCCGCTGAGTTACTCCAGCACTTTGTGGCTTTTTTCCTAAGTTACATCATCCTGTGACTGAAGAGGCTTTTCCTTATGTCAGTCCTTGATGGCCTATCCCTTCTTCTCACACTGTGAGCACTAGTTCTGGGCTCCTCAGCCAGGGAAAACAATCTGCTTGCATCCAGACCTGTAAGTTTCAGACATTATCGTTCATTCTTCAAAACTCGAGAGAGAATACAGGTTTTGATTAATCAATTTATTCCCATACACCAAACACACCAGGAACCTGACCAGTGATTTTTTTGCTGAGCCTCTATGGTAAGTTTTTTTTTCCTCTCTAAAAAGCAAAGTGCTGGAGAAACTCAGCAAGTCAGGCAGCATCTGTGGAGGGAAATAGACAGATGCTGTTTTGGGTTGGATCCTTCTGCAGACTCCTGGTGTGGTCTCACCAAGGTTCTGCATTATTGCAGTAAAACAGATGCAGGTAAGTCTCGATCCAAAAATTATTTGCACTTTTAAGATGGATACAGAACTGTATACTTACATTAGAATACCGTGAGCTCTTTCCAAAAGCTTAGTGCTGGCAGAACTTAGAAAAATGCCTTCATCGTCAATCAAGGAATGGCTAGGGTTGAGCCTTGTACTCTGGACACTTGTTCTTCCATTCCAGCTTATGCCCTGTAGGTCACTGTGCAAAACAAAGAGAAAAACATCAGTGGTAAAAATACAAATAAAGCCCACCTTTTCCCAGATCCAACACAAAAAAAAAGGAAATAACAGCAGGCTCATCAACATCAGAAAGACCAAAAGTAATTAATGTTGACGCATCACCCTTTTAGACTGGCTTCCGATTTCAATAAGGGTCTGTTAAATTTTTATTGAAACAATGAATTTAGGAATATGTCACAATATTCTTATGAAATTGCATTGTGAACTGTTAGCTATGCTTTTCCCCCCAAAGATACTGCCGACCTGCCACGTTTTCCCAAACTCTTCAGGTTTTATTTGTTTTAATCTGTTCATCTATTTTCTTGAATGTAAGATTATGATTACCGCATTTCCGTGGATAAGATATAAAAAAGCAGAGACTTAATCACTACTGATCCAGCCTCTGCAGACTTTAATAATCGTCCTCTCTCTGCCTTTGTCACCTATTCCTCAGGAAAAACTCAAATTCAAATTGAAATAATTCTGCAATCATTCTCATTGTAATAAATGTAATGACTTGAACACACAGACATACTGAGGCAGTGGCAATGCCATACCAAAACCCATTAATGTTTTGACCTGTTAAATGAAACTGGAAGATGTAAAATTGAGTCGGTCAAGTACATGTATTTAAATGCGATTCTTTCCAACCTTAGCAAAAATATAAAAAACAGTGTTCTATGATAACCTTTAGCATTCTCAGTTTAACAATGAAAATCTGAAATCAATAGAACAAAAAATATGAAATGCAAATGCTGAAAATACTCAACACTTTAACATGAAGAATAACAGAGATACCGTGTGACAAAAGGATTTAAATCTTGTAGTTCTTAAACCAGGTTCGATCAGATTTTGTCTAGTTTTAATTTTAGAGATTCATCTTGGTGTAACCTCTCACCCTTTCTTCACTGTCTGCATCTCCAACTTTTGTGTCAACTGCAAATTACTAATCAACTGATCCACACTTTCATCCAAATCACTTACATATATCACAAACAACTGAGGTCCCAGTACTGATCCCTGTAGGGATTTGTAACTGTGGAGTTTAAGATGCACGGGGTGGGTAGGGATGATAATTTGAACATGAAAGAGAATTTCTTAATTTTAGAAGTCCCATAGGTGATGGAAGTAATTAGTCTGCTGAACAAGAGTGAACAACTCTAATTTAAATATAGGGCAACAAAATAAATCACTTCCTGGTACGTGCAGATTTCATTCTTAATATTTAGACAAATTGAAAGGTTTATTCACAACTACAATAACTGGGAGTAGTGAACCCAAGATTTTTTTATTATTCTGCTGGCAATCCCATATGTTCCGAATGAAGTCACACAGGAAGCAGCTGTATGATTAATAAGGTTACTAAGCAACTAAAAGGATGCACAATAAATCACAAGTGTATGTCTTCACCAAAGCAATTATGAAGACATTTCAGAAATGAGTTAGCAATGCAGTGAGATCAGTTTACACTTTTGCAATCTATCTCCATGTTAATTTAACAGCCTCTCGCCATTCGCAAACACCCAGAATATGCACCATCATAAGAACTCAATTCACATAATTTCTGATTTTGTTACAATCAAATTTCCCAGATGGTCACTGCAGGCTGAACTTCATAGCTCAAGATTTGCTTAAAGTTCTCGCCAAAAAATGGACATGAACAGTATTGTTATAACTGGGTTAGTCCTGGTGAAATTAAATGGAAGTTATGAAATATTAAAGTTATTGATTCAAAAATAGGTCCATATTAAAACTGTCAAGTGCATCACTGAATAAGACCAATCACGCCAGCTTCCTGAACACTTGACCTCTGATCTCTCATGCTGATAGAAAAGCCCTCTCTGCAGACCATACTTGCAAGAAATGCAGACATTCCAGTGCTGAGAATAGCATACATGCTCAACTGCTCACATAAAGAGCAACAAAGGTGAGGTTCACTTTGTGTTGTGACCCCAAGCCGGGATAGCAGGAACTAGGCTTGTTGCCCCTGGTTGTGAGAAAAGATGGAAACAAATAGATTAACGCAATGCTGTTGTGTAGGAAGGAACTGCAGATGCTGGTTTACATCGAAGATAGATACAAAATGCTGGAGTAACTCAGCAGGACAGGCAGCATCTCTGGATAGAAGGAATGGGTGACGTTTTGGGTCGAGACCCTTATTCAGACTGAGAGTCAGGGGAGAGGGAGGCACAGAGATAAGAAAGGGTTTGTGAAAACGAGACATCAAAGGGGACGAAGTTCAAGGAAAATGAAGAATAGATCATTGTTAGCTAGGAGAAGGTGACAACGAAGCATACAGAGATAAATGTTAATCAAGGGGACACAGATGGGTCAGAGAACTAGAAAGGGGGAGGAATGGAGAGAGAGGGAAAGCCTGGGTTACTTGAAGTTAGAGAAGTCAATATTCATACCGGTGGGTGCAAGGTGCCCAAGCAAAATATGAGGTGCTGTTCCTCCAATTTGCGCTGGGCCTCACTCTGACAGTGGAAGGGGCCTAGGGCAGAAAGGTCAGTGTGGGAATGGGAGGAGGAGTTAAAGTGTTTAGCAACCAGGAGATCAGGTAGGTTTAGGCAGATTGAGTGTCTTCCTCTCCCGACTCAATCTGAAGAAGGGTCTCGACCAGAAACGTCACCCATTCCTTCTATCCAGATATATACTGAGTTACTCCAGCATTTTGTGTCTAACACAATGCTCTTGATTTGTGACTTGTTATGGAAGGTGCAAATTATTTGCTCATTATTCTTTTGTCAATAGCTTTATTAGGCAACATGAGGCAGATTAACACTTCAATTATAGGAAGCTAGATTTTACAGTACCTGCATCCAAAGTAACAAAATATTTTGTGTAAAAATGTTTTTAAGACAGCCTCTCTTGGCTGGGATGTCACCAATTACCCAATAGCCTGTTAATGCTCAAGGTTTAATACCCCACAAGTATGATGATGTCAAAACACAATTTCCAAATTTGCAGATGACATAAAACTTGGCAGCACTGAGAACTGTGAGGATAGAGATACCAACAGACAAACATATGGCAGAGGAAATATAATGCGGAGAAATGAGGTAATGCAGTTTGAGAGGAAGAATAGAGAAAAAATGGTCTCCTCCTGTGCCGTAAGTGTTCTACGATTCTATGAACTCACGGTTCAGCACAAGTCACTGTGTTTTGGGTAGTGTGGCAACGGGGATATACCGTGGTACAGAATAAGCCATTATTTTCTTAAAAGAATTGATGGGAATAAATGAATATTCTCTTTAGAGCAGCAGACTATAGGAGGGCTAACAAGTAAGGCAACCAGAGATTCCCAGGCCTGAACCAAATCTCAGGTCTGACTTTGGCTCACAGTCAAAGCTCAACTTGAGCCAATTAAAAGAGGGAAGTGTGAGAAAAATGATGCTCAACACACAAATAGCCAATAAATAGTGTCACATTTTTAAATTCAAACAATTCTAATGAATATTGATTTTGGGGCTTAAACTTCAATCTAATACACAAACTCACTGCTTTGAACTATGCTCTCCTCTCATTTCATTCATCTTTTCCAGACTATCTATGGTTAATAAGCATTTACCATCACCTCATAATCACTCGATCGTCACTCTATAGGCATTCCCTTTGCTCCATCCACCCTTGCTGCTTCTCTGCAAGTTCAACCAGCTGCAATTTCTAACTTATCTCCTCTGGTGAAAGGACATCAATGCAACATCTGAGATATTTTTCACTCCAAAGATACTGCCTGACTCACTAAATATTTGTCGCATTCTCTACGTTTATTAACATCCTAGATTTTAGTGAGAAAGCATTAATTTTCCCCTGAAGAGTTTGGTAAGACAGTAGTACTTGCAAGTTCCTAAGTTCATGAAATGGCCACACATTTGTAACGCGCCTCATGATCTTGCTTCATGATTTTTAATGAGTGCCAGTCAGAGAAAATATGCTAAACCCTTTCCTTTTCAAGAATTCCTGCTGTGATATATACTTTATGAAGAATATCAAAGTAAAATGGAATCACTCCCACCATATGTCATAGAAACTGAAAAATAATTCGCTTGCCAAGGCACAGTTCAAATCTAATGAATAAATCAGTCACATATTTGCTAAGTATCTCTCAGAATATTTTGAAATATGTTTAGAAGAATGAACAGTATTATCGTGAACTTCATATTCACAGATATTATTACACAAAATAAACACAAGTATTGCCAAACTCATAATCCACTCTCAGTTTGTGTAACAAACATAGCTCATAACTTTTAAAAAATAACAAGCCTCATAAAAGGAAATCCCTAAACTTTATTACGAGCTGCAATCCAAATCAGCATTTTTTTCCAAGACTCTTAACAGATGCAATGCACATTTCCAGCATTTCCTGCTTTTATCATCTAGCATTAATAGAATTCAGATGTGTACACAATGTACAGTGTACAAATAGTGAAAGGTTTGGATAGAGTGGATGTGGAGAGGATGTTTCCATTAGTGGGAGAGTCTAGGACCAGAAGTTGTAGCCTCAGAATTAAAGGATTGTGGCGGCAGCCTATACACGGGCCACTTATGCTCGAACCCTCGTCAGGAAGTACGAGGGCGGGCACGTGACGTCATGGGCTAGAGGGAGTGTCCTGGTACTTAAGGTCATCTCACCTCGAGACCACCAGGTGTTCAACTGAGGGAACAACCTCGCTCAGCTACAGCAACACTGTTAATCACGTCGGGGTCACCAATGTAGTGCGTGGGTCTCAGAATGAAGCACGAAGTCGTGTTTTGAAAGGCACTTTTTTATTATGTTCCTCCCAGTTCTAGGGCAGACCAAACGAGACATTGGTGACCCCCGACGCTCCATTGGCGTCATGATGGAGAGAAGACAAAGCCCTACCTCCTCACAGGCTGGCCCGGCCCTGTCTCTGGACGCGGTCTCCGTAAAACTGCCCAACTTCTGGACCACCCGGCCGCTCATCTGGTTCCAGCAGGCGGAGGCCCAGTTCAACCTGCGGGGCATCACGGTCGATGCCACCCGCTTCTATTACCTGGTGGGAGCCCTCGACCAGGATGCGGTTGAAGAGGTCACGGACTTCCTCGCAGACCCCCCGAACGATGATAAATACCTCGGCCTGAAAGAGCTCCTGCTCCAGATTTACGGACTGAGTAGGATGGAGCGGGCAAGTAGGATCCTGCATATGGGGGGCCTGGGCGACCGACGGCCATCTACCCTCCTAAAGGAGATGGTGGCGCTACTAGACGGGCACACGCCATGCCTGTTGTTCGAGTACACCTACCTGCATCTGCTGCCGGTCTACATTCGGTTGCAACTCACCGACGTCTCGTTTGGTCTTCCCTAGAACTGGGAGGAACATAATAAAAAGTGCCTCTCAAAACACAACTTCGTGCTTCATTCTGAGACCCACGCACTACAGGATGTTCCTTTAGGAAGGAGATGAGGAGGAATGTCTTTAGTCAGAGGGTGGTGAATCTGTGAAATTCTTTGCCACAGAAGGCCATGGAGGACTAGTCAATGGATATTTTTAAGGCAGAGATAGATAGATTCTTGATTAGTACGGGTGTCAATGGTTATGGGAAGAAGGCAGGAGAATGGGGTTAAGAGGGAGATATAGATCAGCCATGATTGAATGGTGGCGTACACTTGATGGGCCGAATAGCATAATTCTGCTCCTATCACTTATGAACTTATGACCGCCGCATACATGAAACACTATTGTAGTTTTTAATTCAATTCTGATTCAGGCAGAGCATAAACAAACACCAAGCTCTTTTTATTTGACTCCTTAATACAGAATTCCTGTTGCCTAACCCACTTCTTAAAGCATAAATACTTCTCATTTCAAATATCATTTTATTTTTCACTTAGTTATGAATTTTGAATTCACCAAGATGAAGAACATTCATGTGTAGGAAGGAACTGCAGATGCTGGTTTAAACCGAAGATAGATACAAAATGCCGGAGTAACTCAGCAGGACAGGCAGCTTGTTTAGGGAGAAGGAATGGGTGACGTTTCGGGTTGAGACCCTTCGTCAGACTGAAAGTCACGGGAGAGGGAAACGAAAGATTTAGACGATGATGTGGAGACACAGCAAAAATTGGGAGCAGCGAGAGAGGGTATATCTCTCAACATCATCATCCATATCTCTCGTTTCTTTTTCCCGTGACTTTCAGTCTGAAGAACAGTCTCGACCCGAAATGTCACCCATTCCTTCGCTCCACTGTTTTGTTAAATTTTATCTCTCATATTCAGTGATGGAAATTCATAGTAATTTGCGTCTGCAAAACTTGGATTTAAAAGATGACAAATAACTTCAATTTATTAGCATCAAAATCACCATCGTTGACTTAAGTAAATGAAGAAATCTATTCCTACCGTGAGGGTTTGTCGTTGATGGTATTTGCTCCCTGCAAATTAGACAACGGTGTCCTGGGGCTTTTTCTTGTAATACCTAATACAAAAACAAGTGCTAAAATGGTAATTAATCAGATGGAGATGAACAGCAGCAAAATGAAGCATGCATCCGTTACAGCATGCTGCAGGCATATGAGCAGTGACAACCTGAATATTCCTTGACAGCAGATACAATGCAGAAACAGGTACAATACACACAAGATACGTCTGAGGAACGGGGAATAGTTGCAACAAGCACTTACTTCATAAACAAAGCAAAAAGAAAGCTGGTAAATTATATTCTGGTCTTAAGTTCTGCTCCTTTATACTCCATAACAATGCAAGATTTTAATTTTAAGAAAAGGTAAAATCACAGCCAAGATTTTCAGTGCCTAACCCTTAGAAAGCACAGGATTGAGGCACGGAAGTAAACATGTATCACGTACAAAATAAAACAATGGTCAATGAGGTTACAAGACCAGAAGCAAAGACAATAGCAAAAATGTTTAGGAAGGATCACGGGACCACCATTGAAGAGTTGCTCCAATGGAAGCAAGGATTCCAGTATATAGCAGGAAGTGTTTTTAATCACATTCTCTGCCCAATTCGTCTCAAATTAAATTTGCGTGTCCTCTAAGTCCCATGAGATAGATGAGTATAATAGCTCTGAAGTGGTTGTCAGAGGAAAGCATGTTGCACATGTAAATGACCAAGCCCAAAGCAACTTGGAGAACAAAGAAAACTCATTATACTTGACCAAAAATTATGGTGATCATTTTAACAAAGTGCTTTAATATACACATGTTACTTGATGTCTTGAACTTGGGTGTTAGAAGAAAAAATGGTTCTGATGTCCATTAAGCAGCAAGGCATACACAAAGGGCCTACCTTGCTTTCAGCCTCACTTGCATTCAAATTCATGACTTCTGGACAAACTTTTAAGAAACAAGTTTTAATTTAGTGGTAGAAAAATTCAATGAGGGTCAATCCCTCCCCATGGATGAATACATAGCCACCTATTATCAACATGATAATGAATATAATTCATCCCTTCCCACTGGTAAAGGAAAGAATATCACTACTCTCTGAAAAAATCCTCTGATCCTAAAGTAGTGGAATTCACTCAGCTGACAAATGGAAAAAAATTAACTTTCAAATTCTCTAGATTTTTCTTTTACAAATTTTGTTTCTTGGCATTAATTAGAAAAAATACTTCCTGCATAAAAAACATCCCATATAAAAACACAAGATGACTTATTAGCACAAGCATTAATGAGATTGTTGGTTAAAAGCTCACAAAGTAATGTGGTTCCCTCACTTCACCTTTTGCATGAATCCCACATTGTTTTTAAGTTTAGGACAGATTAATCTTTAGTCAAAACACTACATTTGTATAAATGATTCCCTACTGCTCTAATTTATTATTTGTGGAGATTAATCATTTGAACTTTCAGTGAAACTTATCCCAAAGCAAAATTTCTAGACCTGAACCCACCAGTAAGGAAGGTGGCATTGTATTTTCAAGCTCAACCTTCTAAAATACACAAACATCTGATCACCTTAGTCAACAAATAAACTATACAAGGAAAGATGTCTGACAGTAAAAGTGCTAGTTACTTTATGTTTGTCATTTCCTCTATTGTGGTTGTTGGTACTGTCTGGCTGGATTAAGAACCAGTGAAATTATTAGCACTCAGGCAAGATGATATGCTGAGGTCATGCACAACAAGAGTTAGTCAACACAAAAAGAGAGCTGGGAAAAGGGACAGACATGACAACAAAACCAGCAACATTCACTTGATCAGAATAGCCAAAGAAACATGGGATGTATATTCACTTTGGTTAAAAATACCTGGCGAAACCACAGAATCTTGAGGTTTTTTTCATTTGAAATTGAGAGGATTTATTTCTGCAAAGTACCAACCTGTTTCTCATTTCATTCCCTGCGAGTCATTCAAAGTATGGAAGAAGCATGAATAATTTACACAATGCGCCTTTTTTGTTGAAGTCTGTGGTTTCAAACCCACGAACATCCCCGGAATTCCCTAGTGTCCTTTGGCTTCAAGTCAGTGGTCTTCATTAACCAGTGATCATCTGTGAGCTAAGTACTCAGTTGGATCATTTTAAAATATAGTCCAGCATAGTACCGACCGACTGGTAACACTGGAGTTATTAACCTCAGTTACTTGGTCATATCAACAGCAATTTTTTAATACTTTAAAGAGTTAATGAAGACCACTAGTGTCAAGTGATTGCTCTTGGAATGTCATTTCCTGCAGGTAAGTGGAATATTGCTGGATTTTGAGCCTTACTGTACTTCTCTTCCTTGCACCTCTGGAGGATCTCTAAACTCCTCTGATGGACTGGGTGATGCAGAAAGCTAAAACTATCGACACTTTTCAAAACCGGGTATGGAACAGCATCATCATGCCCTTGGAAAGCAAAATGAAAACAAAAGAAAAAAATAAAAGAGATACAAAGTAAAGATATTCACGATAGGAATTTGAAAGGTTGAGAAACAACTACAAGGATCTAAACACGACAAAAATAGTAAAGCACATCTATCATTAATATCTACGTTGTAGTTAGAGTATGAGTCTGCCTTGCCATCTAATTTAACTTCAATGAGTTAAATCTCTAGTGACTTGCAAAAAATTTCGACACACTTGAGTAAGATAAAGACGTAAAAGAAAGACAATATTTACATTCATGGGTACAGATTATATCTTTAGAAAGTTAGCACTAACCTATAAAACTACCAGCAGTGAGTGAAATGTGCAGTGATTTATTACTAAGTGTTTAAAAAGCATAGGAAAAAAATCAGTTTCTGTCCGAACTTTATCATTTTCCATCCAGGTTTTAATAAATCAAAGCCCTACACAAGGTTCTCAAATATCTTTTTTTCAAAGGGGCAGCCAAATCATTATTGTTAAAAGTTAAATATTAGTATAATTTTATTTTCAATCTCTGCTGATCCAAATTAGCTTCACCAACAACTCAAACTGTTGTGCAATTTTCAAGCACCAGAAACTAAATTAGACCTGTTCAAATAATCTTAAATGGAGTCCATGAATCAGCAAAACCATTAAGCTTCTGCTTTTCAGTGGTGGGGAGTACATGGTTAAGATGTAACATTATATGGCATCTTCCACAACTGAAGGGCATACCAGCACTTATAAAGGCAAAAGGAGGACTAATTAGTGAGGTTTCACAGGGATGTTAATACCATGCACTGTGTTCCCAAGTCTAAGTAAGGCAACTCAGGACACCATGGGAAGGAAAGAAATCATCAATGTACCATAAATATCAATGGGTGGCCTATTCTGATACTCAACACACCACCAAATACAACATTAAATACATACTTTTTGAACTGAGACACTAGTTTTACGTTACTGGAAACTGACTGGTTATTCATAGATCTGCTGATTCGGTCAGTTTTCACAAATGCACTTCCGTTTTCTAATGATAAGCAGAGAAGGTGGGAGAAACAGATGGCATTCTACAACGAGCTGAAGATATAAAGAGCGGTGTTCTACTTCTGCAGCAGGAATAGACAGACCTATGCAGAGCAGGGCTGTACTAGGCAGAGCAATCCGTGTGTAGAGCAGCTGCCACAGCATGATGATGCGTCTTTCTGTAAAATGAATGCATCTCCCAGGCTTTAGAGAGGAAGATGTGCACTGATTAAAGAGAGAAGTAGCTCACTGACATAAACCATCATCTAACGCAGAATTGAACACAATTTGCCTGATTTACAGAAACAGGTCAATCTCAGATTACAGAACGTACAGATTCAATAGAGGATTTGGCCAAAAATACCCTCCAAACACTGCAAGATCAAAATTTCAACCACTACATGATACTCAATGATGTGGGACTTCAATTTTTTTTTCCAATTAGATAAGGCCTTAGATTATGGTTTATGTTGTAAGGAATATGCATCGTCCACTTTCTGTAAGTCAGACATTTTTACTAAAAACCGGTTATTTATCTTGGCAGCCACCTCTGGAACATGATATGATAGCTTATTCTTGAAATAATAATCCAGATCATCTCGTTGGTAGTATCTATGATGTATCATTAGGTCAAATGGTTGTGCTACACAACATCTATTAATTTCTCGAATTGCCATCCATAGCATCATATAACAACTCCATGATTAGTTTCAAGAGTAATGATTTCTAACAGTAAATTAGAGGATTGAATCCACAGACTAACCATTGAATAATGGCAAGCTGCAGGTTTCAAAAGTCACTAGAACGACACGCTATATTTGGTTAAGAATTCAAATCAGCTACATAAATATCTGTGATGTTTTTCTTGGCATTAAGATGAATAACCTATTATTAGTCAATTCAAAAGTACTTCCATTTGTAGGTAAGGTACCAAAGTTAAAGGCTTTGTCCAGTATAATGGAAGGATGGCCATTTTCAAAAAACTCTTCCCTTCATTATTTCTTTATTTGTACCCAATTATTCAGAAGACATGAAAAATATAAATAACCAAATTGAGTTTTTAGTTGCTCATAACAGGTGAGTTGCTCAGTTTAAATCCCCAGGGCAAACGTTTAAGATCCACTTTATAAGTGACTGCATTTGCACAAAGCGTGTGCCCAGCTGTGTATAGGAGCTGGTCTACACGAGTAGAAAGGTGAGGAGGCCTGGAAGCTTACCTTCATTAGTATTGAGCACAGGAGCAGGGATGTCATCTTACAGTTGTGCCAATCGTTGGTTGGGCTGAGTGCACTAATGTGTGCAATTTTGGTATTCAGGCTATAGGAAGGATGTGATTAAGCTAGAGAGGGGCTGGAAAGATTCACAGAAATGCCACATGGACTGCAGGGCTTAAGGATGATGAGAGATTTGATAGATTGGGATTGCTTTCCCTGAAACAAAGGAGGCTGGGGAATGAACTTAGAGGTTTATAAAATCATGAGAAGCATAAATAGTCCGAGTCTTTTTCCCAGGGTAGGGGAGTCTAAAATTTGAGGGCGTAGGTTTAAGGGGAAACGATGTCAAAGAGATCTGAGAGGATTTTTTTTCCCCACATAGAGGATAGCGGCTTTATAGAATGAACTGCCAGAGGAGGTGGTAGAGGCGGGTATAAATAGAACTTTTAAAGGACAGGTACACACATAGGAAAGGGTTTGGAGGGACATGGGCCAGACACAGGTAAATGAGGTTAACATAGATCGGTATCTCAGTTGGCAAAGATGATTCGGATCAAAGGATTCTTTTCCATACTGTGCAACTATAAACTCAATGAAAGACTGAAAAGACCACGGAATGAACCTGAAAGTTTCCAGGTTCAGTTTACCATTTTAGAAAGCTATTGTGAGAAATAACTTGTTAACTATAGTGGTATTTCATATGACATCTCCAAAATCAACTGGAAAAATTGTCCAATTCTCCATTACTGGTCCCGTGCTTGTAAATGGGAGTTTTCTACAAAGTGTTCTGAAACAGTTTATAACTTTTACTCTCATCTCTGTTTTGTTTTGTTTAATGTTCATACGACATTAATAGAGGGATCAAATTTAAAAGTGTAAATTGTACGTTGACCCAAGAAATATGTTGAACAAATCGCTTTGATTACTGTTCAACTATTAGATGCCATAAAGTACTGTCATAAAGAAAGTTTCAGACCTGAAACATGAACTCTAATTCTCATTTCAGAGATGCTGCCTGACCTGCTGAATGTTTACAGCATTCTTTAGTTTTATGTCAAAATGTATTCAGCGATGTAGATACTGCGCTAAAACAAAAAAAAAGCTTGTCTTTACACCATTTGCAGAAATTCAACATAATATAAACAATGGATTAACTATTGTCACAGACATACACTGGCTCCTTCACACATTCAATAGATTTCTCTTTACACCAGGCTTGACCGCAGCAGAATTTTAGAAAACAGAAATAATATCTGTAAATATGTTTTGAAAACCTTTCAATTTTCCAACTACATAAAAGGTGGACATACTGAAAATACTCAGCAAGTCAAATAAAATCTGTGGAAGGAGAAATAATGTTTCAAGTTGATGGCCTTTCACCGTAATTGTCCTATTGAAATGTCTTCAACCCGAAATGTTGTCGTTTTTCCTCTTCCCCACTGTTCCAACATGTATTTCCAGCATTTTATGGTTTTATTTCAGATTTAAAGAAACTTCTATTCAGATTAATATCGGATTTTGGATCATTCTAATAAACTGTGCTAACAAACAGATTTACTCCATCCTGACCGAGAAAAACAATTCAAGCTGTATTTCTGTCATATGCGGTGCATTTCAAACCTACACTTTGGATTTTTAGTTTATTTTTGGTATTTCACTGCTTTAACCCCAAATTTAATGTAAAGACAAAGTAGTGAAACGTCTTTGCAGCCTTTGAGTTGGATAATGAGTGCAACTTTCAAGTCATCAGAAGAACAAGTATCTTCCATATACTAAAACTGCTCAACATACAAATTTGTTGGGACAGTGTATTAATATATTAAATATTGAATGTGCAGCACCTTTTCCAGGAACTTTTGACACGTCATTCGATATTAACTTAACAGTTAACCACACACTGTCAATGATGCAGCATTAAATGCACTGACAGTCAAACACACCCAAACACCTACCATATCCCTTACCAGGTTTCTTCTCAACAAAGCGTTTTCCAGCCTCCCGGAAGGCCACAGCTGCTCGGAAGTAGGATCTCAGCATTGACCAGCGGAACACAGCCACTGGGTCAATACCAATCAGACTGCAGATAAAGGCATTCTTACTGCCTTTCAGAAGTGCAACAATGTCAGAGCGCATGTGGTCTGTGTTCTTTTCACGGAAGTCCTGCACCAACATAGATTTATGAAGAAGCTTGGTCATTGAACATATTGTTAATATATAATTTTTAATCACAATTTTTTTTTTTTTTTTAAGAAAATTAGCGACTCACAATCCTCTCTCCAACAAATTTTGTTTTTACACAGGTATTCAGTTACAATGTTGTCACATGAAACTGCAGAGGATATTTGGGGTCAGGACACTTCTTCAGACTGAGGAAAGGTCCTGACATGAAATGTGTCTGTCCATTCCCTCAGATGCTGTCTGACCTGCTAATTTCCTCCGGTACTTTGTTTATTTCATTCAGTGCGCCATGGCCAGATGGGGCTATGAAACTGGCTAAACCACCTGTGAATGTGGAGAAGAGGACCACACAATGCAGCACTGCCTTGTCTGCCCCAACCAGTGCAGCTCAAAGGATCTTGCAGTGTTCAATAAAAACGCAAAGGACTGTGTAAAGGAATGGGAAACTGTCATATAGCCAACCAGCTTCAAAGACACGAAAAGAAGAAGAAGTGCGCTGCTACCTATAGGCGTCTGGTAGCAATCAACCAAATTCTCAGGGTGGAAAACACTAAAGGCCATAGATTTAAGGTGAGGACGAAGATTAAAGGAGAGCTGCAAGACAAGCTTTGTTTTGGACAGAGTGGAAGGTGCCTGGAATGTACTACCAAGGGAGGTGGTAGAAGCAGACAGTATTAGCAACGTTTAAGAAGCATATAAAAAGGCAGGGAATGAGGGATACATATGATTTAAACTGGCATCACGATCGTCACAGACATTGTGGGCAATAAGGACGGATTGGTCCTGTGCTGTCCTGCTCTGAGTTCTACATTCCTCTTGATTCAACATACAGGTGACCATTCAAATGTTGAATCTTTCTGTCACTCAGTTTGGTCATGGCTATGCGCTTGAGCTTTCTCAATTTCACTTATCTGCCTTGGTTCCCTTTCCTTAATACCCTCAGATTTAATTGCCCTCATACTCCCACAAACTTCACCTGCTTTGCAGAGAATCAAATGTGGATAATACTCTTACATCATCCAAAACCTTAGCTCTAATGTTCATGAGTTCTTATTCCACAAAAAGAATTAGTATCTTTCTTCCAAATAAATCAAATCCTTTAACCTTGGACCTTGAAATCCGAAAAGACTTCAATCTTTGGACCTGAAATACTATCAGTTCTTCTTTCCATTGATGCTGCCTGAGCTGCTGAGTGTTTCCTCAATCTTCATGTTTCTATTTCATAGTACAAGAATCCGCAGTTTTTTTTTAATTCTCGTTGAATCGTACTTGGTCACTCCCCTCTCAAGGGAAGGCATCAACTGGATGCATCCCACTCAGTAAAGAATCCTTTTAATCTCCACATAATTATAGAATCAATGTTCAATATATCTTACTCAAGACTTGGTGAAGGCTCTCTCTGAGAGACCTTTTTCTAGATGGAGAGAGTTTTTTTGTAAACAGTTAGACTACCTGCCAGATAGTCCAACACTTATATTTAGACTGAGTGACCTGCCAAACACACACATTTCAACAAAGGATAGTAGATTATGACCAGAATTAGACGATGCCATGCTGCTTTTGCTGCTGTCCTTTTAAACATGGAGCATTTTGGCACCTGATGCAGCATTAATAAAGGATCATGTAACACAGTTGCCAAAAAAATGTACATTTTTGCCTTTAACAATTGGTTTCAATGTAGTGTGCTCATCCCATCTTTAACTATTCCATAAACCTCATGGACAATCAATACCAACATTTACACCAGTACCCACCTTCACTTGGTACTTGACCTTGCCTGCATAATGCTTTATGATAAAGGCCTGCTCCATCACTGCAGGAAACTCAATATAGTTGTTCCCCTCATGCTGTCGCTTGAATTTGTCAAGCAGCGTCTGATTTGTTGCCTGTGGAAAACTGAAATAAGAAATAAACAATTATACAAAAAGCAAAGACAGAGGAATCATCATCATCATTACCGAGGCATCTGAGAAGTCGAGACATACCAGGGATGGAAGATTGCAACCTTCACGTGGTCCGCCCTGTTTCGACTAATGTAATCAACCTGGCGTGCACAATCAAGTAAGATCAAATAGAACAAGTTGTCCTACAACTTTAGGCTGTGCACGCCATACGCAAGAAGAAGAAGAAGAGACATACCACAGAGCTCATATACACCATCGCCTCTCTTGGTGAAAAAAAAACTTGGTCGATCAGATAGACCTGATATCAGCTACATGGACCTTGTGGCCATCTCAGCCAAGCACTTGACCAGTTCCTGTCAGAAATGTAGCTAACTTCAAACATAAATTGCACAAGTGTACAAGTTGCAACTTCACTTTTAACAGCTGTGTGATCTTGTGGGCCACAGAGCAAGCAATGAATTTCCAGCAGCAAACAATGCTGCTGATTGCAATGTGTACACTTGTATGTTTAATTATAACTAATCAGGTGACTTGGTGACTTGTATAAAACTGGAAAATTACTTTCATTTCAACAATTACAAATAAAATATAAACTCGGAAATAATCAATATTTTAAATATTTTCAAATATGCGACTATTTGAAAAAATATACAAAAGATCATTATAATAACCCAGTAGATGTATTGGATGAGGCAATGCAGATAAAAGCTGAATCAGAAAACTTAATATCATATTTGTATAATATTATCTTAAATGTACAAATACCATCTACGGAGGGTATCAGAAGAGACTGGGAACAAGAGTTAGCTATTAAAATTTCAAAGGAAAGTTGGAATGAACACTTATTAAACGTGCATAAATCTTCAATTAATGTAAGACACACTTTAATACAATTTAAAATTTTACATAGATTATATTATTCGAAAACTAAAATTCATAAAGTTTTCCCAAATGTATCATCTATTTGTGATAAATGTCAATCCCAAGAAGCTACTATAGCGCACTCATTCGTTTCCTGTACAAAAATTCAAAAATTTTGGAATGAAATTTTTGAAATCTTTACAAAGTTATTTAAAATAAGACTGATACCCAAAGCAGAATGGATTATCTTCGGAATAACGGAAGATGGCCCAGAACTAAATGTGTTTCAAAAGAAACTAATGGACTATGGGTTAATAACTGGAAAAAAGCTAATTCTAAAATTTTGGAAGAAGGCTCCAATACCAACTATAAATATGTGGACTTCAAATATGTTCGAAACATTACACCTAGAAGAGATAAGACTCCTCCTAGCAGGTAAACCAGATCACTTCCACCTGACGTGGTCTGCATTTATAGAATTATTACAAATATAGGGTGCAAAAGTACTTTAAAAAAAATTGAGGTCAGGTAAGGGGGGATGCTAGTTGAAGAGTTGGTATGTCCCATTTACGTAATGCTCATAAAAATATTTGTTTCTCTCTTTTTCCTCTTTCTCTTTCTCTTTCTTTTCTAGGGTCTATTTCTTAACTCTTTTTCTTTTGTTTTTAAATTTTGCTCTTATAGGGTCTTCGTCCTTTTTTGTTGTCACATTTTCTACACTTTCACTTTTTCTTTCACTTTCTTCTTTCTTTCAATCTTTTCTTTTTCTAGTGTAAAAAATAAATGGAGTACATTAATTGTAAGAAGACATAAGTGACGAGTACTAATGTATGTGGTTGTAATGTAATGTACTTCTAATAAATAAAAATTAAAAAAATAATAATAATAATAATTATAACTAATCAGAGGACAAGTCAATACAAGTTAGCTTTCAGAGATTGCACAACAGGTCTGCACTCCAATTCCAAATTTGATTAACATTATCAAACCAAAGTAGTCATCATAGGGTAGCATAGTTAGGAGAACAGCCACTGTTTCCTACGCAAAGACATAACCCTGAAAACCGTGTTGTAGTGTTAAGAATATATCTCCCCGACTGGAGAAGAATTTGCGTGGGTGTGGGTGGGGACTGTTTCTATGTTTACCCATTGTCGTGATAAACATCGGCAGGAGTACGAAGGAGGTTCTGCCTTGGGATTATGAAGAGCTCAGGGAAACATTGAAATGCACAACCATAAAGGTGATAATCTCTGGATTATTATTTGAGCCACGTGCAAATTAGCAAAGAGAAAAGAGAATAAAGGAAACAGTGTACAGTGGTTGAAGGGTCGTTGGCACTAATACTGAGGGAGGAAAGAGCTGTTCATTGGGGTGATCTTCAGTCGAATCATGCTGGCAAGAGCCTCCCGGTGAATCGCATGAAAAAGGTTGTAGACAGAACTTTAAATAAAAAGGACAGGAGTGAGCTCCAAGAAAGGGATATTTGATAAATCAAGAGAAAATCGGAGAGTGCTGGCACAACATAGTGACTGAGGGATTGACAAGGTAAGTGTAACTTAGGCTGGGGCAAAAAATGCAAATAAAAGTATGTGCTACAGAGCCAATCCATAGTTAGTAAAAAGCTGTTAAAAAATCTAAATTTAACATTGTTTATTTAAATGTACTCAGCATTTGCAATGAGTTACACCAGTTGGCAACACAGATAGCAACCTAATGATCTAATAGGAATCAGAGACGTGGCTGCAGGGTTTCCAGAACCGGCTGCTTAATATTCCAAATTATATGATGTTCCAAAGGAACAGGCCAAAAGGGGAAGGAGATGGGGTAGCATTATTAATCAAGAAAGATATCAGAGAGGTGTTGAATTGTAATATGGAGGCAGTGGATAGCAATGTAGAATCGGTTTGAATTGATGTTATGATAATCCAGGGGGGTAGAAGATGCGGGTGGGAATAATCCACTGGCCCCCATAATGTGGCCTCTTGATAGCACAGACCATAAATGAGGAAGCATCTGGAGCATGTCAGAAGGGAACCACAATTGCCAGGGACATTTTAATCTGCATATTGATTGAATGAACCAAACTGGCAAGAACTTGCGGAGTAACATCAAGGAATTGCTTCTTAATACAACACGTTATAAAACCTATCCAGGAACAGGTTATTTTTGATTTAGTTATGAGTAATGCAGGAGGATTAAAAAAGATTTTGTGGCTAACGATCCTCGAGGAGGAAGTCATCATAATATGAGAAAATTACGCGTGACGGTTGAGGGTGAACACCACAGAACCACAAATAGTGTCTTTAACTATAAGGGCAATTATAATGGTTTGAAGGTGGAGTTGTTAAATAACGATTGGGAAAATAAGCTAAGAGACAATCAGTCTATGAAGAGTGGCAGATATTAAATAAGCTGGTCCAAAACACTCAGTGGAAATTTATCCCAAGTATTTTAGTTTAGTTTATTAGTGTCGCCTGTACCAAGGAACAGTGAAAAGCTTTTGTTTGCTTGCTATCCAGTCAAAGAAGACTATACATGTATACATTCAATCCGTCCACAGTGCAAAGATAAAGGATAAAGGGTATAACCTTTAGTCCAAGATGTAACATTGAAGTATTTTAAAGTCTGATTAAAGATTGTTCAGAGGTCTCGTGAGATAGAAGAAAGGTCAGGCCGCACTCTAGCTGATGAGAGGACCATTCAGTTGACTGATAACAGTTGGAAACTGTTCCTGAATCCGAACGTATACGTTTTCAAACTTCTGAACCTCTTTCCTGATGGGAGAGGGGAGAAGAGGGAGTGACCGACTGGAATGAGATTGGTCCTTGATTACACTGTCAAGGCAGCGTGAAGAGGGATTCCATGAGAAATAGGCATAATCCTTGGTTAACAAAAAAAGGTTGAATACAATGTTAGGTTGTTCTATAGGGCATACAAAGTGGGTGATGATAGGCCAATGAGGTTTTAAGGATCCAGCAACAAACGGCTAAAAGGCTCATAATGGAGAAAATTGATTTTGAGAGAAAACCTGTGTGCAATGCCAAAACAAGCCGGAAGAGATTCCCTGAATATATAAATCGGATGAAGGCTGCTTAAGTAGGTGTGAAACCTCCAGAGAAGGAGGCTGGTGAACTAAAAACAACAAACAAAGAAATGGCAGGTATGTTAAATCAGCATTTGCATCAATTTTAACCACAGAGGACATTGCAAATATCTCCAACTTACGGATTAATTTCAAATAACAGGAAGGGACTCATAAAACTCTCAGTCATAATAGGGAAATTTTAGGGCTGATTGCAAACAAATCAGCCAGAGCCCATGGCCAACACCCATGGGTTTTAAATGAAGTGCCTGCCTAGATAGTGGTTCCATTGATTAAAATTATTCAAAACTTGCTCATTTCTGGAAGGATACCAGAATACTGGAAAGCTGTCAATATAACTCCTTTGTTCAAACCGGGAGAATGAGATAACCATATCAGGTAACGATACGCCAGTTAGCTTAACATCTATTGTTGGCAGGATGTTATCGTTAATAATCAAAGAGGAAATAACTAATCATTTAGGAAAGCTAAACATAATCAAACCTGGTCAACATTGTTTTATAAAAGGTAAATCAAATATGCTTGAAATCTTTGCGGATGTGACAGGGAGAGATGGTAAGGAGATCCTATTAATGTAATATATTTAGATTTCCAGAAGTATTTGACGTTTATACAAATGTTTTTATTGGAAGTCTTTTCATAAAAGCATTTGTGGATGAATTAAGAATCGAGTGTGTTGGAGTGTGTAAACGTCGATTGGCTGACACGATAAAAACAAAATGCTGAAATAAATGGGTCCATTTAAGGCTGGAGTACTCCAGGGACTGGTACCTGGCCCTCATTTGTTAATTATTTACATTAATGCCCTGGAGGAGGGAACACAGTGTAATGTTTCCAGATTTACCAATGATAGGAAAACAGGTGCAGGTTAAGGTTGTAATGAGACATCATGATTTTGCAGTTTGATTAAGTGATTGGGAGAAAACCTGGCAAATTGAAATGAATGTGGGAGAATGCAGGGTCTGAAAGTGGCTCCTACCACATTGGTAGGAGGAATCTAAAGGATGTTTATCATCTATATGAAGACTGAATGCAAATGAATAGTTCAGAGGGATCTCGCTGTTCAAGCACATGGATTACAAAGTTAGCAGGCAGCTCCAACAAGTAGTTATGGCAGCAAACAGCATGTTGGCCTTTATTGCTAAATGGTTGGATTCATGAATGGGGAAGCTTTATTCCAGTTGTGGGTAAAATGGGAAGGGGAAGGGAAAGGGGGAGGGGGGGGGGGATGAGAGTGTATGTAGAAGGGTAATGGAGCACAATGTCTAGGGTGGGATAGTGGAAGAAATGACTGAGGACTAGGTTAGCGTGGCACAGAAAAGAAAGGAGGAGTGGAGTGCATACTTAAAATTGGAGCATCTAATGTTCATATTGTTTGGTTTTGAGCTACCCAAGTGCTTGGTACTTACTTGCACTCCTCATCCAGTAGGTGGAGCAAAGCTGTAGGTTTCTTGATGATGAGATTAATGCAACCACTGTTGTCAATATAATCAATATTGTGCCAACTGATGCCTTCTGCTCTGTACTCCTCCTGTAGTACAAATGATTCAATTGAGATTAGAGAATGGCAAAATAACCACAGAATCCAAAATACTGGGAAATTATTCATCCAGGAACATTCAGGACATGAAATGGCATTCTATTTCACTTTTTCTTCCACAGGCTTTCCAAAGTATACCTTCAATGCTGGGAGAACAGGTATTAATGTCTCCATTTAAGTGAGGTAATTTGCACAATTGGGAATATTCATGAATATTAATCAGAACATAATTTATGTTCATATTAACTTGCATATAAAATCATGAGGGGAATAGATAGGGTGAATGCACAGAGTCTTTTGTGCATAGTAGGGAAATCAAGATCCAGAGGACATAGGTTTAAGGTGAGAGGGGAATCCTGAAGGGGCAATCTTTTCCACAGAGAGGGTTGTGGGTATATGGAACGAGCTGCCAGACAAGGCAGTTGAGGCAGATACCATTACAGCATTTAAAAGACACTTGAACAGGTACATGGTTAATCAAGGTTTAGAGAGATATCGGCCATACGTGGGCAGGTGAGTTTGGAGTAGTTGGGCATCTTGGTTGTTATTGGCAAGTTGGGCCAAATGGGCCTGTTTCCATGCTGTATGACTCTATCTATGACTTGATGAAACACCAATTTTCACAACTTAATTGTAGAAACATAGAAACATAGAAAATAGGTGCAGGAGTAGGCCATTCGGCCCTTCGAGCCTGCACCGCCATTCAATATGATCATGGCTGATCATCCAACTCAGTATCCTGTACCTGCCTTCTCTCCATACCCCCTGTTTCAGAAGGTTTCAGATATCTGAAGACGTCACTTTACAATTCCAAAATATTGGCCGAATGGACTTTATTTTATTCTATTGACTATTTTAACACTCAGCAGCACTTTGTTCTGGAGGCAGTTTTTGGTTTTCTGCCAGCTGTCATTAAATGTGCCTCCCAATACTTGTAAGTAATAATTGTGCCCTAATTTCCTATCTTAATTACAAATACACATTTGAATGGTTTGTGTCTCGAATGCCTCATGGTCTTGCCTCACCGTCTGTAGTCTAATTCTGAAATAATGTGCTACACAATCTCCTGACTCTGAGATTCACTTTTTCTTTAACCTTTACACCCAAGCTTAATTTTGCCTGGGTCCTAGATTCACACCAGCCCCAACACCACCAACCAGTCATGGAATATTAAGTTTAGAACCACGGAAATTATAGGTTTGTTCTACAGACCATCATTACAAACGTTTTCTCCCTTTAAAACTCTTCACAAGACTGACAGGCTCATTCACAGGGCGGAAGTAACAGAGATGGTAGGTGCACTGGTGGTCAAATTCCATTGATTCTAGGATGATATCCACACGTTGAAACGTAACAAATGTAACCACACTATCTACGAGACGGAAGCTGAAAAAATCTATACACCAGTTAGCTGGCAGCAGTAGCTAGAAAAATAGTGGAGCGCATTATGAAGTAGTAATATGTCAATTACAAAATAGTGACAGATTTGCTTTAAGCCAACATGGATTTACAGAAAAGAAATCACATTTGACAAATTGGTAAAGATTGTTTTTTAGTTTGTAACTAACAGAATGGATAAGGGCAAATTAGTTGAGATATGCTTGATGGCCTTCAGTAAGGGACTATATTAAAAAAATTATCAAGCAGAATTTCTGTGCACTGATAGGGATGATATACTGGTGTGGATTGGAGATCGGTTCATAGACATGGGGCAAAGGGTAATTTTCAGTTTGAAGGCTGCAGACATTTGTGCTGAGACTCAGCTGTTCATCGTCTCTATCAATGATACGGATGAAGAGATCATGTGGAATATTTACAATGTCTGTGGATGAGCAAGGCGATAGTGTGAGTTAAGAACAGACAAAGTGAATGGGTGCAGACGCACAAATAGAAACAAATGTAGAAACATGTGAGAATTCACTTTTGGTTGGGAAAGAATAATTCAATAATTGATATTTAAATGGAATGCGACTGAAAAGTGCTGGTACACAAATCACAAAATTAACATGCAGGGAAAACATGCAGCTAGGACCATAATGGTGTGTTGTCCTTATCTGCAAGT
Organism: Malacoraja senta; assembly: GCA_038087875.1. Classification (NCBI taxonomy): domain Eukaryota; kingdom Metazoa; phylum Chordata; class Chondrichthyes; order Rajiformes; family Rajidae; genus Malacoraja; species Malacoraja senta. Next base: position 1,218,008 of record CM075993.1, read on the forward strand.
AGCTTTGAGTATCCTGATCCTTTATAAATAGTTCATATACCAGTACAGGGTGGAAAGGGGGAGTTAATAAAGTAGTATATTTGGTGTTCCAATAGGCATTCAATGAGGTCCCACAGAAAAGGCTGCTGCATAAGAAAAATGCACCAGTTGGAATAATAAACTGGCATGGACAGCGTAGTGGTTAATGACAGGAAATGGTGTCAGGATAAATAGGTAATTTTTAGATTAACTATCAGTAACAAGTTAGACAAAAATGCTGGAGAAACTCAGCGGGTGAGGCAGCATCTATGGAGAGAAGGAATAGGCGACGTTTCGGGTCGAGACCCTTCTGAAGGTCTCGACCCGAAATGTCGCCTATTCCTTCTCTCCATAGATGCTGCCTCACCCGCTGAGTTTCTCCAGCATTTTTGTCTACCTTTGATAGATTAAGTAAGTGGGCAAGATTCACAGATGGAGTATAATGTGGGCACACATGAGTCTCTGGAAAGAACCATATAATTATTTAAATGGAGTGGGACCACAAAATGTCGCAGTACAAAGGGATCTGAAGGTCCAAGTACGTGAGTCGTGAAAAGTGAGATGCAGTTATTCCATGTAGCTAGAAAGGCTAATTAAATGCTGGCCCTTTTTGCAAAAGGTGTGCATGTCAAAGCACAACTTTTCTACCACTTTAAAGAGGGCCGGGGTGTCTATACTTGGAATTCTGCACACAGTTTTGGTCTCCATATTGGCATCTACTTCATGTGCATGTAGTCCTCCTAAATGCACAGTAGGCTGCCACCTGACACGATTCCTGTGATGAAGGGGGTGGCACATGAAGGAAGGTAGAGCAGCATAAACCCAACACTTATTTCAGTACGATAGAATGAGAGTTAAACTTAATTAAATAGACATGATTCTGAAGTGGGGAGGGTCATCCAAGGTGCATACTGCGAGCATGTATTTCCCCTATTGCGAATACATGATTGCACCCCATCAACGACCACAGTGGCTGCAGAACGTACATCAACCATATGTCCAAAAGTACCTCCCAAACCACATATGTAGCTACACACAGAATTAGAACGCAGCCTGCATATTCCCCTCCAAATTTCACATCTCGCTGGCTTAGATATATATCTTTCATTGTCACTGGATCTACACCTTGAAAGTCCACCCCTATGGTACAATGGGTGTTCCCTTGTCACAGTGATACATGGCAGCTTACCATTACCTTTTCAAGGCCAAATGAGCTTGCTACCAATGGCAAGACACCAAAAATAAATTACAAATTAATAAATATATCAGTTACATTGCTGCCTGGCAGCTCCAGCAATCTGGGTTTGGTCCTACTCTTCAGTATGATTACATGGAGTTTGCACATTTTCCTTGTGACCACATGGGTTTCCCTCAAATGTTATGATTTCCTACCACATCCCATGAACATGCTCCTTTTTTTGCTCTAGATTCCAGCTTCTGCAGTCTCATGTCTCCAAGGTCATGCTTGTTGGCAGGTTGATTGACTACTGTAAATCACCACTTATGTGGTGGGCAGCAGCAGTATCAAGGTGGATTTGGTGGGCATGTGAGGAAGAGTGGTGTGCAGGCAAATAAGCGGGATCAAGGAATTGATGGAATTTCATTGAGAACTGCAACAGACTCAATGGCCCAAACTGCCTCCTCTTATGTGGTGAGAAGCGTGGGAATCCTTGTATTCTGGCAAAATAACGTATGAGTAATTGAACCAAACCCAGCCCAACTGCAAGCTCCATTTGTTTGGCAATCATCACTAACTTTACATTATTCAAACGGGTGCAAGGAACTCTCCCAATAGTCGTTCCTCAACCAACTGCTTTGAAAAGCAGCTGTCATCAGACTGTTCTTTATTTGATTTTGTTAAAGCTCTAAAGGTGCATCCACTGTGCTGTGGAGATGGAGTTTCAAGAAAGCATGTCCCACCAGATTCAGGAACAGCTTCTTCCCCCATTATTGTCACTCAATGGTTCTCCCATAATCTAGAGTGGAGGCCCGATCGATCGTCCAACCTAACTCATGGCAGACCTTGCACTTTTTCTCTGTAACTATATAATGCAGTAACATTCTCTTCTGTAGTCTGGTATTCCTCTCTTTGTCTTCATGTTTACTTGTGTATGGCTGGATTGTATTCATGTATAGCATGATTTGACTGAATAGCTTGCAAAGCATTTCACTGTATCTGGATGCATGTGACACCAATATGAAAGCCTTGTCCTCCCCTTTAACTTGCAGCATATAAAGAAGAGACCTATTTCTTAAGTACATAACATATAAATGCACATGATTTTTTTGTTTGCCCTTCTATAAAGTTGCACAACTAAAACAGGGCTTGCATTGTTATTGACCCAACACGCCCCACCCCCATCACTCAGCAAATTTAGATGCAAGGGAGAGGCAGCTGTGACTATTCCTCCTTTACTGCTTAACTATGCAGTGTGTATATAATGAGCCAGTCTGCAGAGGGAGGGCATCACATGGTCACTGCTACCATATATGACCTCATCTAAAATTCAGTTTCATTCCTTTAGGTTCCAAAATGCTTGCCAAAGTGACATGGCCCGGCTCCAGCCAACAAAACAACAGCAATGTAATGTGTTTTTATGTTCCAGCAAGCTCTCTTTAAGAAGAAAGTCTCATAGGGTTATTAATATGAAAGGCATTTGTAATATTTCCACGCTCTGGAATTTAGCATTTCCTGGAATTTATGAAGACAAAAAATTTAGAAATGCAAAGTATAAGTCGCAGACAAAAGCTGTTTATTCATCTGTCTGAAAACATAAATGTGTCAATATTCAAAATCTCTTTCCAATAACACCATCATATAGCAAGTTGTTGAAATGTATTTAAACCAAAATATTGAACAGCTGGAAAGATTGAATTTATAAGGAAATATAGTATTCAATGATAAATCTTGACCATTTAAGGAGACTGCCGTGTATTAATATTGCATTATTCCCTTGAGACATGTGGTGAAGGATCGGGCAAGGCTGTTAAGTGGCTAAGCACCAATAGTGTTTGGGACACAGATGGCATAAAAGCTTTTAAACTATTTAAAATTGGTTCAAAACAAACAACCCAGGCAAGTGTGCAGACAGTACAGCAAGGCAGTTCTGGGCAACCAACATCTTTTATGTTCCCTCCCTTGAGAACATTCACACAGCCAAGTTTACATCTACTGCTACTTTGAACTGCTTTGCTTAAACATTTTTCAAAGCTTAAAGATAAAGCACAATCCTACTTGACTTCCGCACATCACACACAAAATCTGGAAATATGCTTCATTTTATCTTTTCTATGTCTCTCAATTAACCTAAAGTCAAGTGGCACTAAATTAAAAATTCATCAGTATTCAACATCCTTTGTTCACTGCTGTCAAGTGTTTCACAAATTAAGTAACAACTGCAAGATTATTATTCCACGAGAAAAATAACAAGTGCTCACCTTCACACAACATCAGATGTCTGCCTTTTTAAAATTAATCCCACCAAACCTTCAAACCTATTGATCATGCCTGCCTCAAAATCCATTTCTAGTAAATTATTCCATAAATCTGATGTCCTTGGATTAAACCAATCTCATTCATAGCGTCATTCTTGTATGTGTGGAATAATTCCGTTCAAGGCCATCTGCACTTACATCTTCATGTGCTGCTCTGAATTTGAATCTAATCCATTCCCCTCCCCATCTTAGCCTTTCCCCTCCCTCTCTCCCATTCATACTGCCACAAGGTTGCATTGCTTTTCATTTGGGTGTTGGCATCCTTGCCTTTATCAACTGGCCAAGAGGGTGAATAGAGAAGAGTGGACAAGAGCATGTGTGATTAAGTCGAGTGGGTAGAAAAAAACGCAAGGAAAAAGCAAAGAGAAAAATGTTCACCTGGAATATTTTTGAACAGATTGCACTGAAATTGAAATGCGCTTGTGGTTCAGCAACTGGTAATAAATAACAAGAACCACTTACATTTATCTTGTGTCATAAGACAACAAATTTTCCACAGGAGGACTCCCAGACAAAACTTTATAAGAGTTACAAAAAGCAGTAATGGGTGAAAGATCCAATAACAGTCAAGGTGACAAACCAGGGACGTTATTAAAATGGATGAGACAAATGGGTCAGGGAATATAAATTCTAAAGTGTACTGCAATGGCCTGAGCAATAATAAGGAAATTGAGGATGTACAACAGACCATAGAGTGGTACAGTGTGTAAACAGGCCCTTTGGCCCAACTTGCCCACACCAGCCAACATGTCCCAGCTACACTAGTCCCACCTGCCGGCGTTTGGTCCATATCCCTCCAAACCTGTCCTATCCATGTACCCGTCTAACTGTTTCTTAAATGTTGGGATAGTCCCAGCATCAACTACCTCCTCTGACAGCTTGTTCCATACACCCACCACCCTTTGTCTGAAAATACTGAGGAACATACGTCCATATAATGAGGAACAGAAAAGCCTGGAGGAAATTGCAAACAGAGGAAGAAAGCAACACTTTGACTTAAACAGAAGCCAAAGAGTTTGAAATTCACATTGTTGATGGGTCGGTTGTGCATGTAGGTTAGAAATTACAGAAAGGAAATATTCACAACTGTGTCCTTGCAGCTTTGAGATGAATCCATTTGGAGGATTATAAACTGGGTCATCTTATTAGTTATGCACTAAATATATCACTTCTCACTTCCTCATGAATGTTGATCTTGAAATTTTTAAATTACAACATACAAAGAGAACATCCCTTGAGTGCAATGATGGATCACTTCATTGGTTTGGGGTTTTTTTTGGGAGAGAAATGAAAAAGCTAGTAATAGTGGAAACAAGCATCTTACATTCTTTAAAGTACATCATTCTGATACAGTAACTGCTACTGCTACACATGTGCAAATCCATACTGAGTAAAGCAATAAACAACTTGGAATTTTAACTGCAGATGCTGTCGAGCGTAGGTGGGCTGATATATGTCGGGAATTCAGTCTGGCACTTTCTTGGCTTCTGGCTCAGTACTGAACTGATAAATCAATTGTCAACTGACATCATGGTAGATGTGTGATGAGGGAAATCAATATGTCCAGGCCATCATGCAAAGAAAATGGCTTATCCTACACTGTGATATTAATACACGCTTCCACATTCTATGCTTCAAGATCAAAACAGCACTGTTAATAAGGGTGGACATGTGGTCTAAATATGCATATCTTGTCTGTACATCTTCACACCCTTCGATGTACAAATAGATAGGCACAAAATGCCAGACTAACTCAGCAAGACAGGCAGCATCTCCGGAGAGAAGGAATGGGTGACGTTTCGGGTTGAGGCCCTATGTACAAGTATCTTTATTGTTAATTCACAAGATGGATGTTGCTGGAAATGTCAACATTTATTATCCACAGTGCTATTATTTATGGACCAAAAGACGCTGGCACGCATATCATTCCTTGCTGTTGGTGTCTATGGCGAATTGTTGTCCTATAAGCTGCTTACCTATTTAAGGGCCTGACCAGTTTAGTTTAGTTTATTATCTTGTGTTAGTTTATTAACAGTTTGGTTTAGTTTGTCATGTGTACCGAGGTACAGTGAAATAATACTTTAAAAATCCTTTTGGGATATTAAAAATGCTAAAAATTCAAAAATCTAGTTTTTTACTTTTAAGATTAGCTTATCTTGGCATGTTTGACACTAACACTGTGGGCAAGAAGGGCTGTGCTGTCCTGTTCTAGGTTCTATATCATCGTCTTGAAACATTAACTACTCTCCCCATAAATGCTGCCCAACCTGCTGATTATCGCAAGCATTTTCAAAGCTTTTATTCATGAATTAATTGCTGGGAGATGCAAATATCTGTTTTCCAGTTTTTGTCTCAGTGAAATTAATCTTATTTTCCTCTCCATGCTTCTCCTGACAGGGTAAAATTGTAATATCCCTGGAGAAATGTTCACTTTTTGTTTTATGAATACATTGCGCAAAACTTTGCCAGGAAATAGAAGTCAAAAGTTCCTCTGAGACGGTTTCAATTATGAACAAGGAACATGAAAGAACGCCCGAAAGAGTGGTTAATAATTAGCTGCAGTTTAAATTTGAGAGCTGTAGCATTGTCTGCTTTATAATCTAATTGAAGGAGAGTATGACTGTACCTCATGCAATGCTGCCTGATGAATGAATTCATTCAGATTGACTCGCAGGGCATGCCTACAATGCAGGAGCAGCTGACCAAGAATAGACAGAAGACTTTCTGTAATATTTGAATGCAAAAAATGCAGCTTATTGAACAACAAAACAAAGAACCTGAAATGTCAGCTGCTCCTTCATGGAACACTTCATGTGACACTATCTTCGGGTATGCAACAAGAAACAAAAAATATCACTTTGTGTGTGACCGTAGAAGGAACAGAACATTGAAGAAAAACATTATTGTTCGAATTGTTGGCACAGAGCCACGAGGATTGTGAACACTAGTATTAAATAGCTTCTAAAATAATCGTGTACCAATATCCAGTTGTCACATTTTTCCTTAAAGTGGCACTTGGTAGAACAGCTTCAAAATGAAACAGTTGCAATGAAGCAAGAGTGGACAAAATTTAAATAAGATATTGTCTCTTACCAAAGGAACAAGGATAGTATTTAAAAAAAATAATCAATCACATATAGTATAATTAATTATGAGAGGCATAAACAGGAGAGTCAGAATCTTTTTCTAAGCATGGAAATGTCAAATACCAGAGGGCATAGCTTTAAGGTCAGAGGGGGAAACTTTAAAGGGGATGTGCGGAGCAAGTTTCCTTTTACACAGAGAGTGGTAGGTGCCTGGAATGTATTGCCAGGGGTGGCGATGGAAGCAGATACGACAGTGGCATTTAAGAGGCTTTTAGATCAGCACATGATATGCAGAGTATGGAGGGCACAGATTACGTACAGGCAGAAAGAAGGAATTTGTTTCATTTGGTAACACGCTCTGCACATTGTGAACTGATGGGCCTGTTCCTGTGTAGGAAGGAACTGCAGATGCTGGTTTACACCGAAGATAGACACACAAAATGCTAGAATAACTCAGCGGAACAGGCAACATCTCTGGATAGAAGGAAAAGGTGATGTTTCGTGTCGAGACCCTTCTGAGGGGTCTCGACCCAAAACATCACCCATTCCTTTTGTCTAGAGATGCTGCCTGTTCCGCTGAGTTATTCCAGCATTGCGTGTCTATCTTTGGCCTGTTCCTGTGCTTTACTGTCCCACATTCTATATTGTGAGAAATAGGACCGATCCAAGTACCTATCAAGAAAAGGTGGTGAAATTCATAATTCTGTTAACTGCAGACTGAGAACTAAATTAATTCATGCATCTGCACAACATTATTTTAAAAGATGGTGATGATGATGACACAACTTGCCGAAGGCTGACCACCCACACAGTATTCCTATTAGTCATTTGTGGGATGTGGATGCCTGTGGGCAAATATTGCCCACTTCAATCTGCCCTCTGAAATAACCTAACGGTTAAGAGTAAACCATATTGTAGTGGGTCTCGAGTCACATGAATGAAACCAAGAATAGGCCATTTTGATGTCTCTAACATCTCTCACAATCTTCTGCAGATGCACCATAGAAAGCATACTATCAGGATACATCACAGCTTGGTTTGGGAACAGCTCTGCCCAAAACCACAAGAGAAATTGCAGAGTTGTGGATGTAGCCCAGTCCATCACATAGACCAGACTTCCCACCATCGACTCCATCTACACTTCACATTGCCTCGGGCGAGCAGCAATATAATCAACTATCTTTTCTCTCTAATCCCCATTGCTGCCAGGCAGAAGATACAAAAGCAGACTCAGGAACGGCTTCTCCCACTCAGTTATCGGACCTGAATGTTCTCCCACAAGTTAGGATGTAGTGCTAATCTTCCAACCTACCTCTTTGCAGACATTGGGTCTTTTCTCTGGAACTGTAATGCTACATTGCTGTAAATTATATTCTCTTTGTTCAGCGCATGGCTTTGTGTATTCATGTATAGTATGATGTGATTTAATTGGATAGCACACAGCCTAAAGCTTTTCACCATATCTCGGTACACATGACATTAATAAACAAATACCAATACCATATGCACATTCTGCTATGCAATAAATCATTCTTTGATTCCTCAAAGGTCATAGAATCCATCTCTGCCTTAAATATAGGTTGCAACTGAGCATTCACAGACCTCTTGGGTGGAGAATTCCAAACATTTACAACATTCTGGACAAAGCTGTCTCTTCTCATCTCAGACCCTAAAGGTAGAGCCCATGTTTTGTTTGAGACTGACACCATAGGTTCTGGACACCACATCCATGGGAAACATCATGGTAACATTTTGTGAACTTTAAATTAATACATTCAAATAATTCATTCTGGGTCTAAGAGAAGTGAGACCAAACTTTGAAGAGGACACAAATATAGGGGACATTAAATAGCATTAAATAGCTTTGAAAAGTAAATTTAGCTGTAAAATTGTGAAATGATTAGATATGTGGAGGGGAACAATTAGGGTAACGGAGGATGGTGTGGGGTGGAGGGTTAGGATTAGTACTACAGATTTCACAATGAGTAAAACCATACTGTGGCAATCCTACCCACCTCATCAATGTTGATGGCCTCATAGAATTATGCAGAAAATAATGGGCCTGTCCGACTTAGGCGACTCTTTAGGCGACTGCCAGGGACTAGTTTTAATGGAAACCACCTGGCGACAACCTACTACAGCACGTACGACAATAACTAGGCCCAGCAAAAATTGTGGCCACTGACGCCCACAATTTTTCAACATGTTGAAAATTTTGCGGCAGTCACCTGTAGTCGCCCCAAAAAATGGCCTAAGTGGGACAGGCCCATAAGACTAAAATACCACCAAATCTAACTGGAAATCTTGCCTAGGATGATGCAATGTTGAGTTTCTCATTCAGGGGATAAGAATTGTGAAATGATTAGATAATCATGAACTCAATTTTACCTGCTCTATTTTGAAGATATGTTGATTGAAGTAGTGCTGAAGTCGCTCATTTGCAAAGTTAATACAGAACTGTTCAAAGCTGTTATTCTCATAGTCCTCAAAGCCAAAGATATCCAATACACCAATGGAGAGAATCTACAAAAACAAAAGTTGCATTTACTTTACTGACAACTTACTTCTAATAGCAATTCAGATGAAGAATCTCAGATCTGAAAAATTAACCCTGTTTTTCTTTCCACAGATGCTGCTGCACAGCTGAGTGCTTCCTCCATTTTCTGTTTATATTTAGATTCCAGATTGTGCAGGCTTTTGATTTACATTGAAACTAGGAATGAAATTATCCAATTTAGTTTAGAGATACAGCGCGGAAACAGGCCCTTTCGACCCACCGGGTCCACGCCGACCAGCGATCCCCGCATATTAGCACATTAACTCACTAGGGACATTTTTTACTTTTACCAAGCCAATTAACTGAAGACCTATGTTGATGAACAGCATTTGCACCATACTTCAATAGGACTAACAATGTGGCAGTAACACAAATAAACTATTAGTAACAGGCCATTTTTTTTTAGAATATAAATGTTAAAATATATGATATCACTTCAGACCGAGAATCTGTTCCTTTACTGGCTTATCTTAAATGTTTTACATTTGGGTTAGGAGAGCTGAAATAAAAATAGAAAAGTGTTTCTGCAGCTGGATCTTGTTCAACAGCTTGCAACCATACTTCAATGGGGCAGCAAAGTGGTGGAGGAGACAGGAAAAACTGCAGGTGGTCTTCAGCAATACCACTGCAATATGTAATGGACAAATGCAATTGCTGTATAGTATTCATGATGCCCAAAACTCCACGACCATATCATCATTGAGAATACAAACACTTACATTTAGTGAAGAAATTAATGCGGAGGCATCTAAATGTCAAACCGCCTCTTGAAAACTAATCTAACAAAAAGCCGCTGTGACTCACCTTATGCTCTTCCAGATCTCGATTGTTAAGAAGAGCATGGTTAATTCGGAATACAATCCAGTCAAAAAGGGCATCGTACAAAGACTTTGCCATAGAGTCTCGTACAGTTATTGCCTGCAATACAAATAAACTATTAGTAATCAGCCATTTTTAGAGCATAAGTTTAAAATATGAGAGCACTTCAGATCCCACGAAATGTTCATTTACTAGCTTACTTTAAAATCTTCATATTCGGGTTAGGAGAGCTGAAATTAAAACAGAAAATTGCTTCTGCAGCTAGATTGTTCAACAGCTTATAAACATCAGCTGTTAAACTGACAATTAATCAGACTCTTTAAGGGCTTTGAAGTAATTAGTTTTCTTTAGAAAATACTCCCTTATGACTAAGCAAGCATATTGACTGATCTATTTATTCAAACATCACTACTGACACATTCGAAGGGATCAAACCAGAGTAAAAATACTATGCATTCAGTTACACTCCAGGACAAGCACGAGGCTAATGACTCAATGCAGTCAGGTGCATTTGCCACGTTGGCAGGATCTTCACCTTTGAGAAAAGACAGTGAATCATGACCAGGTTGACTGCTTTTACAGGTGATAAAAGACATGGCACTAATCACAGATGTCCTATTATCTCAGCCAAAAGTTAAATAATTGTCATTCATGTTATTTCTCGTTCTCACATTATTTACTGTGCCACAGGCTGCCACTTCTGCCCAGAATCAGCACTTAACAGATTAACTGTGTAACTAGCGGCAACATTTTCTCCCAGAGGGAAGTCCGTATCTGGAATGAGCGGTCAGAGAAGTGGATGCAATTACAATTTTTAAAATGCTTCGGACAGATATATGGATAGGAAGTGTTTATAGGTCTATGGGTCAAATGTAGACAAATGGGACTACGTTGGCATGTATAAGGTGGGTCAAAGGGCCTGATTCTGTGCTGTACAGCTCTATGACTCCAGAGTATTATAGAAGTATTAGTGTAGAGAATCATTTCAAAATTTAAAAACATCCAGGTCTTCTATAAAGGTTTCTTCACAAATTTAATTAAAGTACCAGTAAATACAAAGCTACCCTTCGTCCCCTTGCTTTCTAACCATGCTGCAGATTTACTTGCCATTAAAAAGCAATAAACCAATAATAGCAAATTTACTGCCAATAAGAGAAAAAGAAAAATTGGGAATGCCAGAAATCTGAAGCTGCAAGTGTTGGAAATGTACACTTGGGGTCTCAGGACATGGAAAGAAAGATCTTTCTGTTTTACAGAAGTCTGCAGCCAAAATAATAACATCTTTCTCTTTCATTACTGGCATGCATTTCTCACTTTATCTGCTTCCTCACTCTGGTTATTTTAAGGATTGTTTCCACAATTTTCCAGCAGATTTGTTCACATATTTTATCTGCTGAAAGAAAAAAATATTGAAACCTAGCTTCCTTCTGAAGTCCAAATAAATGCACAGCACTGACTCTCTAACACCTCTTATGCAAGCCATAAATATGTGATAAGAGTCCAAACTAATACAGGCCAGCCATGCTGCAGCAACAACAGCCAAGAATGCTGCCATTTTTCTTCAGCTGTTGCTCATCAAAGAGACTCACAAAATTCCAGATTAGAACTAATCAATATTTCCATTTACGTATTTCACATTCCAGGTTTTGTTACTCAAAACCTATCTTCCCAACATTTGTTACTCTCTCATTAATTTGCTGTACTTTCTGGTTAATTTGTGTATGAAGTGTTTGTAAATTGACACATGCAACCCGCTGAGTTAATGCCTGGAAAATAATGAAATTGATGATCATTGCACGGCAGAAAATTGACAAAGAGGAGGAATAAAGAAAGTTCCAGTAAAGGGCCTGTCAAACTGCGGCGACCTAATTTGCGAGTTTAGAAGAGTTTGCTCTCGACTCAAACTCGCAGTATGGTCGACACGTGGTCCCAGGAGGTCCTAGGAGGACACTGGAACTCTCCTTCATGCTGGGGGAACGTTCCCGCATACTCGCAGCCTCAGTTTGGTCGAGGAAATTTTTTCAGCATGCTGGGGTCGCCAGGCAGTCGAGGTAGCCGTAGGCAATCTCCTTTGCTGACCGGGCATAGTAATGGGCTCATTGGCGTTTTCAGAACCGACCGGTAATGTTAAATGCCCACTAAACTTTATTAAAAGTAGTTTGGCTTCTTAAAAGTGTCTCCACTCCTTCTCCCCTCTTCTCTCCCCCTTCCCCCTCTCCGCGCTCTCTAAAGGACTTACCGTACACTGTGCCAGCCGTCTTTTACCTTCCTGTTCATCGCGGGGGTGCATTTCTGACAGCGCTCCCCCGCCTTCCCAGGCTCCCGCCTTTGCGATGTGTGTGTGTGTGTGTGTGTGTGTGTGTGTGTGTGTGTGTGTGCGCGCGTGCGTGCGTGTGCAGACGGTTGTTCCAGCTCGAGGTTTTTCAGGCGAGTCCCCTCGATCTTGAAGGTCAAAGACAGTCGCTGAAAAGTCGCGTTAGTGGGACGGGCCCCCTAATTCTTATCATTTGGTTATGGTGGGCAAACCAATCAGAGTTTTGATTAAATGCATAAGTTCTGGGAAGAGGAGAGTCACTTTGTCTGTGCTATCAAGAACAGAGCAGTATCAAACACGAAAGGATGCCTCCAGCAGAAATCTCTTGTATTTGCATTAAATATTAATTTAGTGTTACCAAGAAACGCTTCCCAAAAATCAAGCTTTTGAATTAAAAATGCTTTGATTTCCCTGGAGTCCCGCTTACATTTAGAATGTTGAACAGTGGAGCACAGGAACAGGCCCCAAGGCCTGTGTGCCAACCATGTGTGTGCCAACCATGGTACCAAATTACAGTAAATAAAATCTATTTGCTTCCATATGGTCTATATCACTTCATTCCCTGCATATTCATTTGTCTTTGTAAAGGTATCTTAAACAGCGCCATCTTATTGCTTCCACCACTTACTCTGGCACCACAACCAAGACACCTTCCACGCTAACACTTGCCTCACACATCTCCTTTAAACTCCCTCTCCCCCTCATCTTAAAGCTATGCCCTCCAATATTTGACAATTTCACAGTGGGAAAATGTTCTACTGTCTACTCCTCCTATCCCTCACAAGGTCTTACAAACATCTCCATCGGGTCTCTTCCCACCCTCTGACGCTCCAGAGAAAGCAATTCAAACCTGTCCAACCTTTCCTGATAATTAATACTCTTTAATCCAGGCAACTTCTTGGTGAACCCCTCCCTTCCCCCCCCCCCCCCCTCCCTTCCAAAGCCTCCACATCCTGTCTATAATGCAACAACCAGAAAGGCACACAGGTCTCCAAATGATAACCAAAGTTATCATCGAGTCACACAACACTTCCCAAGATGCTTCCATATAATGTGAAAGTCCTACCCTGGTTTGACTTCCTAAAATGCAACACCTCACACTGTATCTGAATTAAACTCCATTTGTCATTCCTCAGCCCACTTATCCATCCCTCTGTGATTCCTGATAACGGTACCTCTGTAGTGTATGTAATAATGTATATAATGGTAACTATAATTTAAAGAAGTGAGTAGCAGGATGGTGTGATTTGTGTCATGTGATATATTCATTATCTTGTCAGTCCCATGAATATGTATGAACATGCGCAGTGTACTTTTATAAAATAAAGAAGACCCACACTGGCAACAGCGTGGACTGAAAACCTGTGCTTTGTTTTCTATCTACATGCTGCTGCCGTAATATCTTACAACCACCTATTTTAGTGACATCTGCAAAAGGCATCAGTCACGTAACTATACCTATATGCCCCATGTTTAGTCCAGATAATGAAAAAGCAAGAATAAGACATCTACATGACTGGCAAGATGGATTTTGACCTCGGATACCATTTGCAGCAAAGCTAGCCAAACATCAATCAAACATCAAACAATGATTGTGGAACAAGCTACCAGAGGAAGTCGTTGAGGCAGGGACTATCCCAATGTTTAAGAAACAGTTATAGACAGGCACATGGATAAGACAGATTTGGAGAGATATGGGCCAAATGCAGGCAGGTGGAACTAGTGTAGCTGGGACACGTTTCCACACTGTATCACTCTAAGTAGTAAATGCAATTGATCAGTTTGTCCTAGCAGAGGGCACAAACTAACTGTGGAACCCTGTTGAACACCATTGAAGCCAGCTGCAATAACACAAAAGAATGCTTGGAGTTTTAAATAAATACTACATGTGGAATAAAGAACATGACAAATTCCTATAAAATATTACAAGAGCAGACAGCAATTTGAGCAATCTAATTTTCACATTCCTTTCAAAGACAGACAGACCAAGGACCAGGAAATTAAAGACAGCAATTTCATTCAGGTCAATGAAAATTTAGCCTCCTGTTGAAAATGAAATTTATCATAATTGTTGTTATAATGAAACAAATGTAGATATTATATTTCTTTTAATCAGTTATATTTCTATTAAACATTTCAACATTTAATATTGCCACCACAGAAAAGCTGATTATGAAGTCATGTTTCCCATTCACAGAAGATAAGACACAGAATGCTGGAGTAACTAAGCGGGACAGGCAGCATTTCTGGAGAGAAGAAATGGGTGACGTTTCGGGTCGAGACCCTTCTTCAGACTTCATCTCTCCAGAGATGCTGCCTGTCCCAAATGAGTTCCTCCAGCATTTTGTGTCTATCTTCGGTTTAAACCAGCATCTGCAGTTCCTTCCTACACATTTCCCATTCACAGAATACGCAACATTGTAGTCCATTCTACTGTATTTTATGTTACCTCAGATAATTTATAGGGTAGGATAAGTCTTTCTCCAACTGTCACAGTCTTCCGGGTGGTCAGTGCATCAAAAAGTGTCTCCTCTTTAACCTAGTTTAAGAACAGTGTTTATCAAAGTGAGTAGCATAATGTAGACTTCACTATTGGCAGCAATCATGGCACTCGAGCTATTAATACACATTTGAGTCCTCTTCTGTAATGTGTTTACTTTATATTTATGATGTTACTTGATCAAGATGTATTTGACATGGTAATCTTTCTCCCAACTTCAGAGGTAAACCTCATCTCTAATTAAACTTAATGTTGTCTTTCCTATAGCAGGGATTAGCATATTTTACAGCATTAATCTTTCTTCCAACTTCAGAGGTAAACCTCGTCTCTCTATTTGTAATCCCTGTTCGGAGGTTTTTATTTTCTTCTGCAGGGTTACAAATAAGAAACTCAGATGCAAACTATCCTAGATGCGATTGTCTAGAATTGGCTTTTTGTACATCCCAATTGAAACCAATTCAACAATGAATGTCATGCCGTCAGTAGCAAAGACTCAAACATCTAGAATTCCTTTCTCTTCTACCTATTCACCATCTTCCAAATCATTCCATACAGGTTTTTGAAGGTTTATAGGACTTTGGTTGGGCTATTTGGATTATTGCATGCAGTTGTGGTCACCACATTACTGGAAGGATGTGGAGGATTTGGAAAGGTTGCAGAAGCTTGCCAGAATTATGTCTTGGCGAGAGGGAGAGACTTGGATTGTTCTTTTTCCAAGAACATTGGAGGTTGCGGGGAGACCTGACAGCGGTACTTACAATTATGAGAGGCATAGATAGGTTAGAGAGTCCTAACCTTTTACCCCAAGATGGGAAAATCAAATACCAGAAGGCATAGTTTTACAGGGAGGGTGGCAATTTTAAGGAGATGTGCCAGGCAAGTTTTGTTTACACAGAAGATGGCGAGTGCCTGGAACATGCTGCCAGGGGTGGTGGTTCAGGAAGATATGATAGAGACATTTAGGAGACTTTTAGGGAATGGGAGACATGGATTAAATGCAGGTAGATAGGAATTAGTCTTGGCATCATGTTCAGCATGGACATTGTGAGCTGAAAGTTCCTCTGCTGTACTGTTCTATATTCCGTATCTAACATCACCACGTGCAGCTTGGTGTTAAATAGTGTTTACTTTCCCTTCTGTGAAATACTTTGGAATATTTCATTACATTGGAAACACTAAATAAACACAAACTGCTCTTCTTGTATTTGATGATTACCTTCCACTATTTTCACCCATTGCCAGTAATGAGGACGTACACATTTTAGTGGGCAAGAAAAACTGCTCAGAAGCCAAACAATGGGCAAATCAGAGAGCATTTCTGCAAAAGTTTCAAAGAACCTCAAATGAACTTGCACCACATTTTAAATAGGAATTAATTCATCAAAAGAACAAAATTGCCCTCAAATTCTACACAGTAAAATTAGTAGAATTGTTGACTGGATTCACTACCTCCAGAAGTTCTGAGACAATGGGTAACACCTCTGGATTACAGATGTCAATGGAATCGTCACGATAGGACTTCTTTTTGTATTTTATATTCCCAACGTGCAATATTGCAGATAGAAGAGAAAAAATTCTGTAAATAAAACATAAATAAAATAAAATCATATTCAGGATACATTTCTGTCTTAGAATTCAAAAGAATAGTAGGTCCTGGACTCAAAGCACATAAATCACCCCCTGGATTTCACCAATGTTGCTCTGCATCATTTTCAAGAGAATGACAGCAGGTTACTGGAACATTTGAGCTCACACACACACACACTTCTCTCTGCCGAAGTAACTTGACTTTCCCCAACCCGGGGTAACATCGTCATCGATGTAAACGATATGCAACTCAGTGGAGATCACCTAATACAACATGGTACAAGACTGAGGCTTTGAGAAATCATGAAAAATAGACATGGTCTCCAGCATATAAATGCTCCAGTTAAAACCACAATCTCAAGTTATTTTTAAATATTTAATATCTGCCTCGACAATACATAATCAAGTTGTGTATTTCCGGCCAATCAACTCACCGATTCCGTGTTTTAGGCAGAAATCCAACCATCTCCATTGCCAGCTGTAAGCGCTCAAAGTCGTGTTTCAGATCCTCCCCCTCAACTATAAAACTGTCCTGCTGAATTTAGATCAAACAATTT
Organism: Malacoraja senta; assembly: GCA_038087875.1. Taxonomy (NCBI): domain Eukaryota; kingdom Metazoa; phylum Chordata; class Chondrichthyes; order Rajiformes; family Rajidae; genus Malacoraja; species Malacoraja senta. The sequence goes on from CM075993.1 coordinate 1,234,941, forward strand.
CCAGTTAGACAATATTATATACAAGTGCTACAATCAATTGTCACCCCTCCTCCTAGAAGTCACTGGCTCCTTCCTGGAGTATCGTTTCACATATATTAGTTGCCATCACTTGAAATTGGCTATTACTTAGGTAAGAGCCTTGACGTTGAGCCTGATACATTGTCTGACTGCAAAGAACAATATTATTATCATCCATTATAGATATTTGCAGAAAATCAGAAATAGAAGCAACACTGATTGTGGACCCCCTCCAATTGCCCCAACACACCAGTCTTCAAACTTTATGCCATAAATTCACAGCTCTCAGTGTATAGATCAAGAACTGTACTTGTCTAAAAAAAACAGTTTTGATTGTTATTTGCCCGAATACTTTCAGAAATCAATAGGATCTCAGCCTATCAACAAAAGGCCCCAAATCCAACAGGAGCCAGTATCTGAAGTTTACTTAACTACTCATACAAAGAGATTGAATTTCACAAACGGTCATCTTAAAGCCCTGTCCCACTGTACGAGTTCATTCAAAGAGTTCTCCCGAGTTTGCCCTGATTCGAACTCGGAGATTTACGGTAATGGCCGCTCGTCGGTACTCGGGGTTCTCGTGGACATTTTTCAACATGTTGAAAAATCTTCAGGAGTCTTCCCGAACTTACCGAGTACCTGCCGTTAGCGTTACGAGCCGCTAAGAGACGTCCCCGAGCTCCGACGTACCCGCTACGTTCATTCTACGTGCTTCCCACGAGTTTTTTTTAAATTTTACTCGGGAGAGCACTTGAATGAACTCGTACAGTTGGACTGGGCCATTAAGATTCGTCCAGGTCCATCAACAAATGTTTGATGCACTGAGAGCAAATTAGAGCAGTAATGTAAAATTTGGATTACAGAGCATTAGCTATAACATGCTAGAAGAACATGCTGCCAGGAATGATGGTGGAGGCAAATATGAAAGGAGCATTTAAGAGGCACTTAGATAAGCACATGAGTAGGCACAAAATGGAGGGATATGGATTACGTGTAGGCAGAAGAGATTAACTTGGTATCATGATCGGCACAAACATTGTGAGCCGAAACTGTGCTGGACTGCTTTATGTTCTATGCATCCAAGGGAGGACTTTTGGAAGTTAATTCATGCACCATAATTATTCCTATCTAATCAGTGCCCAATATAAAGGAGCTGAAACAGCATGCTCTAAACATACACCTGGAATTCTGTCTGCTCAAAACCAAAGTGATTAAGCTGTTGAGAGGGCAGAAAAGATTCAGAAGGATGTTTCTGGGATTGGAGTTATGACAAGAGAATGGATAGGCTGGGACTATTTTCTGTGGAGTAAAGGCGGCTGAGGTTTATGAAATCATGAGTGGCATAGATACCGTGGATGTTTAAGAAGGAACTGCAGATGCTGGAAAATCAAAGGTACACAAAAATGCTGGAGAAACTCAGCGGGTGAGGCAGTCTGAAGAAGGGTCTCAACCCGAAACGTTGCCTATTTCCTTTGCTCCATAGATGCTGCCTCACCCGCTGAGTTTCTCCAGCATTTTTGTCTCCCTTAGATACCGTGAATGATCACAGGCTTTTTTCTACTGTAGGGGAGTTTAGGTTTAAGATGAGAGGGAAAAGATTTAAAGGGGACGTAAGTGGGCAATGTTTTTCAACAAAGGTGATGGATATATGCATTTAATGTGATAGAGGCAGGTACAATTATAATGTTTAAAAGGCATTTTGAGAGGTTCATGAAAAACAAAAGTTTAGAGAGTTGTGGATCAAATATTTGCAACTACAACTGGCTCTGGAAGGCATGTACGAGTTGGAACGAAATTCTTATTTCTGTGTAAATGACTCTATTTGCGGTATATGAGGCAACTACCCTTGGACAAATCATTGGACAAAGTCAGCATGGATTTACGAAAGGTAAATCATGTCTGATGAATCTTATAGAATTTTTCGAGGATGTAACTAGTAGCGTGGATAGGGGAGAACCAGTGGATGTGGTGTATCTGGACTTCCAGAAGGCTTTCGACAAGGTCCCACATAAGAGATTAGTATACAAACTTAAAGCACATGGCATTGGGGGTTCAGTATTGATGTGGATAGAGAACTGGCTGGCAAACAGGAAGCAAAGAGTAGGAGTAAACGGGTCCTTTTCACAATGGCAGGCAGTGACTAGTGGGGTACCGCAAGGCTCAGTGCTGGGACCCCAGCTATTTACAATATATATTAATGATCTGGATGAGGGAATTGAAGGCAATATCTCCAAGTTTGCGGATGACACTAAGCTGGGGGGCAGTGTTAGCTGTGAGGAGGATGCTAGGAGACTGCAAGGTGACTTGGATAGGCTGGGTGAGTGGGCAAATGTTTGGCAGATGCAGTATAATGTGGATAAATGTGAGGTTATCCATTTTGGTGGCAAAAACAGGAAAACAGACTGTTATCTAAATGGTGGCCGACTAGGAAAAGGGGAGATGCAGCGAGACCTGGGTGTCATGGAACACCAGTCATTGAAAGTAGGCATGCAGGTGCAGCAGGCAGTGAAGAAAGCGAATGGTATGTTAGCTTTCATAGCAAAAGGATTTGAGTATAGGAGCAGGGTGGTTCTACTGCAGTTGTACAGGGTCTTGGTGAGACTACACCTGGAGTATTGCGTACAGTTTTGGTCTCCAAATCTGAGGAAGGACATTATTGCCATAGAGGGAGTGCAGAGAGGGTTCACCAGACTGATTCCTGGGATGTCAGGACTGTCTTATGAAGAAAGACTGGATAGACTTGGTTTATACTCTCTAGAATTTAGGAGATTGAGAGGGGATCTTATAGAAACTTACAAAATTCTTAAGGGGTTGGACAGGCTAGATGCAGGAAGATTGCTCCCGATGTTGGGGAAGTCCAGGACAAGGGGTCACAGCTTAAGGATAAGGGGGAAATCCTTTAAAACCGAGATGAGAAGAACTTTTTTCACACAGAGAGTGGTGAATCTCTGGAACTCTCTGCCACAGAGGGTAGTCGAGGCCAGTTCATTGGCTATATTTAAGAGGGAGTTAGATGTGGCCCTTGTGGCTAAAGGGATCAGAGGGTATGGAGAGAAGGCACGTACGGGATACTGAGTTGGATGATCAGCCATGATCATATTGAATGGCGGTGCAAGCTCGAAGGGCCGAATGGCCTACTCCTGCACCTAATTTCTATGTTTCTACACAAGATTTACGTATGAGTCAGTAAATAAAGCAATTGCAAGGATTCATAAGGCTATTTTGGGATAGGGAAATAAGTGGAAGTAAGGGAGCGGTTCTGCTGTTACTACAATATTGGGATATAACTACTATTTTAATCAATGAGAAAAATTCCAGTGCTTGTGTAGCTTTGTTTTAATTCCATATGCTGTTGATCTTTTACAGTTAAATGTGGATTGCCCTCATACTAAATGATAAATCTTAGGTAGACAAAAATGCTGGAGAAACTCATCGGGTGAGGCAGCATCTATGGAGAGAAGGAATAGGCGCATTTCGGGTCGAGACCATTCTTCAGTGACGTTGGGGGGGGCGTGAAAAAGAAAGGAAGAGGCGGAGACAGTAGGCTTGTGGCAAAGCTGGGAAGGGGGATGGGGTGGGGAAGGATGGAGAAAGCAAGGACTATCTGAAATTGGAGAAGTCAATGTTCATACCGCTGGGGTGTAAACTACCCAAGTGAAATATGAGGTGTTGTTCCTCCAATTTGGGCTGGACCTCACTCTGGCAATGGAGGAGGCCCAGGACAGAAAGGTCAGATTCAGAATGGGAGGGGGAGTTGAAGTGCTGAGCCAGCGGGAGATCAGGTTGGTTATTGCGAACTGAGTCAGTTCGCAATCTTCAAAATCAAAATCAAAGTAATCAAAATCTTGATTAATGATGGCTAAACATATTCCTGTAATATGGTGACAAAGAGGAACTGTTAGATAATTCTGGGCAAACCACAAAGAACAAATCCACAAAAACAGCGAGGGAAAGCCATGCACACCTGCATTTGTTACAGTAGCATACATTTATGTATAAAGAAGCGTCTGAAGAAGGGTCTCGACCCAAAACGTCACTTATTCCTTTTCTCCTGTGATGCTCTCTGACCCACTGAGTTACTCCAGCTTTTTGTGTCTATCTTGGGTTTAATCCAGCATCTGCAGTTCCTTCTTACACAATTATGTTCCGGATGTTAGCCCAGTATTTGAGGGGCTGCACAAGTACTGAGCTCTCAGCTAAATGATGAAACAGTTCGCTTGATGTCATCAACTACGAGTACTTCCTTTTGGGTCAACTTAAAGGTATTAAATTGGCAGTGCATGAGGGGGTAGTTCATGGTGGGAGCTCAAACAGACAAATAGATCTAATGAGCCCCTCTATGCAGACAGAGAGAGAGTCGGACAAAGAGTTTTCTCAGGTAGGCAGACAAAGATGACCATAAGGAAACAAGGCAAACCAGAGTGAGGGGCAACAAGATTAGCAGGAAGGCAGTTTGGATGTGGGTGTGCAAGAAGGAAATGCGGATGCTGGTTTAAACCAAAGATAGACACAAAAAGCTGGAATAACTCGGCGGGACAGGCAGCATGTCTGGAGAGAAGGAATGGGTGACGTTTTGGGTCGAGACCCTTCTTCAGACTGAATGTGGATTGGATCTTCAGGTTGGACCCGAAACATCACCCATTCCATCTCTCTAGAGATGCTGCCTGTCGTGCTGAGTTACTCAAGCATATTGTGTCTATATTCAGGTTGGATGTGGGTACAGCCAAGCAAGCAGTTCCATGCTGCAATTTGAATACATTGTATAGCGATTCATTTAATTGCAGAGTTAAGCTCATTCTACAAAGTTAGAGGTACTGTGCTTCAGAGGGGTTTAATTAAAGATAAAATAAAATGACAGGATTAGTATTGTGGAAGGATGAGACCAAACAAGCCTTCTTAATTACAAGTGATCATGTGGTATCTCATTAAATGATACCAACTGGAGATTTAACATCAATGATCAAAGCTCATAAAAGGCTTGACAGAAAGATCTTCAAATAGATACACTGCACCACTGTCAAATGTGATTTTCCTCATGTAATCATTTATTCATGGTGATTTTGCTTTTTGCAAAAGATGGGATGAAGAAATGTGCTGAATTTATAAACTGACTTGCATGGTTGCGCATGTTGGCTGTGGAGGGGAGAGGGAGGGGGCTTTTTATAATACTAGATTCGTAATGATTAAATTCATAAAGATAACCACAGCTTTGAAAAGATGACAGCACATATATTACATCGGGTCAGACATCTGACTTGCTAGGCTTGTTAAATGATATAAACTATTCCTGAGATCAGTCACTGGACAAAATGGATCGCCACAAAAATGTCTGAATTTACACACACTTTACAAATTCACAGGCGACGCCACCATTGTGGGCCAGACATCAAATAACGCTGAGTGGAAGTACAGGAAGG
>CM075993.1:1240575-1309769 GCA_038087875.1 Malacoraja senta
ATTTCACATTCCAGGTTTTGTTACTCAAAACCTATCTTCCCAACATTTGTTACTCTCTCATTAATTTGCTGTACTTTCTGGTTAATTTGTGTATGAAGTGTTTGTAAATTGACACATGCAACCCGCTGAGTTAATGCCTGGAAAATAATGAAATTGATGATCATTGCACGGCAGAAAATTGACAAAGAGGAGGAATAAAGAAAGTTCCAGTAAAGGGCCTGTCAAACTGCGGCGACCTAATTTGCGAGTTTAGAAGAGTTTGCTCTCGACTCAAACTCGCAGTATGGTCGACACGTGGTCCCAGGAGGTCCTAGGAGGACACTGGAACTCTCCTTCATGCTGGGGGAACGTTCCCGCATACTCGCAGCCTCAGTTTGGTCGAGGAAATTTTTTCAGCATGCTGGGGTCGCCAGGCAGTCGAGGTAGCCGTAGGCAATCTCCTTTGCTGACCGGGCATAGTAATGGGCTCATTGGCGTTTTCAGAACCGACCGGTAATGTTAAATGCCCACTAAACTTTATTAAAAGTAGTTTGGCTTCTTAAAAGTGTCTCCACTCCTTCTCCCCTCTTCTCTCCCCCTTCCCCCTCTCCGCGCTCTCTAAAGGACTTACCGTACACTGTGCCAGCCGTCTTTTACCTTCCTGTTCATCGCGGGGGTGCATTTCTGACAGCGCTCCCCCGCCTTCCCAGGCTCCCGCCTTTGCGATGTGTGTGTGTGTGTGTGTGTGTGTGTGTGTGTGTGTGTGTGTGCGCGCGTGCGTGCGTGTGCAGACGGTTGTTCCAGCTCGAGGTTTTTCAGGCGAGTCCCCTCGATCTTGAAGGTCAAAGACAGTCGCTGAAAAGTCGCGTTAGTGGGACGGGCCCCCTAATTCTTATCATTTGGTTATGGTGGGCAAACCAATCAGAGTTTTGATTAAATGCATAAGTTCTGGGAAGAGGAGAGTCACTTTGTCTGTGCTATCAAGAACAGAGCAGTATCAAACACGAAAGGATGCCTCCAGCAGAAATCTCTTGTATTTGCATTAAATATTAATTTAGTGTTACCAAGAAACGCTTCCCAAAAATCAAGCTTTTGAATTAAAAATGCTTTGATTTCCCTGGAGTCCCGCTTACATTTAGAATGTTGAACAGTGGAGCACAGGAACAGGCCCCAAGGCCTGTGTGCCAACCATGTGTGTGCCAACCATGGTACCAAATTACAGTAAATAAAATCTATTTGCTTCCATATGGTCTATATCACTTCATTCCCTGCATATTCATTTGTCTTTGTAAAGGTATCTTAAACAGCGCCATCTTATTGCTTCCACCACTTACTCTGGCACCACAACCAAGACACCTTCCACGCTAACACTTGCCTCACACATCTCCTTTAAACTCCCTCTCCCCCTCATCTTAAAGCTATGCCCTCCAATATTTGACAATTTCACAGTGGGAAAATGTTCTACTGTCTACTCCTCCTATCCCTCACAAGGTCTTACAAACATCTCCATCGGGTCTCTTCCCACCCTCTGACGCTCCAGAGAAAGCAATTCAAACCTGTCCAACCTTTCCTGATAATTAATACTCTTTAATCCAGGCAACTTCTTGGTGAACCCCTCCCTTCCCCCCCCCCCCCCCTCCCTTCCAAAGCCTCCACATCCTGTCTATAATGCAACAACCAGAAAGGCACACAGGTCTCCAAATGATAACCAAAGTTATCATCGAGTCACACAACACTTCCCAAGATGCTTCCATATAATGTGAAAGTCCTACCCTGGTTTGACTTCCTAAAATGCAACACCTCACACTGTATCTGAATTAAACTCCATTTGTCATTCCTCAGCCCACTTATCCATCCCTCTGTGATTCCTGATAACGGTACCTCTGTAGTGTATGTAATAATGTATATAATGGTAACTATAATTTAAAGAAGTGAGTAGCAGGATGGTGTGATTTGTGTCATGTGATATATTCATTATCTTGTCAGTCCCATGAATATGTATGAACATGCGCAGTGTACTTTTATAAAATAAAGAAGACCCACACTGGCAACAGCGTGGACTGAAAACCTGTGCTTTGTTTTCTATCTACATGCTGCTGCCGTAATATCTTACAACCACCTATTTTAGTGACATCTGCAAAAGGCATCAGTCACGTAACTATACCTATATGCCCCATGTTTAGTCCAGATAATGAAAAAGCAAGAATAAGACATCTACATGACTGGCAAGATGGATTTTGACCTCGGATACCATTTGCAGCAAAGCTAGCCAAACATCAATCAAACATCAAACAATGATTGTGGAACAAGCTACCAGAGGAAGTCGTTGAGGCAGGGACTATCCCAATGTTTAAGAAACAGTTATAGACAGGCACATGGATAAGACAGATTTGGAGAGATATGGGCCAAATGCAGGCAGGTGGAACTAGTGTAGCTGGGACACGTTTCCACACTGTATCACTCTAAGTAGTAAATGCAATTGATCAGTTTGTCCTAGCAGAGGGCACAAACTAACTGTGGAACCCTGTTGAACACCATTGAAGCCAGCTGCAATAACACAAAAGAATGCTTGGAGTTTTAAATAAATACTACATGTGGAATAAAGAACATGACAAATTCCTATAAAATATTACAAGAGCAGACAGCAATTTGAGCAATCTAATTTTCACATTCCTTTCAAAGACAGACAGACCAAGGACCAGGAAATTAAAGACAGCAATTTCATTCAGGTCAATGAAAATTTAGCCTCCTGTTGAAAATGAAATTTATCATAATTGTTGTTATAATGAAACAAATGTAGATATTATATTTCTTTTAATCAGTTATATTTCTATTAAACATTTCAACATTTAATATTGCCACCACAGAAAAGCTGATTATGAAGTCATGTTTCCCATTCACAGAAGATAAGACACAGAATGCTGGAGTAACTAAGCGGGACAGGCAGCATTTCTGGAGAGAAGAAATGGGTGACGTTTCGGGTCGAGACCCTTCTTCAGACTTCATCTCTCCAGAGATGCTGCCTGTCCCAAATGAGTTCCTCCAGCATTTTGTGTCTATCTTCGGTTTAAACCAGCATCTGCAGTTCCTTCCTACACATTTCCCATTCACAGAATACGCAACATTGTAGTCCATTCTACTGTATTTTATGTTACCTCAGATAATTTATAGGGTAGGATAAGTCTTTCTCCAACTGTCACAGTCTTCCGGGTGGTCAGTGCATCAAAAAGTGTCTCCTCTTTAACCTAGTTTAAGAACAGTGTTTATCAAAGTGAGTAGCATAATGTAGACTTCACTATTGGCAGCAATCATGGCACTCGAGCTATTAATACACATTTGAGTCCTCTTCTGTAATGTGTTTACTTTATATTTATGATGTTACTTGATCAAGATGTATTTGACATGGTAATCTTTCTCCCAACTTCAGAGGTAAACCTCATCTCTAATTAAACTTAATGTTGTCTTTCCTATAGCAGGGATTAGCATATTTTACAGCATTAATCTTTCTTCCAACTTCAGAGGTAAACCTCGTCTCTCTATTTGTAATCCCTGTTCGGAGGTTTTTATTTTCTTCTGCAGGGTTACAAATAAGAAACTCAGATGCAAACTATCCTAGATGCGATTGTCTAGAATTGGCTTTTTGTACATCCCAATTGAAACCAATTCAACAATGAATGTCATGCCGTCAGTAGCAAAGACTCAAACATCTAGAATTCCTTTCTCTTCTACCTATTCACCATCTTCCAAATCATTCCATACAGGTTTTTGAAGGTTTATAGGACTTTGGTTGGGCTATTTGGATTATTGCATGCAGTTGTGGTCACCACATTACTGGAAGGATGTGGAGGATTTGGAAAGGTTGCAGAAGCTTGCCAGAATTATGTCTTGGCGAGAGGGAGAGACTTGGATTGTTCTTTTTCCAAGAACATTGGAGGTTGCGGGGAGACCTGACAGCGGTACTTACAATTATGAGAGGCATAGATAGGTTAGAGAGTCCTAACCTTTTACCCCAAGATGGGAAAATCAAATACCAGAAGGCATAGTTTTACAGGGAGGGTGGCAATTTTAAGGAGATGTGCCAGGCAAGTTTTGTTTACACAGAAGATGGCGAGTGCCTGGAACATGCTGCCAGGGGTGGTGGTTCAGGAAGATATGATAGAGACATTTAGGAGACTTTTAGGGAATGGGAGACATGGATTAAATGCAGGTAGATAGGAATTAGTCTTGGCATCATGTTCAGCATGGACATTGTGAGCTGAAAGTTCCTCTGCTGTACTGTTCTATATTCCGTATCTAACATCACCACGTGCAGCTTGGTGTTAAATAGTGTTTACTTTCCCTTCTGTGAAATACTTTGGAATATTTCATTACATTGGAAACACTAAATAAACACAAACTGCTCTTCTTGTATTTGATGATTACCTTCCACTATTTTCACCCATTGCCAGTAATGAGGACGTACACATTTTAGTGGGCAAGAAAAACTGCTCAGAAGCCAAACAATGGGCAAATCAGAGAGCATTTCTGCAAAAGTTTCAAAGAACCTCAAATGAACTTGCACCACATTTTAAATAGGAATTAATTCATCAAAAGAACAAAATTGCCCTCAAATTCTACACAGTAAAATTAGTAGAATTGTTGACTGGATTCACTACCTCCAGAAGTTCTGAGACAATGGGTAACACCTCTGGATTACAGATGTCAATGGAATCGTCACGATAGGACTTCTTTTTGTATTTTATATTCCCAACGTGCAATATTGCAGATAGAAGAGAAAAAATTCTGTAAATAAAACATAAATAAAATAAAATCATATTCAGGATACATTTCTGTCTTAGAATTCAAAAGAATAGTAGGTCCTGGACTCAAAGCACATAAATCACCCCCTGGATTTCACCAATGTTGCTCTGCATCATTTTCAAGAGAATGACAGCAGGTTACTGGAACATTTGAGCTCACACACACACACACTTCTCTCTGCCGAAGTAACTTGACTTTCCCCAACCCGGGGTAACATCGTCATCGATGTAAACGATATGCAACTCAGTGGAGATCACCTAATACAACATGGTACAAGACTGAGGCTTTGAGAAATCATGAAAAATAGACATGGTCTCCAGCATATAAATGCTCCAGTTAAAACCACAATCTCAAGTTATTTTTAAATATTTAATATCTGCCTCGACAATACATAATCAAGTTGTGTATTTCCGGCCAATCAACTCACCGATTCCGTGTTTTAGGCAGAAATCCAACCATCTCCATTGCCAGCTGTAAGCGCTCAAAGTCGTGTTTCAGATCCTCCCCCTCAACTATAAAACTGTCCTGCTGAATTTAGATCAAACAATTTCCAGTTAGACAATATTATATACAAGTGCTACAATCAATTGTCACCCCTCCTCCTAGAAGTCACTGGCTCCTTCCTGGAGTATCGTTTCACATATATTAGTTGCCATCACTTGAAATTGGCTATTACTTAGGTAAGAGCCTTGACGTTGAGCCTGATACATTGTCTGACTGCAAAGAACAATATTATTATCATCCATTATAGATATTTGCAGAAAATCAGAAATAGAAGCAACACTGATTGTGGACCCCCTCCAATTGCCCCAACACACCAGTCTTCAAACTTTATGCCATAAATTCACAGCTCTCAGTGTATAGATCAAGAACTGTACTTGTCTAAAAAAAACAGTTTTGATTGTTATTTGCCCGAATACTTTCAGAAATCAATAGGATCTCAGCCTATCAACAAAAGGCCCCAAATCCAACAGGAGCCAGTATCTGAAGTTTACTTAACTACTCATACAAAGAGATTGAATTTCACAAACGGTCATCTTAAAGCCCTGTCCCACTGTACGAGTTCATTCAAAGAGTTCTCCCGAGTTTGCCCTGATTCGAACTCGGAGATTTACGGTAATGGCCGCTCGTCGGTACTCGGGGTTCTCGTGGACATTTTTCAACATGTTGAAAAATCTTCAGGAGTCTTCCCGAACTTACCGAGTACCTGCCGTTAGCGTTACGAGCCGCTAAGAGACGTCCCCGAGCTCCGACGTACCCGCTACGTTCATTCTACGTGCTTCCCACGAGTTTTTTTTAAATTTTACTCGGGAGAGCACTTGAATGAACTCGTACAGTTGGACTGGGCCATTAAGATTCGTCCAGGTCCATCAACAAATGTTTGATGCACTGAGAGCAAATTAGAGCAGTAATGTAAAATTTGGATTACAGAGCATTAGCTATAACATGCTAGAAGAACATGCTGCCAGGAATGATGGTGGAGGCAAATATGAAAGGAGCATTTAAGAGGCACTTAGATAAGCACATGAGTAGGCACAAAATGGAGGGATATGGATTACGTGTAGGCAGAAGAGATTAACTTGGTATCATGATCGGCACAAACATTGTGAGCCGAAACTGTGCTGGACTGCTTTATGTTCTATGCATCCAAGGGAGGACTTTTGGAAGTTAATTCATGCACCATAATTATTCCTATCTAATCAGTGCCCAATATAAAGGAGCTGAAACAGCATGCTCTAAACATACACCTGGAATTCTGTCTGCTCAAAACCAAAGTGATTAAGCTGTTGAGAGGGCAGAAAAGATTCAGAAGGATGTTTCTGGGATTGGAGTTATGACAAGAGAATGGATAGGCTGGGACTATTTTCTGTGGAGTAAAGGCGGCTGAGGTTTATGAAATCATGAGTGGCATAGATACCGTGGATGTTTAAGAAGGAACTGCAGATGCTGGAAAATCAAAGGTACACAAAAATGCTGGAGAAACTCAGCGGGTGAGGCAGTCTGAAGAAGGGTCTCAACCCGAAACGTTGCCTATTTCCTTTGCTCCATAGATGCTGCCTCACCCGCTGAGTTTCTCCAGCATTTTTGTCTCCCTTAGATACCGTGAATGATCACAGGCTTTTTTCTACTGTAGGGGAGTTTAGGTTTAAGATGAGAGGGAAAAGATTTAAAGGGGACGTAAGTGGGCAATGTTTTTCAACAAAGGTGATGGATATATGCATTTAATGTGATAGAGGCAGGTACAATTATAATGTTTAAAAGGCATTTTGAGAGGTTCATGAAAAACAAAAGTTTAGAGAGTTGTGGATCAAATATTTGCAACTACAACTGGCTCTGGAAGGCATGTACGAGTTGGAACGAAATTCTTATTTCTGTGTAAATGACTCTATTTGCGGTATATGAGGCAACTACCCTTGGACAAATCATTGGACAAAGTCAGCATGGATTTACGAAAGGTAAATCATGTCTGATGAATCTTATAGAATTTTTCGAGGATGTAACTAGTAGCGTGGATAGGGGAGAACCAGTGGATGTGGTGTATCTGGACTTCCAGAAGGCTTTCGACAAGGTCCCACATAAGAGATTAGTATACAAACTTAAAGCACATGGCATTGGGGGTTCAGTATTGATGTGGATAGAGAACTGGCTGGCAAACAGGAAGCAAAGAGTAGGAGTAAACGGGTCCTTTTCACAATGGCAGGCAGTGACTAGTGGGGTACCGCAAGGCTCAGTGCTGGGACCCCAGCTATTTACAATATATATTAATGATCTGGATGAGGGAATTGAAGGCAATATCTCCAAGTTTGCGGATGACACTAAGCTGGGGGGCAGTGTTAGCTGTGAGGAGGATGCTAGGAGACTGCAAGGTGACTTGGATAGGCTGGGTGAGTGGGCAAATGTTTGGCAGATGCAGTATAATGTGGATAAATGTGAGGTTATCCATTTTGGTGGCAAAAACAGGAAAACAGACTGTTATCTAAATGGTGGCCGACTAGGAAAAGGGGAGATGCAGCGAGACCTGGGTGTCATGGAACACCAGTCATTGAAAGTAGGCATGCAGGTGCAGCAGGCAGTGAAGAAAGCGAATGGTATGTTAGCTTTCATAGCAAAAGGATTTGAGTATAGGAGCAGGGTGGTTCTACTGCAGTTGTACAGGGTCTTGGTGAGACTACACCTGGAGTATTGCGTACAGTTTTGGTCTCCAAATCTGAGGAAGGACATTATTGCCATAGAGGGAGTGCAGAGAGGGTTCACCAGACTGATTCCTGGGATGTCAGGACTGTCTTATGAAGAAAGACTGGATAGACTTGGTTTATACTCTCTAGAATTTAGGAGATTGAGAGGGGATCTTATAGAAACTTACAAAATTCTTAAGGGGTTGGACAGGCTAGATGCAGGAAGATTGCTCCCGATGTTGGGGAAGTCCAGGACAAGGGGTCACAGCTTAAGGATAAGGGGGAAATCCTTTAAAACCGAGATGAGAAGAACTTTTTTCACACAGAGAGTGGTGAATCTCTGGAACTCTCTGCCACAGAGGGTAGTCGAGGCCAGTTCATTGGCTATATTTAAGAGGGAGTTAGATGTGGCCCTTGTGGCTAAAGGGATCAGAGGGTATGGAGAGAAGGCACGTACGGGATACTGAGTTGGATGATCAGCCATGATCATATTGAATGGCGGTGCAAGCTCGAAGGGCCGAATGGCCTACTCCTGCACCTAATTTCTATGTTTCTACACAAGATTTACGTATGAGTCAGTAAATAAAGCAATTGCAAGGATTCATAAGGCTATTTTGGGATAGGGAAATAAGTGGAAGTAAGGGAGCGGTTCTGCTGTTACTACAATATTGGGATATAACTACTATTTTAATCAATGAGAAAAATTCCAGTGCTTGTGTAGCTTTGTTTTAATTCCATATGCTGTTGATCTTTTACAGTTAAATGTGGATTGCCCTCATACTAAATGATAAATCTTAGGTAGACAAAAATGCTGGAGAAACTCATCGGGTGAGGCAGCATCTATGGAGAGAAGGAATAGGCGCATTTCGGGTCGAGACCATTCTTCAGTGACGTTGGGGGGGGCGTGAAAAAGAAAGGAAGAGGCGGAGACAGTAGGCTTGTGGCAAAGCTGGGAAGGGGGATGGGGTGGGGAAGGATGGAGAAAGCAAGGACTATCTGAAATTGGAGAAGTCAATGTTCATACCGCTGGGGTGTAAACTACCCAAGTGAAATATGAGGTGTTGTTCCTCCAATTTGGGCTGGACCTCACTCTGGCAATGGAGGAGGCCCAGGACAGAAAGGTCAGATTCAGAATGGGAGGGGGAGTTGAAGTGCTGAGCCAGCGGGAGATCAGGTTGGTTATTGCGAACTGAGTCAGTTCGCAATCTTCAAAATCAAAATCAAAGTAATCAAAATCTTGATTAATGATGGCTAAACATATTCCTGTAATATGGTGACAAAGAGGAACTGTTAGATAATTCTGGGCAAACCACAAAGAACAAATCCACAAAAACAGCGAGGGAAAGCCATGCACACCTGCATTTGTTACAGTAGCATACATTTATGTATAAAGAAGCGTCTGAAGAAGGGTCTCGACCCAAAACGTCACTTATTCCTTTTCTCCTGTGATGCTCTCTGACCCACTGAGTTACTCCAGCTTTTTGTGTCTATCTTGGGTTTAATCCAGCATCTGCAGTTCCTTCTTACACAATTATGTTCCGGATGTTAGCCCAGTATTTGAGGGGCTGCACAAGTACTGAGCTCTCAGCTAAATGATGAAACAGTTCGCTTGATGTCATCAACTACGAGTACTTCCTTTTGGGTCAACTTAAAGGTATTAAATTGGCAGTGCATGAGGGGGTAGTTCATGGTGGGAGCTCAAACAGACAAATAGATCTAATGAGCCCCTCTATGCAGACAGAGAGAGAGTCGGACAAAGAGTTTTCTCAGGTAGGCAGACAAAGATGACCATAAGGAAACAAGGCAAACCAGAGTGAGGGGCAACAAGATTAGCAGGAAGGCAGTTTGGATGTGGGTGTGCAAGAAGGAAATGCGGATGCTGGTTTAAACCAAAGATAGACACAAAAAGCTGGAATAACTCGGCGGGACAGGCAGCATGTCTGGAGAGAAGGAATGGGTGACGTTTTGGGTCGAGACCCTTCTTCAGACTGAATGTGGATTGGATCTTCAGGTTGGACCCGAAACATCACCCATTCCATCTCTCTAGAGATGCTGCCTGTCGTGCTGAGTTACTCAAGCATATTGTGTCTATATTCAGGTTGGATGTGGGTACAGCCAAGCAAGCAGTTCCATGCTGCAATTTGAATACATTGTATAGCGATTCATTTAATTGCAGAGTTAAGCTCATTCTACAAAGTTAGAGGTACTGTGCTTCAGAGGGGTTTAATTAAAGATAAAATAAAATGACAGGATTAGTATTGTGGAAGGATGAGACCAAACAAGCCTTCTTAATTACAAGTGATCATGTGGTATCTCATTAAATGATACCAACTGGAGATTTAACATCAATGATCAAAGCTCATAAAAGGCTTGACAGAAAGATCTTCAAATAGATACACTGCACCACTGTCAAATGTGATTTTCCTCATGTAATCATTTATTCATGGTGATTTTGCTTTTTGCAAAAGATGGGATGAAGAAATGTGCTGAATTTATAAACTGACTTGCATGGTTGCGCATGTTGGCTGTGGAGGGGAGAGGGAGGGGGCTTTTTATAATACTAGATTCGTAATGATTAAATTCATAAAGATAACCACAGCTTTGAAAAGATGACAGCACATATATTACATCGGGTCAGACATCTGACTTGCTAGGCTTGTTAAATGATATAAACTATTCCTGAGATCAGTCACTGGACAAAATGGATCGCCACAAAAATGTCTGAATTTACACACACTTTACAAATTCACAGGCGACGCCACCATTGTGGGCCAGACATCAAATAACGCTGAGTGGAAGTACAGGAAGGAGATTGAGAACCTCGGGTCCTAGTGTCGAGACAACAACCTTTCTCTCAATGTCAGCAAGACAAAGGAGATAGTGGTCCATCCAGGACTGCAAGAAATTGCAGCGAATTGTGGAAGCAGCCCAGACCATCACACAAACCAATCTCCCTTCCATTGACTCCATTTATACCTCATGCTGCCTCAGCAAGGCCAGCAGCATAATCAAGGACAAATTGCACCCTGGCCACTTCCTCTTCTCTCCTCTCCCATCGGGCAAAAGATATAGAGGTGTGAAAATGCACACCTCCAGATTGAGGGACAGTTTCTTCCCAGCTGTTATCAGGCAACTGAACTAACCTACCGCAACCAGAGAACAGTCCTGAACTACGATCTACCTCATCAGGGACCCTCGAAATATCTTTGATTGGACTTTACTTGCTTTACTTTGCACTATACGTTATTCCCTTATCATGTATCTGTACACTTGAATGGCTCGATTGTAATCATGTATTGTCTTTCTGCTGACTGGTTTGAACGCAACAAAAGCTTTTCACTGTACCTCCGTACACGTGACAATAAACTGACCTGAAACTGAAATACTTTGTTTCAAAAGACTTCATGCCTCAAAAGACTTAATGCAAACTCATTGCTTTTACAATGTTGCTAATTACATAAGACAGTCTTCATACATTAAGAACACACAAACAGTTAAAAGATTTTGAGAAAACATTTCTACAAATAGAGCCATATATCTATCAGTATTCATAGAGACGAGCTGAATTTAACACTTTATAAATAACACACCCCCATTTGGTATGCAATTGTTAAAAACTGCCAAGATGACACACCTAAGCTTGGGGCTTAAACAATCTTCTGAAACAAGCACAAAGAATAAACAAACTGCAATCTACCTTCCCCACGCAAAAACATGAATGGAATCACCAATATCCAATATTCACCAATGTCACCCATTCATTCTCTCCAGAGATGCTGCCTGTTACTCCAGCATTTTGTGTCTACCACCAATATCCAATATCTGCCTTAATCATTCCAATGCTTATATGTTCTCATAGTTGACTTAAACTCAAATTATAGCATGTTTATTGTGGAAAGAAAGCAGAATATCCTTTTCTGAGGAACAATAAGTTAAACTTAATCGTTTTTACTCCAGATGAGTTATCTCAATTTTAAGTGATTCTTTGATACTCATCATTTTAACTGTACAAATTATTCGGTGTTGTGATGGAATTCTGATCAAAGATCAGTTACCTGAAACACTGATTGCTTCAGCCACCACAGATAGTCTATTGCAATAATCATTTTATTGAAATATTCAATGAACCAACTGGCATATTTTGACAATTATCCGAGTGCATAACTTGAGGATGAATAGTGGTGAACTAGTATCTCACCACTGGCACGGCAAAATTTGAATACTAACCGGCTCTGAATCACAGTAATAATCATCCCAATTCTGTCTGACCGGTTTCTTTGTCATCTAAGAAAACAAGGAACATTATGTTACTGCTCTAGGTACTTACAAAGCCAAGTTAGTTCAGTAATAATTGATAGAACATCAAGATCTTTGCCCTGAATGTAATATATTCTGTCTTCAATGGAACACCTGCCAAAAGTGTGGAATGCAAACAATCTGCTTTTGGAGCTGACCTGGTTCAAATAGTGGTATTCCTCAGGCTTTAGCAGATGGAAACTCTTTTTCTCTTCTTCACTGGCACCTGCCAGCAGGTAGTAGAATACGTGATAGTTCCTGAAATGGCATTACATAAAATATTATATTTCGTAAATATTATACTCAACAGCAGAGGGGCAGAACAACAGCAGTTTAAAAGATCACGTGCAGGTATTTCACG
This sequence comes from Malacoraja senta, assembly GCA_038087875.1. Taxonomy (NCBI): domain Eukaryota; kingdom Metazoa; phylum Chordata; class Chondrichthyes; order Rajiformes; family Rajidae; genus Malacoraja; species Malacoraja senta. The sequence continues at coordinate 1,253,188 of CM075993.1, forward strand.
TCTAACAGTGTTCACAACAAATAAAATTTAGTCAAATTTATAAAATTACAAGAGGCATAGATAGGGTAGACAGTCAGAACATTTTTCTCCCAGGGTGGAAATCTCAAGTACAGGAGGGGAAAGCTTTAAGGTAAGAGAGCAACGGTTTAAACGTGGGGCAACATTTCCCCCCAGACAGAAAGTGGTTGGTGTTGCCAGGGCTGGGGGTGGAAGCAGATATAGTGGCATTTAAGAGGACTTTAGATAGGCAAAAGAATACGCATGGAATGATAAGGATCATGTACAGGCATAAGGGATTTAATTTGGCATCATGTTCGGCGTAGATATCATGGGTTATGTTTAAATGATTATAGGACACCAAGGGTAAAGGGTTAACTAAAATCAACAATACAAAGCCAGATTATTGTGCAGTATTATATTAGAATAAACATTTTATGATATGATGATAGCCATGATATTTTATTATTTTCATTCAGTTTTCGATATTGATTATTTTAATCTCGATATTGACCCTTGCACATCAAATTCATGGGGCAGTATCTGAATCGAATCAAAGTCATTTTGCTGTAGGATTGGCACAGATCTTCAATTCTAGAGATTATCATCAATTAATACGTTATGGGTGGTTGGGGAGGAGAAAATTTCGATTGGTTACCACTTAAAATCCTTCAAATAAGCAGAGCTCTCAGTCATCTGAGGGATATATGATTCTACTATTCAAAAAGCACTCAAGCAATTCAAATCTTAATTAATATACAAATAGGCAATGGCATTTTGGCACATGAACAAACATTTATTTCTGGATCTGCATCAGCTGCAGTAATAGATCGTGAAACAATTTTGCAACTCCGTCCACGGCATCACTGTTGTACCATTAAGCAAAAAATTGTGAAATGTGTAGATATTGTAATTAGAGACCAATTTTGTTCAATAACAAGTGGATTGAGACTCAGTACTCGATGTCCAAAACAGTACTAATATTACCGTTGAAATATAACGTCTACCCAAACAGAAGTTAATGCCAACCAGCTGTTCCATCAATATGAATGAAAAGAGAATCGTGGAAACTGAGGCTCGCAAAAAAGGATAATGGCATACGACCTTACAAATGCAACTAAAACATCAATTTCACAAGACACACTTGCCTCAAGAGTTCTTCTTTAGCACCATATTAAAGGAACATGTTTAACATGAGGACAGCCACATAAAGCTTTTGTTTTAAATATTTGATTTCAGATTAATACTCGAACTTAGGTCATCGTGCAATCTTAACACAGATATATTTCTAGTCACGTGTAGGGTCATATATCTGTGTCAGAAAGATTAATACCCACTGTTCCGTGCTACTTATAAAGATCTTAGTGTTACATTGTTTCTTTAAAAGTTCTGCATGCCTCTTACCGTTCATTATGTTCCTGGTAGACCAGCCTTGACTTTTCCAACAGATACTTTTCAACATAAGCTCTGAAAAAACAAATTGGTGCTCCTGGTTTAATCAGAAAAATCCACAGAAATACAACAGTCACTGTTTAAATAAATGACATACATTCATTGAAAATATAACATCAAAATTTCTACCATAGATTTGGTATAAAGATAGTGCAATAAAGTATCATCAGACTGGTTCCTGGGATGGCTGACTTATCGTACAAGGAGTGATCGATTAGCCGAGGTTTCAATTGTTCAGAGTTAAAAAATGAAAGGTTACCTCGTTGAAACATAGAAAATTATTAGAGGACTCAACAATATAGATATAACCCAGATGGTTGCCCTGACTGCGGAGTATATCAATGAATGTTTCATTTTCAAATTAAAAGGCTGACCATTTAGGGTAAACATGAAGATAAATTTATTCAAAGGGTAGTGATTTGTTGGAATTCCCTATCCTAGGAGGCTGTGGAATCTCAGTCATCAAATTCATTTGAAACAGAAACACTAAAATTGGTGATAGATATTGTGTTGAGGCAAAAGATCAGCCATGATCTTAATAAAAGGCAGAGCAGGTTTAGGAGCCAAAAGATTTACACCTATTTTCTTATATTTGCATAAACAACCACCAAGTCACAGTTCAAAGAAATGAAAGTGGGGAAGCACACATAACCACAGACTGATGCTTAATTTGGAAGCTGATGTTTTATTAAAAAAGGCTGAGTGGGTAACAAATTCTATGTATTGTTAATCGTGAAAATCATCAGTTTGTGCTATGTCTGTCATCATTGGCCCTTGAACAACATCCTGAGTGTATACTTCTGTCATATATAAATATATACACACACACACATTTATCTATCTCTAGTCAAAGTGGTAGAGGAGGGAAAAAGATGATTAATGAAGTGTAATACAACTAGAAAGCATTATTACTGTGTAAAAAAAAGACACAAAGTACTGGAATAACTCAGCGGGTTAGGTGGCATCTCTGAAAATATGGGTAGGTGACGTTTCGGGCCGGGCGTCTTCTTCAGACTATTGACATTTCAGGTTGGGACCCTTCTTCATACTATTACGCCTGGTTAGGCATAAATTAACTGTAACATCACTTATTCAGGAAAAATAAAAACATCACATATACTACACAATCAAGTAGTAGTATGGAACTTTATAACTGAAGAAGTGGGTGAGGTAAATATGTTAAAGAAAAATCAAATGCTGGAAACTTCAGCGTTTAAGTTCAAACAGCTGGAGGTACCTTCGGCACATGGTCCACAAAGACACATGAAGTGCCCTAAATCTCACACTTGACGGTGTTATTACAAGCAACAGGTCTCAGCAATCCACCCAGGATCCCCAAAAAAACATGGTTGTTTTTATTATGCTAATAACTTTTTATCCCGTTCCTCTTCCTTTTTATGTAATCTATAACCCCCCGCAAGTCTGTGTAAAATGTTTTTATTCGAGGGCATCATCTCCTTCTGCGCTGGAGCAAATTCCCATTTTGGCTACTGTTTGGCACATTGTTTAATTCTGGACTCACATTGAACTTGAGAAGATTCACAATCTCCTCTAATTCAGTAATACACAGAGCATGGCCATATATCAACATTGTTCACAATCACCTGCAATCTTCATGATCAGTCTTTCAACATATCCATGTGTGCTCATAATCAGAGAGACTAAGATCATTAAAAGGAGCAACCATGCCAGATTTTATTGCCCTTCCACTCCAGGACATACCTGCAACCCTCAACTGCTATCAAAGCTAAAATCAGTTAAATCAACACAGCCGGGATGAAATCTCTGATCTCTTCATTTGTTTGGTTCTACATATTTAATAATTGAACTTCAGGATAATCTGAAACATGAATACAGAAATAGACCATTAAGCCCCACAACTGGTTCTGTTATTCAACGAAAGGATGGCTAAATCATGACATATATACTATATTCAATTGTGCCAAATGGTCAGAGAGAGAAAGTGAATTGGGGAAGGTGGGTACTGAAAAGTAGTTGGGGGGAAACAGAGGATGGGGAGAATGAGAAGTGGAGAACTGGAGTGGAGGAATTACTTATCATGTCAGATTCACACATTACTCACCCTCGCACCGTGCCTGATTCCTGGTAGTTGACTTGAATGAATTTACCAAATCGGCTGGAATTGTTATTGTGAGCAGTCTTTGCATTCCCAAAAGCCTGTTTATAAAACAAAAATCAAGTGTCTAAAAATTGGAACATTGACTCTACTCATAATCAATTTCATCCCCGCATTTCTGTTAACACAGAGAATTTAAACCAAGAATCTGTTTTAAAATATAGAACATTTTTAAAGAATGCACAATAATATAAAATACTACAAAGCATGAATGGTTTCCAATTATACATCTATTTTATATTCAAATCAGGGCAAATTAACGTAGAAATGAAGAGTAGGAAGTGTGGACCACTCAGCCCCTTGAGCCTGCTCACCATTTAATCTGAAGAAGGGTCTCGACCCAAAACGTCACCTATTCCTTCTCTCCATAGATGCTGCCTCACCCGCTGAGTTTCTCCAGCATTTTTGTCTACCTTCGATTATTCCAGCATCTGCAGTTCTTTCTTAAACATTTAATACCTTCATGGTGGTTCTGATTATAACCTCAACTGTGCTTTTCCATCTAAACTTGATAACCTTTCACCTACTTGCTCATAAACCATCCAACTCTGCTACCTTTGGGGAAGAGTTCCAAAGACTCAAGGTTCTCTGAGGATAAGAAATTCTGTCTCATCTGCCTTTAATGGACTAGCACTTAGTTGTAAATAATGACCTCTAGTTTAAGATTTCCCACAACATCTCTGCACCCACACTGTTAGGTCTTCTCAGCAATTGTGCAGATATCAGTCAAGTTACCTCTAACTCTTCAAAGTTCAAGTGGATATAGATTTCAATTACCCAACTTTTCCTTATAATACATACTCATCAGAGGTATTAGTTAAGAAAAATTAAATTGCTTTAATTACACTTACATCTTCCCTTAAATAAGGAGATCAGTACCCTATAGAGTACTCCAGATGTCGTCTCATCAATGCTTTACATATCTGAAACGTAACCTCCCAACTTTTCTATTCCATTTTTTATCAATAAGTAACATTGCTAGTTTTCCATATTACATGTTGAAGCTGCAACTGGCCTTTTGTGAATCCAAGCACAAGACCCAGGTACTACAGTCCATGTGTTAGATCTTTGACTAGTCATTTAACCGATCTACATTTCTTTATAGTATGTCATCTCACCACAGGTAGATTACCATAAATACTACTCCTACCAGATCTGCTTTGTCTCATGTTTAACTGCACTTAACTGTGAGAGACATAACTGTGATTTAGGTAAGCGTCCAATTATTGTGTATGTTCCCAGTTTACTCTTCCCAAAGTGCTTCTCCTCACATGTATAGGTTTAAATTCCACTTTGCATCATACCAGCTAATCTACATCATCCTGTAGTCAGCTATTTTCCTCACTATTAAAAAACCACCAAGTTTGCATAATCTGCAAACTTACTACTCATTGCTCACACATCTACATCCTGGTAATGTTTATAACAAATTGTAAAGGTCGCCGCAGTGACCCCTGTGGTATACCACTGGTCACAAGGCATCTAATCACAAAAACAGAGCTCCATTTCTGTCTCTTATTAACAACCCAAATTTGGATCCTTGGATCCCATGGGGTCAAACCATTCAGACCAGCCCCCCATGTTGGACCTTGTCAAAGGCCATACTTAAGTCTGTAAGCTACATCAGTCACACTCCACTCATTCATATATTTTGCTACCACTTCAACAGGATGTATGACTTTTCCTGTGGGGTTTTTCAGTAATAATACTAAAACGTGCAAAAAGGAGTTGGAGGCTTTATTTTAATATAATTATTCATTATGCGAAAATGGAAAAAGACTGCAGTCGAATTGCTTCCACCCAATCATCACCAAACAGAATTAAAGAGTGTGCAAACACAAAACTCTAAATGTAAGACCAGTTTCTTGGAACTAATCCATTCTGAGAAAAAACTAACAGCTTGCGTCAGAGTGCGCACTCACAACGGACATTGGTTTGATTTATCGTTATTGTGGCTCCTTGCTTGCATTATACTCGCCAATCCTTCATTTATACTAACACCACATTTCAGCTGCACTTGGACAACTTCAAAGCTTTCTTGCTTTTATTTGCAGCACAAGCAATTTCCTGCTTTAATTATTTGCCTGAAAGATTACACAACATTACATTTGCTTCACATTTTCATTATTCACAGAAGAACATACAGATGTGAAATGTAAATGACTGAAACACAAGGCAAGAAAGCAGCATAAATCTTAAACTCCAAATTAATACTTTCAAAACAGGGGGATTACTTTGTTATTAAAGTGTATCACATACACACACATGCACAAGTTTCAATGCCAAGATCATAAGTTCTGCTATTTATAATTCTGAACCCAAGATCAACCTTTTGTCATAGGTCATAAATGATAGGAGAAGAATTAGGCCATACGGCCCATCAAGTCTACTCTGCCATTCAATCTCTCCTTCCTAACCCCATTCTCCTGCCTTCTCCCCATAACCCCTGATATCCGTAGGGTGTCTATCTATCTATCTCTGTTAAAAAAAATATCCATTGACTTGGCCTCCACAGCCTTCTGTGGCAAAGAATTCCACAGATTCACCACATCTGACTAAAGAAATTCCTTCTCATCTCCTTCCTCAAGGAACGTCCTTTAATTCTGAGGCAATGCCCTCGTCCTAGACTCTCCCACTAGGGGAAACATCCTCTCTACATCCACTTTATCCGAGCCTTTCACTAATCAGTACATATCAATGAGGTCCCCCCTCATTTTTCTAAACCCCAGCGAGTACAGGACCAATGCCGTCAAATGCTCATCATAAGTTAACCCTGCCATTCCTGGGATCATTCTTGTTGGTTGCGGAGAGAAAGGAGGGATGGGAGTTCAAGGGGGAGGAATGATTGCAAAATGTAAGCCTCAAATAACTCTTGTTGTCAGTAATGAAGCGATGGTATTTACTATTTGTAGGAAAGAACTGCAGATGCTGGTTTAAATCGAAGGTAGATACAAAATGCTGGAGTAACTTATCGGTACAGGCAGCATCTCCTTCTCTCCAGAGATGCTGCCTATCCCGCTGAGTAACTCCAGCATTTTGTGTCTACCTTCAATGGTATTTACTGCTGACTTGGATTGTAATGATCTGTCATTATCTCTGGCATGAATTCCTTACATTGGTTATCAGGTGACAGGTGACAGACCATGGATGACTGGTCTTCATTTAACAACAGTAACACCATCAGGTAGACAAGCAAGTCAATCACAATGAGGAATTCTCACTGACCAGGAACTCTTAACTTCATAATTTTACAGAGAAAAGTAGGGATTGAAGCATTCACTATATTATGGTGGAAGATAACGTCTCAAAAGGGTTATAACTGAAATAATATTACAATGGGCTAGTATTTTGAAATAAAGGACTCCAAGTGCTGGATCATTGAGTCAGGCAGCATCTCTGGAGGACATGGATAGGTGACGTTTCAGGTCGGGACCCTTCTTCTGAGTTACTAAACGCACTGCGTCTTTTTTTGTAAACCAGCATCTGTAGTTCCATGCATCTGTAGAATTTTGAAATATTTACCAATGGGAATGAATACCAACAAAATAACTAGACCAGGCAAGTTGTCCAGCAGTATTTAGAAATTGGAGGAACAGCACCTCATATTTTGCTTGGGCAGCTTACACCCCAGCGGTATGAACATTGACTTCTCTAACTTCAAATAGCCCTTGCTTTCCCTCTCTCTCCACCCCTCCCCCTTCCCAGTTCTCCCACCAGTCTTACTGTCTTCGACTACATTCTATCTCTGTTCAGGCCACTCCCCTGACATCAGTCTGAAGAAGGGTCTCGACCCAAAACGTCACCGATTCCTTCTCTCCAGAAATGCTGCCAGTCCCGCTGAGTTACCCCAGCATTTTGTATCTACCTTTTCTAGCAGTTATTATGCCTGAGTAAACAATTAGAATCTCATACAATCATCTTTGATGGCTCATGTATCTGCTGTACTAAAAGTACAGTGCTCTAAACATTACGCTGCATTCCACAGAGAATTCTGGATGGCAACAACTGAGGGGGCAGAAGTTGATGAATACGTCACAGGGATGGTTTTGTAATTGTCAATTATTGAAAGCATCAGAATCAATACCATGGCAGTTTCTCAAACCTAACCTGTGATCAAAACTTCAGAATGTTCTAAGTTATACTGTTTCTCCAGCAATGATTTCTGATTTGTGTACACTAACTATGCATACCAATGGAATTAATTATGTCAAAATCCAGTCACCAAGTGATATTTAATCTGCCTTTAACTTGTTTTCCATTGTTTAACTCAAGTACAATGCCTCGACTTGTTTAAACAAATATTTGAATTTCTGATGTCAGTCCCACGCCCATCCTGCTCAAAGTAGTTCAGCTCGTTGCCACAGAAATCAAGTACTGAAGAAAGCAGTATTCATCAATCTGATATACCCACTCATCACATGCCACGTTCCTTTGCTGCAAGTGCTGGAGACAATTTAGCATTTCCCATATGGAAGCAGTGACTGATAAACCTATGGCCAAAAAGAGTGTCTCTCCAGTTGCAGAACAGTAAGCCAACGCAATGTCAATTGCCTTATTTGTTGTTGAGAGCCAAGCAGGGTACATTTGCTGAAGAACAGATGAAGTGATGGTGGTAGTTTACATATTTTTTTTCTCTTCAATTCTTCAAGATCTGACTAGCATGCAAAGGTGAGCATTTATCAGCCATTACTAAATCGCTGCAAAGGTGGTGGTGAGCACCTTCCTGAACCACCGCTGTTGGGTCCATGACAATGAAGACTAACATGCAGATGCACCAAGCAATTAAAACAGCAAGTGATATGTTGACCTTATTCCCAAAAGATTTGAGCACAAAGGTAAAGATGTCAGTGCACTCATTTAGGACCTTGATAAGAAGATGGAAGTTGTGCGTGTAATGTACTCGGAAACTGATTTGGACCAGCTCGTGGGAGTATTTTTGAACATCTTTAACTTCCCCCTCCTCCAATCTGGTTCCCAAATGCTTTAAGAAGACCTTTATCTTTCTAATGCCAACAAAAAACAAAGTAGCATGCTTTAACTTCAGACAGACGGTTCTGACATCCGCCATCATGAAGTGCTTCGAGAGACTGGTCATGGCGCACATTAACTCCAGCCTCCAACAGCCCTCATCCACTGTAATTTGCCAACTGCCACAACTGGTCCAAACTCGACACCATTTCCCTGGCCCTACACTCATCCGTGGAACACCTAGATAACAAGGACACCTACGTCCTGTTTCTTGACTATCATCCTGTCTTCAACACCATAGTTCCCTACAAAACCAAATCCAACCTCCTGGACCTAGAACTCAGCACCCCCTCTGTAAATGGATGGTTCACTTCCTGACCCACAGATTGCAGTCAGTGAGGAAGGGCGACAAAGCATCCTCCACAATAATTCTCAACACGAGTGCCCCATAAGGATATATACACATGAAGAACGTATGCTCTGTTGAGATAAGAGGGTGAGGTGATTTTACTGAAACACATGATACTCAGGGCGTATGGGATAACATTTCCCCAGTTGAGTTATCAAGAACCTGGGGCACAGGTTCAGAAAAAGAGGCGAACCATTTAAGATGGAGATGACGAGAGGGACTTCCTTCTCTCAAGTTGCAAATCTTTGGAATTCTCTTTGACAGTCGCGGAGGTGAAGTCATTGAATATATTGACAGACATTTAAAAGACAAGTAAGTCAAAGGTATGATGAGAGGGCAGCAGAATGGCTAGGTAGGCCAAGGCTAGGTAGGCCATGACCTGACTGAATAACAGCGTAGGCTGCTCTTCCTCCTGATTATGATGTTCTTAAATTCTGACCAAAATCTTCATCTATTTCCGAAAAATATACAACACGCTAGAAAATCCACTGAGGATAAGATCAGAACAGCTTTTCCCTGCCGGGTTGTGAATTTGATATATTGCAATGAGGTAGCCCACACCAGCACATTATTTTTGGTCAGCCTAAACTGGATTGTGCACATTCTATTCTGTTCTTCATGTGAATGATGCATACCAAAGCATGTGAGGAATGCTGATACTGCTTGCTAATTTATGTTCATCATTTCCCTTCATAATATATGGAGCTAAAATGGTATCTGACATGCACCCTCTCCACCTCAGGTGTAAAAAGTAACTGGTTAAGGCTGCTTCTACAAACTACATTGATTTATTGAAATTAATTGTTTTCTGCCGAATCTTTTAAAAGTCCTGCATCAATTATATTTCATAAGAAATAGCTAACACTTGCTTTATCAGTACTTCAACATTTAGCTAGAATACTCTTTCAAACTGTGCAACTGTGAAATAATTTAATCGATGACCCATAGGTGCAAATATGAGCAATTTATTGAAATCACAAGGAAAATATTGATATTGGTTTATTATTGTCACAAACAGAAAGATGCAATTAAAAGATCTGTTTGCATGCTACCCAGTCAAATCACACTATACAATAGCACATTCAAGCCATACGCATGTACAATAGCTATGCAAAGAGAAAAATACCAGAGTGCAGAATGTAGTGTTATTGCATTATAGTGGTACAGATATTAAAAAGAGCAAGGTCCACAATGAGTTGACTGCAATCTAACTTATGGAAGGGTTGTTCAGTAATAATAATAATAATAATAACTTTTATTTATGGGCGCCTTATACCAAAGTCTCAAGGACACCTTACAGAGTTTAACAAATAAGAAACATATAATCGGAGTAAAATAAATTATAAAGACATCACCAATACACAAATTAAAGACAGAATTCGATCCAAAGACACAAAAAAAAAAAATCAGAAACACAATGTGAAGAGAGAGCAGCGGCAGCCAAACCGCGCCAGCGTCCACTCTCCCTTCCGACCGCCATCTTGGACACAGACTAAAAATAGACACTACATACAAAAATCATCCCCCCACAATGGTTACCACTGTGGGGGAAGGCACAATGTCCAGTCCCCATCCCCAGATCTCCCATAGTCAGGCCTATTGAGGCCTCCGCTATTGCCTCCACGGAGGCCCGATGTTCCTGGCCGTTCTCGCCGGGTGCTGTTGCCCTGGCGTCAGGAGAGTCTTCTCAGCGGCTGGGCCACCTGGAACGGCCGCTTCCATTGCCGTAGACCACAACTTCCGAAGCCGACAAGGCCGCGCCGGTTAGGAGCTCTCAGGCTCCCGATGTTGGAGTCGGTGCCGCCTGCTCCGCAGACCCGCAGCCCGGAGGTGTTAAGCTCAGCGGTCACAGCTCACCGGAGCTCCAGCGCGTCGATCCAACACCGCGACCCAGGCAAGGCATCGCCTGCTCCGCTCCGCGATAGCGCTCCAGCGCTGTGCCGCCACCGAAGCTGAAGGTGCTGGGCAGTCCCCGCCAGGAAACGGCGCTCCACGCCCGCTGGTAGGCCACGAGGACGGGTCAGCCCGGAGAAAAAGCTGCCTCACCGACCAGGTAGGGACCTAGAAATATGGTTATCCCCTTGCCCCTACATTAAAAGTCTAGTTCTCCTACAGACAGCACACAAGACTAACTAAAACTACAAAAAAAAAGTGAATTAAACCGGACGGCTGCTGATCACCAAGATGGCTCCTCCTCCTCTGATACAATACAGTAGTCTGATACAAGCTGGGAAGAAGCTATTACTGAATCTGGTGGTACATGCTTTCAAGCTTTTGTAACTTCTGCTTTACAGGAGAGGGAAGATGAGAGCATGACTGGGGTGAAAATGGTCTTTGATTATGTTGGCTGCTTTTGAGGTAGCACAAAATGTAGATGGAGTCGACAGTGGGAAGAAGGTTTGGGTAATAGAATGGGATACATCCACGACTCTGCAACTTCTTGCAATCTTGTGAAGAGCTGTGCCAAACCAAGGTGTAATGCATCCCCATAAACTGTTTTTTATGGTGCATCTGTGGAAGGATTTTGGCCAAAGATTGACATGCTGCAGGTACTACAATATATTGCATCTTCAAGTTCAGATCTTCTTGAACATCATCTTACATCATTTGATCTATTACATTTGCACTTAACATACAATCATTTAAAATGTGTGAATATTGCATAAGTTGGAACATGTAATTCTTCTTCTTTCGCTCAGAAGTTCTCAAAACTTTAAGATAAGGAAGGCACCGGGTTCAATTTCTTTGTGTGAAGTTAGGATTGGGACTATGGTAAAGGTCTTGGTGCCCAACAGTTTGATTTTCTTTACTGTTAAATACTGCAAATTCTCAAATGTGGACAGTGAACGAGAATAAAAATGGCTACAATATCTCCAACAACTGATTACACTGCTCTGTGGGTTACAGGCAATAGACAATAGGTGCAGGAGTAGGGCATTCGGCCCTTCAAGCCAGCACTGCCATTTACAGTGATCATGGCTGATCATCCACAATCAGTACCTCGTTCCTGCCTTCTCCCCATATCCATTGACTCCGCTATCTTTAAGAGCTCTATCTAACTCTCTCTTGAAAGCATTCAGAGAATCAGCCTCCACTGCCTTCTGAGGCAGAGAATTCCACAGATTCACAACTCTCTGGGTGAAAAAGTTTTTCCTCATCTCTGTTCTAAATGGCCTACCCTTTATTCTTAAACTGTGGCCCCTGGTTCTGCACTCCCCCAACATCGGGAACGTGTTTCCTGCCTCTAGCTTGTCCAATCCCTTAATAATCTTATATGTTTCAATAAGATCCCCTCTCATCCTTCTAAATTCCAGTGTACACAAGCCCAGTCGCTCCTTTCTTTCAACATATGACAGTCCAGCCATCCCGGGAATAAACCTCGTGAACCTGCGCTGCACTCCCTCAATAGCAAGAATGTCCTTCCTCAAATTTGGAGACCAAAACTGCACACAATACTCCAGGTGTGGTCTCGCCATGACCCTGTACAACTACAGAACGACCTCTTTGCTCCCAAGAACAATATTGTGATATTGTGTAGCTGACCATGGCAGTCTTGTATGAGTAGTTTAAAATGGTACTCTAGAATGAAATAGAATGCCAAAGTTTGTTAGTCTGAAGGGGGAACATAGCAGTTTAGAAAGTCCTGAAAGAATGAACTTTGGCATTTCCAATGTGGTAAGATGCTGTGGCATGCCCAGCATTGAGTATTATATGCAACATCTAACTATGAAGGTGCCATCAGGATTAAAGAGATGCAAGGGAGATAACCAATACCTCAGATTGTGTGAGTGTAGAAACCAGGCTGGAAGATTATGCCACCAGGTACAAAAATAACAGAGGGAAGGAGATGGTAGCTTCTGGAGATGATCCTTGGAGTTGATGACATTAAGATTTTCATTTAAAGCTACTCTTAATCAAAGTCCATGTTGTATTTCATCCTCTGACCTTAAGAAAGGTTCCCATGATTGCAGCCAAGTAGAGACTGAATGGTTGCCACTAAAATGAGAGCTGTCCACTTCTGAGTCCATTCAAATTTCCAGATTTACATTAATTAGTGTTAATGTAATTATACTAAGTTCACACTGGTGGGAGAATCAACCGGCGTTAAGTAAAAGCATGATCAGCATTATGCAAAAGTGATTAACAGAATTTTTTTGGAACTGCACTTTGCAACCAATTTCAAATGTACTCAAATTGAGCAACCCAATAGCGCAGCCATAGAGCTGCTGCTTTACAGCGCCAGAGACTCGGGTTCGATCCTCACTAAGGGTGCTGTCTATATGGAGTTTGTAAGTTCCCATGTGGCCACGTGAATTTTCTCAATGTGTTGGGGTTTCTTCCCACATTCCAAAGATGTGCAGGTTAGTAGGTTAATTGGCTTCTGTAAATTGCACTCAATGTGGAGGATAGATCTAGTGTAATGGTGATCATTGGTCGGGGCAGGCTGAGTGGGCCGAAGGACCTGTATCCACACTGTAGCTCTATTTCTAAATACAATGGTACATTGTCACACATAATGAAAATTATTTTTTACATATAGTTCAGCAACAATCTAACTTTACATTAGGCACAATCATATGTAAGCGCAAAAGTTTAAAATAGTAGATTACGCTGAGGCAGTATATAAGAGACACCACATTTCTGCCGTCTGCTTGTACCTTTCAAGTTCAGAGCTGTTAAAAATACTCATAACATTGAACACTTAAACCAACTTTATTTTTCTTCAGTATAATTTTCTTATAAATGTTCACCCCTTTGATTTTAGCATCTTCTTCCATTTAATGAACAAATTTATAACAGTGAAACCTCAACCCTTCCCCGAGCATTTGGTCTTGGATAATGCTGTCACTGTAACCACTTTCATGTCAGTCATAAGACTGGTAACAGATCAGAGCACACTTTACTGTTCTTAACTAAGATGTTCTCAGAGTTTCCTTTTTTTGTAACGGATGGTCTCATCTTTCTTTTCTGATTCAGTATCAGTTTTATGTCTCTCTGTATTTGTAGTGGATTGTTTGGCACGTACTGTTTTCCAAAAAACTACGGAAGACTAAAATTAGCATTAAAAGTGTTGAGGATGTTTTCACAATCAGTATGTTGAGGAATCAACAAAGAAACTGATCTGGAATTTTTGGAATTCTCGTGGAAGGTTTCATGATGATGTTTTTCTTTGGGAGAATGCTCCAGTGATCCTCAGTAGTAAACAAAGTGTACTATATAAGAACTTTTGGTCCTTCAGACCTTCACTCTTCCCATGACAATCGATAAGATTGTGGCTGATCGTTTACCTTGAGTACTATCCAACACTAACCCAATAGTCTTTGATTCCTGATTCCTGTCTTGGATACACTCAATGAAGGAACTCAAAAAATAAACTACTGTAAGAATCCAGCAGTTCAAACTGCATCTGTGGTGGCTATGGTGTAGTTGATGTTTCAGGTTGAGGCCCTGCATCACAACTGAACATGGAGGGAAGATAGTCCGTATATAGAAGTGAGAGGGAGGGGTCATCAGAAGGAAGTAGGTGACACGTAGCTGTGGTCATGCATTTTGGTACGGACATTGTTGAAGATCAGAAGGAACAGAGGAACGAGAACAATAAGAGAAGAACTTAAAAGAAATCCGAAAGAGGAGAGTTTCATCAAAGTCCGTCTGGTCGGGAGAGCACTAGGGGTGGGAGAGAGATCCTGCAAGGAACAGGCAGAAGATAAGATAGTGGCAGGACGTTGAAGATAAGCTCACATCTCCCTTTATTTTAGGCAGGATCTTGGCATTTCTTCCTACCTGCTGTGCATCAGGTGGAGTGTGTTGAGGAATATGCCAAGGCCAAAGCACCCCTTCAGAGTCTTGAATCCTCTGGCTCTCAACTTATTGCAATGTGCTTTTATTAGCATCTTCATGTTTACCCTGCTCTTGAACAAAAGCTGCCTGAAGGTGATGGAATGCTCCAACTGCATTCTTCTTAGGTAATTTGTGTGGTTTATATATTCTACTGCCTCTCTTCTCCCCCCCCCCCCCCTTTTTTTATTTCCCTGGTGCCAAACACAAACTAATGTACAGCTGTTAAGCAGCAACTTTAAAAACGATAGAATTTTATTAAAAGGTTTTGGATAGATGGAAATATAATTTCCAGCCATAGTAACACAGTGTGGGGGTTAGCTAATGTAATGGCGGTTACTGCCCCCTGCTAACTACGGCATGTGTAAATGTACCCCAATACTATGTCAAAGATATTTCTTATCTGCTGAGAGACTACATAATGTTTGATCAAATACAGGAATACCTAACTTAACGCCACCATGCATTGCATTAGCACGCTTTAATTTTGGAGTATTATTTTTCCAGTCTGCACCTTGGCTTTGATGAATGCTGGGGGCTTAATAATAGCATCATGTAGCTTTTGAAAGTACTGATACAGTGAAGGTGTAATTATCTTTTGAACCCGGAGTGTCAGGTGTGCTGAGATGTTGAAAGGGCTGCTGTGGCTGAACATGTGGGGTTGCAGGCTCCTTCTGCCGGTTGCGTACGAGTGAAGAGTGATTTTTCCTGGCAACAGGAGACCGGAGGAGTGCATGGGATTGCATTTGCTGGCTTCTGCAGGACTGGACACGCCTTCTACCGGGTAAGTATAGGTGAGTTACCCTGGCTAACGGGTGACTGGAAAAGTGCAATGGGTTGGATTTGCTAGCTTCTGCATTACTGGAGGCATCTTCTACTGAGTGCATATGTGCGATTTTCCGGCGCAATTGTGGCACAGGATCGTGCAGTAGGCAGGATTTGCCAGCTCCTACAGGTCTCCAGGCACCGTCTAAAGTGTGCTTGCAATGCATTTAGCCACTAAGGTTCAGGTGGGCATCTTTCACGCTTCACCGGGTTCGTTTTTTGGCATTAGGTTTGTAGCTAGGTGCAGGCTGGTATGTTCCAGGACTTCCCTGGATTATGGTCCCGTTAGGGTTAGGTTGAAGACACAAAGAACAGCAGTGCTGGAGTTCCTCAGCAGAACATTCAGTATCTCTGGAGAACATGGAGGGGTGATGTTTTGTTTCAGGACCCTTCTTCAGAGCTGTGATGTACAGTCATGCGATGGAGTACTTCCAGTCTGGAACCAATCTGTATGAAAATTACCTTCCTGTAATGTGATAACCAGAACTGCACATATTACTCCAAAGCTAGCCTACCCAAAGTTAGCTTCCGACAACACGACTTCTCAAATTTAATAATCAATGGCCCGCCATATGGAGGAATGCGGCCACTTTGAGGAAGCTATGGATTTAGACCCCAAGATCCCTCTCTACTGTTCATGGTCCTGCCATCAACAGCATACTTTCTCCTTACATTTGACCTCCCAAAGTGCCACACATCGCACTTGCCCAGATTAACTCCATCTATCTTTTCTTAGTCCACATCAGTAACTGATCTTTATCCTGCTATTCTTGAACAGATTTCTTCACTGTCCTCAATCCAATCAATCTTTGTGTTTTCTACAAATTTACTCATCAACTCTTCTAAATTTTGGGTCCTCTTCTAAACATCAGGTCCTAGCACAAATCATTGTGCAACTTGAGACCTCCAGTCACATTGTTTTCTTTGATCAAGCCTATTTAGTATCCCAGTTACCAACTTATTGAGGATAACGACTTAATCTTCTGAATCAGCTTACCACGAAGGACATTGTCAAATACTTTACTAAAGTCCATGCAGAAAATATCAATTTTTGATCCATCATCTTCATAATCTCTTCAAAAAACTATGGCTACATCATGTTCCCAGGAAATTCCAACACTTCCCAAACCATGACCTGTACCATCAAACAGGACAAAAGCAGGAGGCACAGGAACCTGCAGGTTCTCATCGAAGTCACTTTCATACTTTGAAAATAAAAACTAAGATCATACACACAAGTGTTTTGTTTCAATTCAATATTTTCAGTATTCTAAGTGGGCTAATTTGCACTACTCTCATATTGCCAATTGTTTACAGCACTAACGCTCAACCCTACAAAACAGATTTAAACAATTCTGTTGCATGTATAAACATGCTGTCAAGAAAATTGCAGCAGCAATAATTCATACATCAGAAGCACGAGTCCCAGCATACAGAGATCTATCCTGGCTGACAGAACAATACAAGCACACATTCAATACCATTCCCTATCCTACCATTGTGCAGAGAAAAACAAACATGAAACACTGTTATGGGGATGTGGCCATTCCAGAATCTAAGGAATTCCAAAAAAAAATTAAGACCATTAATTTAGACCTTGTGATTTAAAAATGATTCCTAGCCCACATTTTACAAACATGACAATGTTTAAAATGAACAGTCTACAAGTCAGTTTATCATTGTGTTTGATGATTGTTGTTTTCCTTTGTTTTCATTTGCAAGATCATTTCAATGCAAATTTCCTGCTGCTCTGAGCAATCAACCAATACTTCAATTGGAACAGGCTTCCATGCTTGGATCGTATAATTAATGTGTCACAATTTAGCTGTCAAAAAAGACATTCGTATGCTGGCAAGAAATCATTCCTGAAATTAACAGAAAATGCTGGCAGTATTCATCAGGGCAAACAACATGTGGAGAGAGAAGCAATCGGCGTTTCAGCTCTATGGCATTTCATTAGAACCAGCTCAGAAAGAAACCTTCGGTTTCTACAAAAGGAGGAGGAGCCATCTTGAGGAACGGCTGCAAAACAGCAGCCGTCCGTTAATTGTACTTTTTTACCACGTTTTTAGTTTTCTTTAAGTCTTTGTTTTTATTTATTTTGCCTTTTGATGTGGGGGGAACAAGGGGAAATCACTTCCCGGTCCCTACCTGGTCGGTGAGGCAGCCTTCTCTCCGGCTGCCCATTCGACCCGTCCTCGCGGCCTACCAGCGTGCGTGGAGCGGCGTTTCCTGGCGGGAACCGCACAGCACCCTCAGCTTCGGTGGCGGCACGGCGCTGGAGCGCTACTGTGCAGCGGAGCGGGCGATGCCTTGCCTGGGTCACCGCGCTGGACCGACGCGCTGGAGCTCCGGTGAGCTGGACCGCCGAGCTCAACATCTCCGGGACTAGAGCGACCATTCGCGGGCGGCGGCGCCGACTCCAACACCGGGAGCCTTGAGCTCCAAGTCGGCGCGGCCTTGTCGGCTTCAGGTGCTGCGGACGCCTGCGGGAAATCGGCCGTTCCAGCCGTAGTTGCGGCCTCCGGTGAGGGATGTGGCCGTTCCAGGTGGCCCAACCGCTAGAGGACTCTCCCGACGCCGGGGCTAAATCACCCGGCGAGAACGGCCAGGATCATCGGGCCTCCGTAGAGGCAATAGCGGGGGCTTCATTTGGCCTGACTTTTTTGGGTGAACTGGGGCTGGGGACTGGACATTGTGCCTTCCCCCACAGTGGAAATCATTGTGGGGGGATGATTTTTGTATGTAATTGTTTGTAATTGTATTTGTTAGTCTGTGTTCAAGATGGAGGGGAGAGTGGACGCTGGCGTTAAATTGCCGCTGCTCTCTCCTCAAATTGTGCTTCTGATTTTCTTTTTTTGTGTGTTTTTGGAAGGAATTCTGTCCCTGATTTATGTATTGGTCTTTATAACCTATTTTTTTTTAATTCTGATTATATGTTTTCTATAAATCTCTGTATGGTGTCCTTGAGACCTCGGTATAAGGCGCCCGTAAATAAAATCCATTATTATTATTATTATTATTCCTGACCTGCAATACTCTCCTAGTCTTTCCTGCCTTTGTCAGGTTATCCGCCTCTAATAATATTAACTCAGATGTTCAAACTCATTAAAATACTTTACAAAAGATTTATAAATAATTGTATTATTCTAGCTCATATAGTATTATAATTAGCAATAAAAAAGAACATTTTCCTCCATTGAAGACATTTTGCTTTTAAAGATTAGAGTAAAGATTAAAAATAACATCAAATCTTAATGAAGACATCTGGGAAAAACAAATAAGCACATAGTGAACGGTGGAAAGTTGCATTATTAGCTAATATATTCAATTCCCTCACCTGCTAAATTGTTGGCATTCCATTCACCCAGTATCTACTCTTGCTTACTTTCCAGTATTACAGTGGAGAGTGAATAGGAATCAGAACTCTGTGACAGTAATTTCAGTGGCCTCAGAGTACTCAAACTAAATGTAGCACTATTAATATAATACAGACTGAGAATATTAGCCTTGAATACTCATGGTCCATCTAGCTTAGAAATGCAAACTAAACAATGCCTTAGCTACAGTCTGAAGCAGGGTCTCGACCCAAAACGTCACCCATTCCTTCTCTCCACAGATGTTGCTGGCCGCTGAGTTACTCCAGCATTTTGTTTCTACCTTAGCAACAATTTCCGTGTTGAATTAGAAAAAACATAGAAACAAAGAAAAATAGGTGCAGGACATTCGGCCCTTCGAGCCAGCACTGCCATTCAATATGATCATGGATGATTATCTAAAATCAGTACCCCATTCCTGCTTCCCCCCCCCCCCCCCCATATCCCTTGATCCATTCTAACCTGTGCAACAAGCTTTAGTTAATGTATCTATGGCATGCTAGGAAAGAGGTGAAAAGTTAGTGCCACATCTCTGGCAGATGTGTGGTCAATTGCTCTTAGAAACCGTGCAGTTGATGGAAATAGAAGAAAAAAAGCAAATCAGAGCGTTTCATAAGTGACCCACTGGAATGCTCAGAGTGGAAGATACGTCTAGAGGTGGCATCTCATTGAAGGTGATGAAAACTATGGAGGAGGATGCTGGTATGTTCAGGTGGGAGCAGGGCTGAGAGTATAAGTGCGGGAAATGGACCAGGCATGGTTAAGAATTATGAGAGCGTAACCCAAGTGGGAAATATCGTCAGACAAAGAGGAAGCCATCTCAGAAGCAGTATTTTTTTTGCCTAAACATGCAGAGCTGGCGAAATTGGGATAATTAACCAAACTGGAGTCAGACATTAAGCGATATAGCATGGAAACAGCCCCGTTGGCCCAACTTGTCCATGCATACAAGTTGCTAAGCTGAGTTGATCCCACTGATCTGCACCCAGTCCATATCCCCCCCCCTCCCCCATCTCTGGAGAGAAGGAATGGGTGACGTTTCAGGTCCAGAGCCGCTACCTGTCCCACTGAGTTACTCCAGGTTTGTGTCTATCTTCAGTTTAAACCAGCATCTGCAGTTCCTTCCTACACAGATAAATCTTGAAGTTCTATACAAGGGCAGGAACAATATAGTCATTCACGCTACAGATATGAAGGAGGGGTCCGAGTAAACCAAAGAAAGGTCTGTCCACATAACCCACAAAGAGCAAGGCACAGCTTGTAACCATGCAGGCTCCTGTGAATATGTGCATGCTGTGAAAATGTTCTCTAAACAGAACAAATACTCTATGCAAAGAGAATCAGAATCAACTATCACAAATGGAAACAGTCAAAAATCAAGTTTTCAGTTGTAGAAAAAGACTATTATAAAGGCTAGTGAATAACAAAGGCTCCAACTGAGGAGGCGTAAACTGAAGATAAATTATATCTATAATACCAGAGGAAAATAAATAAACGTTAAATGTTGATAGCATGAGATGCAGCAATAGAATGGCTGACTATCGTGATTTTTTTTTAATTCAATGCCGAGCCCTGAAGCACGTAACATGCCAAGTTGGAAGAGGAGATTTCTATCCTCAAGCTTGCATCGATATTTGTTGGAACAGTATTTCGAAATTAAAAACAGAGGTGGGAGTGGGATGGAAAGTTCAAGTGACAAGCAAGTTGAATATTCAAGGTCACCACTGCGGATAGAAAACAGTAATCTAGTTGGCTTTGTTTCCACAATGTAAAGACAACCACATGCAAATCAAGTATTTTAAGTTGAAAGTAACAAAGTAAATTGCTACTTCACTAAAAATGTTTTGCCCATTTGAAGAAATCAAACAGCTACTCTGGCACTTTTTCAGTTCATGATTTCATTTATTACATTCACAGTTCATTTGGAAAATTAACACATCTGTATTGAATTGCTTCAGTTGTAGTGAAAAGGCTTCCTAGGGACATTTCACCACAATTATGATAATGTAGCACACACAAACCTGTGTTGTTAATAGTTGCATATGATCAGAAATATTTTGAACAGTCATCAAAAACATCTGAAAAATGATATCCAAGTTCCTGTTCATATGTTCATGCAATGATTCAAAATTATTGGTATTAATGGAAAAGCAGAAACAATCAACTGCAGATGCTTATTTATACCAAAGATAGACGCACAGGGCTGGACTAACTCAGCAGGTCAGAGTAATTCAGTCTGCAGAAGGGTCTCGACCCGTAATGTCACCCATCCTTGTTCTCCAATGATGCTGCCTGACCTGCTGAGTTACTCCAGCACTGTCTATCTTTTATGCAATTTTTGTTGGAGTGAGAGTTGTGTTAACAGGATAGAATTAACAAGATTGCTGCAACTGATAACTATCCACTGATACCCACTGTAAAATTTGAGTCTGTGTCAAATGAGATGCATCCGAAATGCGAAAATATGCCTCTCAGGAAGAAAATGAAAAATGAATTGCTCATTTCCAATTACTTAATGCAGAGCACTACCTGACAATACCACTTCTGGAATGCCAATTATGGTATTTTTTAGACGGGATATTAAGGCACTTAAACTTCGCAAATATGCATAAACCTCCAATTAAACCTGATAGCAAAGTGAACACCACACAAAGCCCAACAAATATGAACCCAGCTAGCAATACATTGACCTTCAGCACCGGACGGCTAACCAAACATCCTTCAGGTTTGCACTTGAATTCTCCAATAATCAAGATTAATCAGTAACAGGCTGATAGCAAATCAGGTTACTCAAATAACCATTTGCAATGCACAACACTTCAACTGTTATTATAAACCCAACTAGTTTGAAATTAACTACCATGTTGAAAATGAATGACCTTCAATATTTAGCCAGCAGCACTTTAAACAAGAAATCGATCAAACTTACATTTGATCAGTTCAGATTGTTAGCCAACAGCACCGGACTTTTGCTCTGTAATTTTTTTCTACTAAAACATTTTCAAAATAATGAAATTAAAAAAAACTGTTACAAACATTTCTGTTGCCACTGTTACACAATACAACAATGTAGTTCAGAAATAATAAGATAGTTCATTAGTTCTATGAGCAGAATTTGGCCATTCGGCCCATCAAGTGTACTCCGCCATTCACTCTATATATATTTAAAACAAAGCACTAAGTCAGCAAACCACACCAAAACCATTGGCTCAAGATATCATCCTCAGATCCCCAAAACAAGACTTCTCACTTTGCCCCATCCCTATTGAGGTTTTGATTGGATACAATTTACCTTCTTTGCAAGTTCAGCTTATTGTTTACGAGTATGTGCATGTGGAGAGCATGTTTCCATTAGTGGAAGAGTCTGGAACTAGAAGGCATACCCTCAGAATTAAAGGACGTTCTTTTAGGAAGGAGACGAGGAGGAATTTCTTTAGTCAGAGGGTGGTGAATCTGTGGAATTCTTTGCCACAGAAGGCTGTTGATGCCAAGTCAGTGGATATTTTTAAGGCAGATAGATAAATTCATGATTAGTACAGGTGTCAGAGGATATGGGGAGAAGGCAGGAGAATGGGGTTAGGAGGGGGAGATAGATCAGCCATGATTGAATGGAGGAGTAGACTTGATGTGCCGAATGGCCTAATTCTACTTATGACCTCATGACTTTAGTATCGACAAGAGCCTGCAAGTTCACAAGGAGATAAAGGATTCAAGAGATTTTAAGAATGTTTTCAAAACTGAATAAAAATGACAAATAATAGAAGCAGGTTGAAGTGAGGGAAATTTTGCGGGGACTTAATTGGATAACAAATTCAAATTTATCATGGACTAAAATAAGTTTTGGACTAGTTTGGAACAAGTCAATCACTCATCAGATTCAGATTAATTTGTCACTTGCTGCAGAGAAATTCCTTGTTCTCATGAAGCTAACAGAATAAAGAATATACATGGTAATGATAAATACACCCAATATACATAGAGTGTGCACAAGTAGAATGGTGCAAAGAGTTTAGTGTAATCTGAAATAGTGCCAAAACATACAAAAGTGCAATAAGCTCAGAGGAAGAGGCAGCACCTCCAGGAGAGTGTCCAAAAGAGGTAATTTGTTCAGTCGTCTGATGGTAGTGGGAGGAAACTGTTATTAATAATTCTGAACATCTGGGCTTTCAAACTCCATCATCTCCCAGAAGGTAGAAGAGAGGCAAGGAGATGGCCAGGATGAAAAGCATCTTTGACAATACTTCCAGCCTTCCAGATGCATCACGCCATGAAGATGGATTGGATGGAAGAATGTAACCGGCCTGTGATGCACCGGTGCATCATTCTGTACAAGTCGCAATCATTTTACTTCTGATTTATCAAGGGAGAATTGTGTTCACAAAATGTCCTAAAAATACAATGATTGTTCCTGGAATATTTACTATATTTAACAATTTAACAAAAGGAGGAAGACTGACTGACCTTTATTGCCTTCCATCACAGTGATCACTGTGGTGGATGTTTATGTTAAGTTCTATCATGTATTATGTTCTTTAATTGTATGGCTGTATGGTAACTCAAATATCACTGTGCCTTAATTGGTGCATGTGACAATAAATGTGAACTTGAACTTGAATTTTCATTCACATTGCTAGAACTTCAGTATTCAAATTTAACTTGGGGAGCATGATTAAGTGGAACAAACTGCAGGCAATTAAGTTATATCATAACCAGGAATTTAGTCTGTATTAGTGTATCGATGATGCACCTAAATGACCTTTGGAAGGGAAGGGATTGAAGGATATGGCAATTAAATTGACAATTGAGGGGACTGGGCATTTCTAATGGAAGAAATAGACTCGACTCAGTTGGGATCTATTTTATGTTCAAAATGGAGGAAAGGGGCATTTTCTTCCTCATGCTGACATTACTTCAGATTAAATCAAAATAAACCAAAGTCGCCTTTAAATAACCTGATTGAGATCTTGCAAAATGCTGTTTATTGCAATAAACAGCCACTTCCTGTTCTTAAAACATCTCAGATCGTCAATTAGTTTAGGCACATCCAATATAGGCACTTCTTAATAAATTCTATCTGAGATCTTTGAGAGAGGGGGAAGTGAAGAATACCTGATAGCTCTTGGTACATAAAGCTTTGAAGCACACAGCCTTAAAACCCCTCAAAATAATCTGTGTAATTTATAGATCCAATCCTAGGTCTTCAAATGAAAATTTGGAGGACCAGCGTATATTCCTCGGTAGGTTATAATTGTGAAACTTGCTATTTTTATTCACCCTTTATAAAATAAAATGACAAGTGAGAGAGTTGGACCATAAATTACATTTTCTGACATAGGGCACGGTAAAATAAGATTTGAGGAACCTCTAGGCACCTGGGATGCATATTTACATTGATTAGTCAGATTGAGTTTCAGATTTTTTAACACCAGATGCACTGGTACACTATGTCTCACAAACAGCATTACAGTACTTGCTTCATGGAGAATTTGCCGTAAAACAAAAATAAAGCAATACATCTGTTTACTTTCAAGGATGGTTTTCTTTCAATTCCCGCAAGAGGAAATGTGATGTATCTTACCTCTAGCACAGGTCCAGCTCCAAGAATAATCTGCTCCACTCCACTGGCAAATCCTTTCTGGCTCAAAGCAGTTAGATGATGGATCAGGAAGTTTGTACTTTGTGTCTTTCCTGAGCCACTCTCGCCCGAAATAACTATACATTGGTTCTTCCTACGTTGTAACATGGCATGGTATGCCACATCAGCAATAGCATATACATGGGGCTCCAGTTTACCCAGTTGGTGATTATCATACATTTTTACATACTTGGGGTTGTAAATAGGAAGAAATTTAAAAGGATTTATGGCAATTAAAATTGTTCCAACATAAGTGTAGATTTTCTCTTGTTTAAACCTATTACGCAGGTTGTCCAGAAGTGTGTTTTCATTCAAGTCTGGTAGATTGCACAGATCATTATAGTCTTTTTGCTGTGGTTGAGGTAAAAAACCCCGTTCCATCATACTCCGCCGCTCCTCCGTCACCCTCAGCCATGACTGCAGATTGTTGTAATGAATAGAACCATCAAGGTTTTTCTCTCGAAGCAGGAAGCGATAGTCCTCACTGCTGAAACTATTTTCCAGGGCAGTGCGTGGCCAAAGCATCATGCGTTGTACTGGACAGTCGGTTGGATTGAGTATCCATTCTTCCCCACCAAATTCCTTCACTTCTGCCAAGACATAACATTTTGTCTTCTCTAGCTGTAATTTGTAAATAAGAATTTCAATAACTTCTGCTGCACTGGTGCTTTTCCTTGCAGCGACAGGGCAATAAATGGTGCCTTCTGCTATATTCCCTGGGTATACCCGTAACGTAAATTCATTGTCTTCACAGCGTCGTCTTCCACCAACATCATGCACATTCATATTGGATCAGTTGTGCCATCAGCACTAATAACACATCCATACAGAGGGCCAGTCCTTCTTCATGATATCAGATCTAAAATACAACAAACAGAAGTAGAAATCACATTTCCAGCTGCACTTAAGAATGCAAAATGTTATCACGACAATCCAAAAACTTTAAAAGAGGCTCAATTAATAAATACCTTGGCAGATTCAATTATCTACGTTACCAAATAAAATTGCAACTCTAAAGAATCATGTGACTTTGCAGGGGTCTTCCCTGTCCTTTAGACGCCCCTTTAAAAGAATGAGCAGCTCAACTAGCAGCACAATTATATTTCCTAATTTTGCTTCGAAGCTTAACCCTAATGACCATATGCTTCGCATGTCTCTATCCCTTTGAAGCCTCTATATCATCTTCTGTCCACAATTTCACCAAAGTTTGGAAGTTTGTAGTAGGCTAAACTTCATGATGCATTTGAATATATAATAAAAGGGAATGTTGTTAATCTGCAGAAAGTGTTTCAATAACTAGGAGGCAAAAGAGGTTGTAACAAGGATAGAGCTCTCCCCAAATCCCTTCCACAAGCAGTTGTAATTTTGCTTCCAATATTTCATAAATCATGCAAGAAAGATGAGTGCAAATATCTATGTATACAGTGTTTGGGACACTATTACAAATTGTCACGTAAAATTTCTGCTTGTTTTCAGCAATCAAGTTACTTATAAATTTCTACCTACACTCTGTTGCCGACAGAATATAGATCAGTGCTTCTTAACCTTTTTGGCATACGTAGGCACAAAATACTGTATGTAGTATGTTCCCAAAAATGGGCTCAACAAATGGATATGTTATTTATGATCCCTTCATGTCCCCCAGTAAAGCCCCAAACGACTCCCCATGAGGGTCCCAATCCCCAGGTTAAGAACCACTGACAGATGAATAGGCTAATTATTCCTCTTTGCATCCAGTGCCCCTCCCCTCCCTGTTCATCTGCAATGCCATTCCAGTTTTTCTATCCAAGTGGATGAACTCCCATGTTTCCACATGTTCCTCTGCCATGTCTTTGCCACTTCACTCAACATTTTTGGAAGTTTGAGTTTAGTGTATCCTTCTGTCGTGGAGGTTTAGCGAGATGGGACTAAATGTAATGACCAATTTATGAAAAGTGGCCTACCAGTAATAGAATAATTCAAGCCACTAAAATGGCATACTTGGATAAAAGTGGAAAATACGTAGATTGGCTGATGTTTGAAACAAGTGTTTTCTATTATAAATTTTCTAGCTCTCGCCAGATTGCAATGGTTCTCAGCAATTGAGTTCAACTAAACTCAATTGCTGAGAACCACTGCAATCTGATGAGAATCAGAATATGAACTTAAGTTAATTTTACTTGAAGGGAAGAAGTATTGTCTGCCCCATAAATCTTGATTTAACTGCAAATATGACTGTTTAATGTTGTATGGTAGCTGAATGAGGACAAGTGGTAAAAAATACAAATTAAAAATACAGCAAGGTCAGATAAGTAAGCCTTAACTGAACAGCCAAGTAATTTTCTTTGGTTAGTTCCCATGACTGACTCCTTGCAGTCAGCACTTTATCCAGAAATATATAGAGGAGGGGAATAGAAACTAAAGATGGAAAAGTTTGCCCAAGTTTTTTCAGGACATAATCTTCAGGAGGTACTAGACCAAGTGGGACCCATTGGGTCCCGTCCCCTCAACGCGGGGTTGCGGGGGGGGGGGGGGGGGGGGCGGCCTACGGCATCACATGAGCGGCTTAATAGTATAAACAGTCAGAACTTATTTCCCAGGATGGAAGAATCAAATACTAGAGGCATGGCTTTAAGGTGAGAGGAGAGTGAGAGATGTGCGGGACTTTTTTTTTTTTGCAGAGCGGGTGGCGAGTGCCTGGGATGCGCAACCAGGGGCAGGGTTAAGGCAGATGCGATAATGGCACTTAAAAGATTTTTGGATAGGCATATAGATATGCAGGGAATGGAGGGATATGGTATTGTCAGACACAGACATTGTGGGCTGAAGGACCTGTTCCTGTGCTGTACTGCACTGTTCTATGTAGAGTGGCAAAATTCCTAACAATTAATACATAATTTTTGTGATACATACATTATGGGAAATGTTTAGGAAAGAACTGCAGATGCTGCTTTAAATCGAAGGTAGACACAAAATGCTTAAGTAACGCGGCGGGACAGGCATCATCTCTGGAGAGAAGGAATGGGTGATGTTTCGGGTCAAGACCCTTCTTCATACTGATGGGAAATAATTATTTACATCTAACTAAAGAGATTAATTATAATTTGACTGAAAGATGAAATGCATAATATGTAAGAATCAGAAGTAGGTGGAGGCCATTTGGCCCTTCAAGCTTGCTCTATCATTTATCACGATCATGGCCTTCATGAACGGCATCTCCAGAACCAGATTGGTGAATGTTTGCGACATTCCCTCTACGCTTTTAAGTAAGCAAATCAAAACTGAATATATTATTCTAGGCCCAGTCACAGCGAGTGGCAGCGAAAAGCAATAAACACGAGAACAAATAGTTTAGAAATTAATTTTAAAATGATATATAGATCACAATGGCCAATATCAGCATTTCCACATCAATGTTAAAGAGCTCATTTTCTTTGAGAATGTTCCGTCTCCACATTTGGAAGCAATAGTTCAAGAAAATAAAGCATTTAAAACAAAGCAAATGCGCATCATCATGCATATTTCACTGGTAGAGTATTTCCTGCAGACACATACACGCGCGCACGCACACACACACACCTTTTCTTCTCCTGTATCACCTCTCATTTAGTAACTTGACTAGATTGTCAGCCTTTATCAGAAATCAATGTCCTGAAACCCAATTACACAAACTGTTTTAAGCAACCGCCTAGTTACAGCATATTGTGTTATTATTAAACCAATCACACAAACTGCAGTGAGCAAGGAGTCAGCATCTGCAAAGTGGAATGACATCACACAGAAACTCCACTCCCATTGCAGCCAAAGCAGCAAGCCCAGACATTGCATTTCGCTCAGCTTCACCAAAGACTTCAACTCGTTAAACTAAAACATTCTTGCAGCTTAAAAACGCTTTATCCTTTCTGCAAACCCTGCACCAAAACCTGCCAATCCTTTTGAATGCCAGATGTCACCAGAAATCATTTCAAAGCCTTCAGTGAATTAGAAAGCAGACTGTTCCTCTATAGGATCGAGGTCAGTGAATGAGAAAGAGATTTAACCACAAGAATAATACAATCTTTTTCTCTAAACTGGAATGAAGGAAACTTTTCACCATGCAACAAAATGGATTAATTAGAAAACAAAACTGTAACCCCAATTCCTTAAAACATGCAACCTTAGTGCAGTCATTGCGATACATCACGGAAACTGACCCTTCAGCCCACTGACTTTGTACTGAGCAATTTCTACCCCTTTATACTAATCCTTTCTTTTTAAATCTCAATTCCCCATGATCTCCAACACTTACTACAAAATAGTGGCAGTATTCAGGGGCCAATTAACCTACCAACCTTCATGTCTTTGAGAATTGGGAGGAAACCAGAACAAATGGAGGAAGCCATGCATTCACAGGAACGTACAAACTATACGCAGATCAAGATTATAGCCAAGTCGCTGGCACTTCAAGGCATTAACTTTACTGGCTGCACCATTGCACCGCCCTGTAACAAGAGTCACACAAACGCCAATATAACCATTCTATTTTAGAGTTGTTTTTGAAACAGTGCACAGACTTCTGCTGCTACAATATTATCAGTCGAGCTATGCGCATGTCACATAATTCACAATTATTTGTATGAAGTTACCCAATCTAAACACAACTAGTCTCCTCAATAAATCTGGCCAAGGGATTAAACAAAAATAAATCGGTCATTGTTCATTGCGTCATTTCCATTCGCCGAGTCATAATGAAAGAAAATGTAATTGGTGTTCGACAACTACTTACTTCCTGTCATTTGTTTTTAAACTAAAACAAGGGATCTGTAATTTTCAAAAGGAAATGTGAGAGATACTGTGGAATTTGTTCAACTGATATGTTCAAAATGTGAATTAGTTTTAATAAATTAAAACATCTGAGGCATGAATCACAAAAAGTCAGCAGGCAGGTCCAACAAGTGGTGAAGGAAGCAGCTGGCTTGTTGAGACTATTGCAAAAGGTTTTGGAATTCATGAATAAAGTGCAAGAAACAGGCTGCTAGAGGAACACAACAGGTTACGCAGCATCTGTAGAGGGAAGCGGACAGTCGACATTTCGGTTCAGGAGGTGGTCCATCCATTTCCCTTTGCAAATGCTGCCTGACCCACAGAGTTCCTCCCACAGTGTTTTTTGCTCAAGATTCCAGCATCTGTAGTCTTTTCCTTTCTCTCGGAGGTGTTTTGTTACACTTTTACAAGATGTTGGTGTGGCCACACCCGGAATACTGTGCACAATATATCCCTAACCCATGAAAGGATATAGTTGTATTGGAATTAGCCCAAAGAAGATTCACCAGGCTAATTCCTGGATGAGAGAGAGATACTTAAGTTTGTGTCTGCATTCTTTGCAGTTTGGAAGAATGAGGAGTGACCTAATTCCAATTTACTAGATCCTAAGGGGGTTACAAGTTGAGCTATTTTTGCATTTGAAAGTTACAAAGGGACATGCTGCAGACCAAGGAAACATTTAAAAATCAACGTGGATAGAAATTTCTTCCGAGAATAGTGAATATCTGCAATTCTCTGCCCCAAAGGGTGGTGGAGGTTAGATCATAGATATATTCATAGCAGGGATAAATAAATGTGAGTCAAAAAAATTGAGGACCTTGAAAACTGGATCATGGAACTTAGACAAGCGTAGATCAGCCATGATCATTTTGAACAGTGGAGCAGGCTTGAGGAGCCAAGAGACTTCCCTCTTTTTCTGTTATCTTGTGTTCTGTATTACACACCTTAGTTTTTAGATGTACAGGTAAGGAGACAGAATAAAAATTCATCAACTGTAACTGGCTCTAGCCGCCAGGGCAGTGAAAGGTTAAACAAAACCAACATCGGAATTCCACTCTTTTTTACTGTTAAATTATTATTCCAGGCAAAAGGAAAGGAAAGCATATCGAGCAAGTGCAATGCAAAAAGTGGAAAAGGAAACTTAAATTTACACAAACATGAGACGGAAATCCCATTACCCTCAAAGTGACTTTTGTAATTTTCCTTCAAATTCAGAACTGCATGATTAAGCATAACTATTTTCTATTCTTCATTACTCCCACAAATAAATCTAATAATCTGTGGACTGTCAGCAATTTAACTTTTACTTTAACAACTACCTGTACAAGGAGTGTCCAGCAAGGTACAGTAATAACTTGAAATTATTTCCAACCATTTAGTTATTTATTAAAAAAATTAAACAACTAAACTGCAGACAAGTGCTGACACTGGAATCTTGAACAAAGTGTTGGAGGAACTCAGCAGGTCAGGCAGCATGTGTGGAAGAAAATTGACAGACAACATCCAGGGCTTGGATCTGACAACTGCCTCCAATAATATTGTTGCATTGTTCTTTGTATAAACGTTTCAAATAAAGGATTGCCCACTAAACCCCATAATCATTTAAAAAATGACACTGCCAATTGCACCACTTGCAGATGGTCTCACTGGACAAATCGATCTGTACTCTGCCCAATCTTGCGACTCGCCATGTCTTCAATTTTAAACTGATAATCTTTTTTTCCCAACAAATCTTTACAGTAGGTGCCATTGAAATCTCAACTTCAGACAAAAGATTACAGGCCAATGAGATTGGAAGAACCAGATACGGCCAACTCCAATTTCTACCCAGAGCCACCCACTCAAAGGCTAGCATAATTTTCAGCTTAGAACTTTCTATGACAGGGGTTTGGCAACCTTGTTCTGCGTATGGGCCAGGACCATGAGAGCAGATGGCGGGCTTGAGGACTGAGCGGATGGCGGGCCTCATCTATCGCCATAGTTAATAAATGGAGGTAATAATATTATATACTAACTAAACTTTGACATATTTATATATTTAAGCAATATTATGTCTACTGAACATAGCAGTTAGTTTGAAACACTGGTATTGAAACTACCCTCACCCCTCTCTGTCTGTCTCATAGCAGTTAGTGTGACACGGTGTTGTTTTTCGCTCGATAGTCTCTCAATATTAGGTTTAAGAAGGAACTGCAGATGCTGGAAAATCGAAGGTAGACAAAAATGCTGGAGAAACTCAGCGGGTGCGGCAGCATCTATGGAGCGAAGGAAATAGGCAACATTTCAGGCCGAAACCTTTCTTCAGACTGATGTGAGAGGGAGGGGGGGGGGTGGCGGGAAGAAGAAAGGAAGAGGAGGAGTCAGTAGGCTGAGGGAGAGCTGAGAAGGGGAGGAGAAAGTAAGGACTACTGGAAATTAGAGAAGTCAATGTTCATACCGCTGGGGTGCAAACTGCCCAAGCGAAATATGAGGTGCTGCTCCTCCAATTTACGGTGGTCCTCACTCTGGCCATGGAGGAGGCCAGGGGCAGAAAGCTTGGATTCGGAATGGGAGGGGGAGTGTAAGTGCTGAGCCACCGGGGAGATCAGGTTGGTTATTGCAAACCGAGCGGAGGTGTTCGGCGAAGAGATCGCCAAGCCTACGCTTGGTCTCACCGATGTAGAGCAGCTGACATCTAGAGCAGCGGATGCAAAAGATGCTCCTCCAATTCCCCCCTTGACTCCATTCAAGGACCCAAGCAGTCTTTCCAGGTGTGGCAGAGGTTCACTTGCACCTCCTCCAACCTCATCTATTGCATCCACTGCTCTAGATGTTAGCTACTCTACATCGGTGAGACCAAGCGTAGGCTTGGCGATCGCTTCGCCAAACACCTCAGCTCGATTCGCAATAACCAACCTGATCTCCCAGTGGCTCAGCACTTCAACTCCCCCTCCCATTCCGAATCCGACCTTTGTGTCCTGGGCCTCCTCCATGGCCAGAGTGAGGACCACCGTAAATTGGAGGAGCAGCACCTCATATTTCGCTTGGGCAGTTTGCACCCCAGCGGTACGAACATTGACTTCTCTAATTTTAGGTAGTCCTTACTTTCTCCGCCCCTTCTCAGCTCTCCCTCAGCCCACTGGCTCCACCTCTTCTTCCTTCTTCCCCCCCCCCCACCCCCACCCCCGCCCTCACATAGGTCTGAAGAAGGGTTTCAGCCCAAAACATTGCCTATTTCCTTCGCTCCATAGATGCTGCCTCACCCGCTGAGTTTCTCCAGCATTTTTGTCTACTCTCAATATTAAGTGACAGGCTGGAAGAGGCCAGATGCAAGATGCCATCTAAATGGGCGTCGGTCGGTCGGAATTTACAAATTACTTATCGATCCACTCATGCAATAATAATGTCCACTTCTACATCCTCTAGAGAACTGGCACCCAAGTAATCCCATGAATCTGGAGTTCAAACTGATCTCACTAATGGTCATTAAAAAAAAAAAGACAAAATTGCTATAAAAACCCAACTGCTAAAGACCATCAAAAGAAAGAAATCTACTATAATTACTTGGTCAGAACAATATTTAACCCTAGACCTGCCAATGGTTTTTTTTCAAAGTGTAACTCAAGGATGAAGTGTGGATGTTTAGTTACTAATGACAGCAAAGGGAACATTTTGTCCTTATGGATTAAGATCATGGTATATTAAACTGTATCATCCACTGAAGCTATTCATCTTAATATGACTTGTTTCCAGTTCATGGAAACAATTGTAACAAAGGAGACAGAAAATATATCTGTGATAGATACTGCCAACCTACCCTATTTAATCGAATGGTCCAATGAATTTTTATTAGTGAAATTCTTTTTGCATGCAGTTCATTAAATGTATCACTATACACAAGCACAACCCCAGATTGAGTACAAAGTATATAGAAATAGCCCACCTACGTCAAGAGTCACAGGTGTGACGCCATTTTCACAGTCCAAGCAGCAGCTGCCCATAAAGGCCCATTGCAGCCACAGTAGCCTCTATCCAAATCATCCAGCAAACTAACGTCCCTGAAGTAGTCAATAATAATAATAATTAAAAAAATTATTTATGGGCGCCTTTCAAAAGTCTCAAGGACACCTTACAAAGTTTAACATGTAAGCGGAAATAAATAAATATTAAAGACATCACGAGTACACAAATTAAAGCCAGAATTCAATCCAAAAACAAAAATCAAAAACACACTATGGAAGAGAGAGAGCAGCGGCTGCTAAAGCGCGCCAGCGTCCACTCTCCCTTCCGACCGCCATCTTGGACATAGACTAACATAGACACTACACATTACACACAAAATCATCCCCCCACAATGATTACCACTGTGGGGTAATCCCAGTATTTTTTCACATGCTAGATTTCAATGGGAGAAAAAATGCCTTGTTTGTAATATTCCCACAGCTCAAAAAAACTCAAGAATCATTATAAATAAAGCTCAAATTGTCCATGCACAGGACACAGTACAATGTATAAACATATTCATCCGACTTCTTGTTAAAAGTGTTGAACTGTCAATCTGACCATCTTTCACTCCAAGAGGAAATCGGGTCTTAATCAATCTGTTAAAAATAAATGCATTGGCAAGATTCATTATTCTTTCAGAAGATATTGATACCAGGGAGGAGACAAACTGAGACCTGAATGCACAACACATTCTGCCCCAAAGACCACCAAATAAACAGGACGAATCTCACACCAGGGACTGTATCACAACACGGAGCAGCTGATACCAGTTTAATACAAGCTTCCACATCAAATTAAGTTAAAATACTAATGGTTGCATTATTTAAGAGTATCATTGTAATTGTTTGTTAAATTCAATGGCCACTCCAGTGAAACTGAGACTGTGTTCTTAAGTGACAATGGTATACAATACTGTGGAGACTGGTTTTATCGCAAAAATATTTTTTCAAAAAACTTTTTTTTCCTGCTTGTCAATTTCCATAGGAACTTTTAAATGGTTCTCTAGTTCCAGCCTCTTGCATCTTCTGATCGATACTGCACTATATATGTATATAACCTATTTGGCCCACAATATATAAATAGTGTTTCCCAATTCATCAACATACATTAGAGCTGATTAATGATGTAAAAATTATTCATAGCAGACCAATTTGTACAACAAAACCATATTTCGCAATTACCAATTGCCTTGTGTTTATACATACACACACATGCCTATCTCGATCGGAGCAATTTTCTCTCAACTCCACCACAGCCTGTTCAGTCTGAAGAAGCGTCCTGACCTGAAACATCGTTTGTCCATTCCCGTTGTTTGACCCGAAAAAAAGTTCCTCCAACACTGTGGTTTTGCCTACCACGGCTTGTGGCTGCTCAACAGTTAAAATCTATCTTAAAAACACTGCAAGAGTTGCATACACACAGTAACTAACGAAAAGGGCGACGTGGGGGGACGTCTAACTGATATTTTCATTGCACTATACAGTAAATTTGTAAAGCAGCTTATATTTTGGAATAACAAAAAAGTTACTGAAAGGAACTGATCTTTATTTTTGACAGAGCTAGTCAGGAAACTATGATATAGACAGCCCCTTTGAACAAATGGTGTTCCGGATGCACCATATATAGCAGTCTAGTCCTTTCTCCTCGCCCTTTAGTACACTGGCTTCCTATCAACAATACAAATTACTAAAACAGAAACAATTGCAAAGGAAGCAAATATGTGAATCTATTGTTCAGTCCGGCTTCAGCAGCGTGACCTTTTATTTTCCTGATTTTTATTTCATTATTTATTTCCCATCCTAAGAAACCAAATTCAAAATGTCACCTATTCAAATATAGCGACCTTTGAATATACTTAAGAAATTGGTTTATCATTTGCAAACTGATAGAAAACAACCCCAGTCAAACACGGCTGCTCTTTTAAGTGTTGTTTCATTTGCAAACCATTTTGTACACTAATATTTTAACTTGGGACCAACCCACTTTGGGATCCAACTTCTGAAATACAACAATAGTATCCCAAACAACCAACAAAAAACACAAAAGCTGTTTCCAGTCAAGGACGTTTCACCAGAACTGGAATGATTAGAAAACAAATCAGTTTTAAGCTGCAAAGAGGGGGAGGGGTAGAGAACAGAATATCTGTGATAGGGCTCCGACAAAATTGGTTAAAACAGCAATGCATCAAAAAATGGCAGTTATAGAGAAAAGAAAAACTGATAACGGATATAGCTGACATCTGGTCATATAAAATTAAAATAATGTTAAAAGTCAGAGCCCTGGTAGCTGCAAAATGCCCAATGGAAGGCAAAGTGCTGTTCCTCACTCTTGTACGAGGCTACAGTAGAGCAATGAAGGAGGCTGAAAACAAAGAGTGGGACAGAAATGGAGAATTACATTGAAAGGCAAATGCAAACTCAAGCTCCTCACTGCCAATGGAATAGAAGGATGACTGCAAAATGGTTATCAATCTGCATTTAGTGTCTCAAGTGTAGAGGAAGACAACAGTGAGAGCGCTGAATGCAGTACACTGAGTGGTAGGAAGTGTAAGTGAATAGCTAATACATTGGGAAGACTGGTTTATTGAATGATGGGAAAGGTAAAAAGGGTTTCATTTTCCACACTAACGTGGGAAGGCGCTGTGAGAATGGGAGATGAACATGGGAGAATCAATAATCACCAAGATTAAGATAACAGATAGGGCAGAAAACAAGAAGACTAGTAGGCTGTCATGATACCACTTTTCTCATTGCCTCTTGAGATCTTGTCTCGGCACCCTAAAAGATGAATACAATCCTTATATCCTTTACAAAATTCTCCAAATTCTCATGGCCCTAGTTACACTCACAGGACAAGTCATATGGTTCACATTTATTCTGAGTTTAATCATGAGAAGAGATTACAAGCTGACAGGGGAAGAGATTCAAGTATGTGCTCAAAGCTTCAAACAAATCTCCAAAGCCTGCAGCAAACCTCTAGCCCTTGATCACTAAAATCAGATGAGCATTTAGGATGATATGGAGAAACTCCAAGTATCAGGATAATACAGCAGGCCTATGAAACACAGACATAGCACCATGGTCTCTCTCTGCCTATCCCATTGAACATCTCTTGCCCTATCTGTCAGTCTGCTGTTCCGACATTGGACTTGTGAGCCAAAAGCAGAGTGAAAACAAGGCGTATTTAGTCCTAAGTCTAGATTGGCAGTAAAGAGTAAATATGAATATGGTGATATGGGACATGGGCCCATCATGTTGAAAACAACCCTAAGCTGAAACACAATCCCAACACAGATAACAAACATCCCATTCCAAATCCTTAATTGATTAATTTGTTGCTTCACAGACCTCAACATGCCAGACTATAATCGAAGGAAGGATATATACCAAAATTCTCTCCAAATTCATCGGTGTACTCATATAAACATAAATGGGGTGATTCAAGATTCAAGAGTTTATTGTCATGTGTCCCAGATAGGACAATGAAATTCTTGCTTTTGCTTCAGCACAACAGAATATTCTAGGCATAAATAAATACAGAACTGATCAGTGTGTCCATATACCATTGAATATACACACACACACACACACACGCATGTAAAGTACAATAAGCTATTAAAGTTCAGATTTTTGTTTGAGTCGAGTTTAATAGCCTGATGGCCGTGGGGAAGAAGCTCCTGAACTTGGATGTTGCAGATTTCAGGCTCCTGTACCTTCTACCTGAAAGCAGCGGAGAGATGAGTGTGTGGCCAGGATGGTGTGGGTCCTTGATGATGCTGCCAGCCTTTATGAGGCAGCGACTGTGGT
Source organism: Malacoraja senta (assembly GCA_038087875.1). Classification (NCBI taxonomy): domain Eukaryota; kingdom Metazoa; phylum Chordata; class Chondrichthyes; order Rajiformes; family Rajidae; genus Malacoraja; species Malacoraja senta. Next base: position 1,290,398 of record CM075993.1, read on the forward strand.
AGATCCCCTCGCTGGTAGGGAGGTCAGATCTGATGATGGACTGGGCAGTGTTTGCAGTCTTTTCCGCTCTGGGCGCACAAGTTGCCGAATCAAGCCACGATACAACTGGTCAGCATGCTCTCTACTGTGCACCTGTAGAAGTTCGAGAGAGTCCTCCTTGACATACTGACTCTCCCTAATCTTCTCAGGAAGTAGAGGCGCTGGTGTGATTTTGTTATAATTGCATCAGTGTTCTGGAACCAGGAGAGATCTTTGGAAATATGCACGCCCAGGAATTTGAAGCTCTTGACCCTTTCCACCATCGACCCGTTGATATAAACGGGACTGTGGGTCCCCATCCTACCCCTTCCAAAGTCCACAATCAGTTCCTTGGTTTTGCTGGTGTTGAGAGCCAGGTTATTGTGCTGGCACCATTTGGTCAGTCAGTCGATCTCACTTCTATACTCTGACTCGTCTCCGTCAGTGATACATCCCACAACAGTGGTGTCGTCGGCGAACTTGATGATGGAGTTTGCACTATGACCGGCTACGCAGTTATGAGTAGAGAGTGAGTACAGCAGGGGGCTGAGCACGCAGCCTTGAGGTGCTCCCATGCTGATTGTTCTCGGGGCCGACACATTTCCAGCAATACGAACAGACTTTGGTCTGTGGATAAGGAAGTCAAGGATCCAATTACAGAGGGATGCGCAGAGACCCAGTTCTGAGAGCTTGGTAACCAGTTCTGAGAGCTTGGTAACCAGCTTGGCGAGGATTGTATTAAATGCCGAACTAGTCAATGTTTATGCGATGCCATATAATGGCTTGCAAAATACTCACAGAAGATATCAACCCAGGTTCAATACTGACTTTTGTTGCTGTCTGCTTTGAGTTTGCACATTCTCTCAATTACCACATTGGTTTCATTAGGTTCCACCCCCTCCCACCTCACATCCTAAATACGTGCAGGTCGATAGTTTATTGCCACTCTAAACTGACCCAGGCGTGTAAGTGAGTGGTTGAATCTAGGGGAATTGATGGGAATGTGGGAGGAATAAAATGCGATCAGTGCAAACTGCTGCTTGATATCATTTTAGTGCGCATGTTTCAAATCATTTATGACTTAATGATTCCATTTGTGTAGTATAAAGATCAATTCAGATACTGTAAGATATTATCCTTCCGTTCTTATAAGATCACTATGATTAAGCACTCAAATATTTTGCAGCAGTTTTAAGGAAAATGTCAGCACAACTAATTAGCTCCATGTGGGCACATTTTCATAGCTAATTGAGCTGAAACGTACTTGGTCATCAATTAACCCAAAACACCAATAACCACCAAAACAAAACAAAAAATCCATAGCCGATTTATCAATGTATTGGATTTTCTTGCACCAATCTTAGGACTTATTATTGCTGATTATTCCTGAAAACATAGGTTATTTGTTGCACTGTTGCAATTGTGTAATAGAGAAAAGTGAAGCCATTGCTGGCAACCAAAACCATTGTTCCTAAACACAATATGCATCGGGTTCATGCATTTCTTAAACACTTGGGGCAAATTCATTACCAATTTTATTTAAGCTGAACATGAACTTCAAAGGAAGTTTTCAAAAATTCAAGATCTTGATAGAAACGGACATATTTTGGGATCTGAATGAGAAGAAAGATACCAGATGAAACGTGTAGGCCATGCTTCCAAAATTTCTTTAACCTTTTTTTAAGATCATGTTTTAAGCAGCAAAAAATGGCAACATAGAAATAAGCTACATGCACACAAGATCATTCTAAATCTGATAACAACTGAGTGACAATTAAGCTCATTTTGACCTCAGCGCAGGCGGCACCCTTAATGAGGTTCAGCTCCCAGAAATTTCTTCCTGATGACCAATCTTTGAAACTGCAAGGACTGGATGGAAAAACCCCTCAGAAAGAAGCAATGGTATTTGTCCACTAAAGATACTTAAATAATTATTTACTATTTGACAATGACGACAAAAGCTAATTCACATTTCAGGCAGCTTTTGTCTGACAATCAATAAAAATGAAATTGCAACAAAGGATGAATGTTCAGCAACAACCTCCAATTGTTTGCAGAGATACACACAACCCTTAACAAAATCAGATTACCTTTAGTGATTATTTGCAGCCCATTTCACCAGAATTCGGGCACGAGGACATACTCATGCATGAGGAAGCAAAGCCTGGGGCTGTATATCACTGCAAAGCAAGATTCTCAGCTGAGGATCATCATATCCTACATCAATTCAAGCTACAACATACAACAGACATAAAAAGGCAAGTCATATCCCAAGCTATCAATTCTCAGCATAACTGCATGAAGTAAGAAGACAGTCATGGTTTAATAAACATTTTTTCACAAAAAAGGTGTTGCATGTTTGTAAAGTTTAACATGCTGGAGGAAGAAACATTAATCATCTCTGATGTGGCAATTACGGTGATTTTGCATTGTTAATATTTTGAAACAAAAATCAAATTGTTCCCTATGCAATTCTCTTGTTTGCTGTTTCAATGACCAGGTCAAATCTCATAAATGAGACATACGTTATGGTGCCTGACTGCAGAAATACTGTGACATTGGTCTTGAGCTCTAACAACTCTATACTGGTCAATAAACTGTTCTCAGCAATTTCACTTTTTTTTCCAATGGGCCAGAGATCCAATCAAAAAAAAAAGAGAATTGAATCCAGACCGACAAAACAAAGGACAGCACAAGGTGGATCAATACCAGGAAATGGAAACAATGTGATAGTAAAAGAGAAAATAGGGTGGAAATAGGGATTAAGAAATAAAGCAACTTGAGCAAATTCATTGATAATTTTTTGTGTGCACAATGAGTGTACCAAAAAAAATCATGCTGACATTGAACTCATTATATAACAATGGCATTACAACCGGAGGTTTTCAGATATTTCTGGATGACCCTCGTAAATGCTGCTCACACTATAATTAGATCCTGTGTCGCAATCACACACCCATCCATGATAAAGAGCAATTTTCATTATACACCAGTCTTCAGCGGATGCACCCTCAACAACATAAAAACTTAGTTCAAAAATCCATTCACCTGCAAAACTCCTTCCATTGATTGTACTCAGCTACAAAATACAAGCAAACACAAGAACATAGTAGGAGTGGACCTTCCAGCTCCATTGTTTAATAATCCTTATAAGATAATACCTATCTTTTACCTCAGGTAGACAAAAATGCTGGATAAACTCAGCGGGTGATGCTGCCTCACCCGCTGAGTTTCTCTAGCATCTTTGTCTACCTTCGATTTTCCAGCATCTGCAGTTCCTTCTTAAACATATCTTTTATCTCAGTGCTGTTTCTCTGTATTAACCAAGATAGCTAAAATCTATTAATTCCTGTCTTGAACATAATCAGCAATTGAGCCGTCATCCCTCTTCGATACAATTCCAAAGGTGCACTGTCAACTGGGTGAAAAATAAAACTTTGCATTCGCAGAATGGCTGACTGCTTATTTTGAGACTGATCACTTATTCTGGAAACCCTAGGCACAATAAACATGTACCTTGCCATGGGTAACTTGCCAAAAGATGTACCTTGCCAAGCCCCACAAGAATTTGGTACACTTGAGTAAGATTCAACCGTATTCTTCTGCGGGCTGCTTTGGAAGGTCCAGTGGGCTTATCTCTTGGGATGGCCTCACCCTATGTGTCAATCTGCTGAACCTTTGCCCCACTGCCTAAAAAAACCTAATCATTCCTTTCCTTCCAAAGATATGGCCTGACCTACAGAGCTTGTTTTTTTTGCTTCAGATTCCAGCATCTGCAGTGGCCTGTGCTTTAGTACATGACAGTTGTGGATCTCGGTTGGATTGACCACTCTTTATCCTTTCTCCTGTCCTCCTTTCTTCACATTGTCTAACCCATCTGTAAACTCTATCCATTTAGCTCCCAAACAACAACAGAAATGTTGTTGCAAAAAAAAACAATTTTAAAGGATTCAAGGAACCCATAAAGAAAGCTTCACTCGGCCTGTGTAGGAAGGAACTGCAGATGCTGGTATAACCGAAGATAGACACAAAATGCTGGAGTAACTCAGGGGACAGGCCGCATCTCTGGAGAGAAGGAATACATGACATTTCAGGTCGAGAATGTGGCACCAGTGGAAGAAATCCTGCCTTAGTTTCAGCAATCCAAATTCAATCCTGACCTCTGGGGTTGTCGTATAATAATAATAATAATAGATTTTATTTATATAGCGCTTTTCAGGACTCAAAGTCGCTTTAGTGTATGTACTCCTTGTAACCGTGCGGATTTGCTCGAAAAAATACTCCAGTTTCTTCCCACACCCCAAAGAGTTTGGATGGGATTAATTGAAATTGCCCATAGTAGACTCTGAAGAGAATTAATGGAATGTAAGTAGTATCAACTAGGTTGGATGCTTGATCAGTTGGCTCTTTCCATACTTTATAACTCTACAACATAGAATTGAGACACGGTCATATCATTTCACCACCCCTCTTCTCAATCATCTTTGTAGCGATATTGTGCTTTACCTCCAACAAGTTTCCTCCTGAAGTGGAATTAGCTTGCAGAACAAAAAGGAAACCGGTTCCTTTAGGAAAATGCTGCATTCCCTTCCTCTCTCCAAGCATTGACATGTGAAAATGAATAACGAAAATCTTGTAAATGCGGATCACTTTCCAAACTTCAGCGGACATCCTTCTAGGAAACAGACATCAATAACAAAATTCACCTCTAATGTATCTTTATCCAACAAAGGAAAAGTGTATTCAAAGACCAAGGGCTCCGCTCTTGTTCCAACTACCCACCATCTCCTTCCCACCTGGTTCCATCTATTTTTGCCAGCTCATATCCTAACCTCCTTACACCGATGATTTCCCCCATACATTGTCAGTCCAAATGTAGGTTGTCAACCAGAAACAACTATGCCTCTGCATCCACAGATGCTGCCCGACCTGCTCAGTTGCTCCAAGAGTTTGTTTTTTTGGCTCCATATTTCACCATTTGCCCCACTTTGAGGATAATTGTGTTTGGTTTTCTGAAGCAACGGCATACAGAGTAATTAAAAAAAAGAGACAGACTGCTCTACCACTCAGCTCATAGCACAATGACCTGTGAATAAGTTTATCACATATATAACACTGAAATCCTGGATGTGTTGCCTATTCTATCATCTATTTATTGGTCAGACCTGGAGCTGAAGTGGCCTCCTTCCATGAAATGAAAATATTGTGTGATTCCCAAACCTGTTTTTTCTTCACTTATCTATGCAGGAAAGCTTGCCAATATGAAACTCAACAACAATTAATTGACTTTATATAACACGTTTTGCAAGTAGAGAGATATCTTGGACAAGTACAGAATTGCAGTCAGCTATGATAAACATTAAAAGCTCAATCTTACAGTATTTTGCACTTAAGCTCACACAGGGAATGCTCACTTTGTCAAAGTACCATAGGATTTAATATTTGCAGACCCACACCAAATCGTGGCATGGAGGGTGTTGAAAAACTAGTGCAGAAAAGCAAATTCAAGACTATCTGTTCCAGACTCTTTGTAGGGTATGTTGAACAATCCCTGCTCCAGTAAATCTAAGGCGTAGCCATGGGCATTTGTATGGGCCCCAGCTATGCCTGCCTCTTTGTGGGGTACTTAAAACAGTCCCTGTTCCAGGCGTACAATGGTCCTATCCCAGAACTCTATCTCCGCTACATTGACAACTGCATTGGGGCTACCTCCTGCACCTATGCAGAACTCACGGACTTCATTAACTTCATTACTAATTTCCTTTCTGCTCTCAAATTCACTTGGACCATCTCCAATATCTCCCTACCTTTTCTTGGTCTCACCATCTCCATCACAGGAGATAGACTTTCAACTAGCATCTATTATTAACCTACTGGCTCCCACAGCTATATCATTACACTTCTACCCACTCTGCCTCCTGCAAAGACTCTATCCCCTACTCTCAACTCCACTGTCTATGCCACATCTGCACCCAAGATGAGGTGTTCCATACCAGGATATCTGAGATGTCCTCATTCTTTGGGGAACAGATGTTCCCCTCTTCCATCATAGATGAGGCCCTCACAAGGGTCTCCTCGATATCTCGCAGCTCCGCTCTTGCTCTCCACTCTTGCTCTCTGCTCCCCAGTCGCAACAGGGAGAATCCCCCTAGTCCTCACCTTTCACCCCATCAGCCGTCGCATACAGCATGTAATCTGCTGGCATTTTCGCCACCTCCAATGGGATCCCACCACTAGCCACATCTTCCCATCTCCACCCTTTCCACTTTCCACAGAGATTCGTCCCTTCCCACCCTTCCCCTATGACTGCAGAAGATACACATCTATCCCTGTTCCTCCCTCGACTCTCTCCAAGAACCCCAACAGTCTTTTCAAGTGAGGCAGAGGCTCACTTGCCCCTCCTCCAACCTCATCTACTGTATCCGCTGTTGCAGGTCTGGACTTCTATATATCGGCGAGACCAAGCGCAGGCCTGGCAATCGTTTTACCGAACACCTCCCTCAGTCTGCCTAAACCTACCTGATCTCACAGTTGCTGAACTTTAACTCTCCCTCCCATTCTGACCTTTCTGTCCTTCCCCTCCACTGTCAGAGTGACGCCCAGCACAAATTGGAGGAACAGCATCTTATATTTCGCTTGGGCAGCTTACACCTCAGCAGTATGAATATTGACTTCTCTATTTCTTTTGCTTTCCTTTGCTTGCTTACCCTCTCTCTCCAACCCTCCCTCTTCCTCGTTCACCAACCAGTCTGACTGTCCCCTTGATTAAACTTTATCTCTGTATGCTTCATTGTCAGCTTCTCCTAGCTAACAATGATCTGTTCTACATTTTCCTTGATCTACATCCCCTTTGATGTCTTGTTCTCACATCTTACACTTCCTTATCTCTGTGTCTCCCTCTCCGCTGACTGTCTGAAGAAGGGTCTCGACCCAAAACATCACTCATTCCTTCTATCCAGATAGGCTGCCTGATCTGCTGAGTTACTCCAGTACTTTGTGTCTATCTTCGCAGAAAAGCAATTGACAACTTTACCACAGGACAATCAAATCATTTCATCTACAATTCAACAGAGATTTATAATCAAACCTAATAAGTTTCAAATCAGTACATGTATCAGGATTCAGAGGCCAAAGCCAACAACTATCAAAGTCGGTTTCTGAACTTCTTTGGAAATAGAAACATCTGCAATAGAAGAGTTTAGCAAAGAATACTGAGAGGGGTTATAGCTGCTTATCTCAGAATAAAGAGTTGAGAGGAGATTTGAATAAATTGTTAAAAATCATTAAGTCAAAGGTATAACTAAGGAAAGAACATCCCATTTGTCAATAGCTTGAGAGCCATACATTAAAGGTTGTTGGTAGATGAACCAAAAGGAAAAAAATCTAATCTGGATTAAAATAAAAATCTTTGTGCAACAAATAGCCATGAAGCAAGATAAATGTAAAACAAAGTGCAATATTGCGAGAATAGACACAAAAAGCTGGAGTAACTCAGCGGATCAGAGAGCATCTCTGGAGAAAAAGGAATAGATGGAACAGGAACAACCGATTCTTCCCATAAAATGCATCATGGGCTCAGAGAGCCAAATGGCTATCTTCTCTATAAAAGTTATAATTTTACATTGCCTTTTATGCAGCTCCACAGCTAACATAAATATTATTTTTGGCTTCTTTTCAAAAGAAGCTTTCAACATTATTTTTGAGCATTCAGTGAGATAATCAACAATCACTTGTTTATGCTGGAGCAACAATGATACAAGAAGATATGCTTACATAAAGATTTAATCCATGATTAAATAAATGATCAACACACATGTAAGCACAAATCACAATGTCCACTTAAACCTTCAATCAGAAATAAATTTAATGATTGGATTCCCACACAACAGAAATTAACATCTTCCAGAGAAGAGCAACTGGCTGATAAAACAGTTGAAACAAATAAACTTAAGAAGCAAGCAACAGAAATTGCTGAATACCCATTATCTTATCTCAGAAAATCCTAACGGAGCTAATTTAGCATTTTAAAAAATTACTTCTGGACGATGAGTCATAGATTTACACTATTCTCAATCCAATAAATTGAGCAAATTGATCTTGCACTTCATAAAGCAAGTGGATTCTAATCTCTCACTAATGCATGGAATAATCAAGTAATGCCACCCATTTATCTTGAAGTTACGACCACTCAACAAATGGATAAGACATTCATGTCGCAAATATCCAGAAATTATACTAAAAGCGTAGATAAAATGGGCATTAGCAATATATACTAATTGTCTAAAGTCATAGACCAAAATAACTGAAGCCTTCAAATTAGTCACCAGCTTGACCTCAACTGAGATTTTATTTGAGAAATATGGGCGCAGTGCAGACTAAAACTGAAATAAAAACAATAATGATTCAACAAATGAACAGAACAAAAGACCAGATTGAAAAAAAAAGGGAAACACCTCTTATACATATGGAATGCACAATAGGAAAACACGCCATTTGGTTCAAATGATACACAGATATTAACACGATCTTTGCATTGTTAAGAAATTGCCATTACATTAAAATGTATCTAATTCCACCAAAATTACCCTTAAACATATCACTTTTAAACTCGTATATTCCAAATCTTCTGATTAGTTTCCCGATTTCTTACTGGATTTATTAGTGACCTGAAGAAGGGTCTCGACCCGAAATGCGAGTCAGAAGGGTCTTGACCTGAAACGTCATCTAATCCTTCTCTCCATAGATACTGCCTCACCCGCTGAGTTATTCCATCATTTTTGTCTACCTTCGATTTTTCCAGCATCTGCAGTTCTTTCTTAAATATTCAAAATGTTGTCGCTTACTAGTGGACTCTTCCATGATTGAAATATTTATGCTCACATTTTAATGATTTTCTTGGCTCTTAGGTCATTTATTTACATTTTAAAGTATCCCTTCCTTTTAGAACTCAGTCGAACGAAGCTAACCAGAAATAGAATCCAGTACTATGACTTTGAACTTCCCAACAAAGTACTTTGAACTCACTACTGAAGAAAATTGCATAGTGGTTGCAGTAATCAGATGTCAGTCATCTGAAAGATTAAGTGTCTGACATTTGATAGATTGTGCAGTAATCAGAAAAAGCTCTTCAGGTAAATTTTGAGAGTGAAGCGGTACACTAAATATTCCGCCATAGAATACAAAACATTATTTTACACCAATTAGCCTGACACATGCAGTCCAAGTAATGGTATTGACGATACAGTTCCTTTCATACCAAATCTCAATGTTTTAGTTTACATATTTGGATTTAAAAATCCAATAATTTGTTTCATTCAATTCTAAAATTGCTGCACTCACTCTTGCTGTGATTCCTCCTGCTCTCCGACCACGTTTTAACCGGGATTTGCATGTCTTCCATTCCGTTGCCCTGAGTACAATCGATATCTCTCGTTCTCCTTTCCCCCGACTCTCAGTCTGAAGAAGGGTCTCGACCCGAAATGTCACCTATTCTTTTTCTCCACAGATGCTACCTGACCTGCTGAGTTACTCCTGCTTTTTGTGTCATTCAACATTACCACATCATTTACCTCCATTTCGTTCTTCATTTTACTTATTTCTATGAATGAAATTAAACTAATGGCAGAAAATCCCACATTCAATACAATTTTCCACTGAGCTGGTATCAAAATCACATCAAAATTTCAATTCATCTTCTCAGCTCTCGTACACAAGCTTAAACATCAAGTTCCTCTTATAAGTATAACTTCATATCCTTCGCATCATAATTTGCCAGTCAAAATAAAATCAAAACACAATCTGAACCCTTTGTCTCCAGATTTTGCTTATTCTACTGTGTTCCTCCAGTAAAATGGAGACTGTACAAGGAAATAGATGCTTCAATCAGTCTGAGAAAGGGCCATGACCTGAAACGTTGCCTATCCGTTCCCTCTACAGATGCTACCTGCTGAGTTACTCCAGCATTTTGTATTTTGCTCAAATTCCTCCCAAGATTGTTTTTTTGCTCCAGATTACATGACAACTTCACACTCCTTTGTTTTGCGATTAAGATACACGCGCTGTGCACAATCAACGGCAAAGGTCTAATTACCATTTACTGTTTGATGTTATCCATTCAAGATGACAAGATATGAGAAAACCGAATGGCTCTTTTAACATCAGATATTTTCCAATTAAGTTTCAAAAATATATAGACACAAAAAGCTGGAGTAACTCAGCGCGTCAGACAGCATCTGTGGAGAAAATAAATAGGTGACGCTTCGGGTCGAGACCTTTCTTCAGATAGTTCGGGATGTAGTTAAGCGCATCAACTTTCAGACTTAACAAATAACAAACCCCACCATAGCAAGAAAATGCCTTCCACCGTGACATTTCCTGCAGAACCCCACGGTAAATATGTAAACAAATGTTAATATATTTTGAGGGAAAAAGTCTGTGCTAAACAAACTGTGTTTGCCTCTGACAATTGGACAAGTGGGAGATTTTAACCGTTACCGCGACCGTCCTTGCCACTGAGGCACATCTATCTACACCTGTACCAACTGGACACCCATCAACCCCGTTGGCAACAGGAGGGTTTTGTGTGTGTATCCCAGGGTGGTCGGTGTTGAATAGCCCTGGTGGGGCGATACGGGACCATAGCTGGCACGGAGCAGAGTGCCACCGTGCCCGGACACTGCAACGTTGCGGATCCGTCCCGGTTTCTGTGTGACAGAGGGATACGGGCGCTGGAGATGTGTGGGGAGGTGGCCGGGGCCAGGCTCGGGAACGCGCGTCGGGGGGAGAAGGGGGGGGGGGGTCGCAGGCTCGGGAGCGCGCTTAGGGATGGGGTCTCGGGGCCCGTCCGGCGGCACAGATTTGAGGGGGAGGCGGACACTGACCGGCCCGACCCCGGGCGGGAGTCCGGCGCGGTCAGCACGGTGTCCGGAGCGGCCCGAAGGGACAGGACTTGCCGCCCCTCCTGTACTATCCCCTCCCCGACCTCCCTCCCTCCCACCGACCATTGCCGGTAACCGCACCGACCCGCCTGTTGGCGACTGCAGCCCGGGCCCCACCGTCAGCGCCGCTCCCTCAGCCCCGGCCGGCTGTCCGCTCCTCTCCTCTCCGGTCCGCTCTCTCTCTCGCGCTCCCGCCGCCGCCGCGCTTCCGTTGGGCACGAGCCGGTGCCCCGCGCATGCGCCACGCGGCCACGGTCGGGAGGGGGGGGGGTAAGGAGCGTGCTGACGCATGCGCCGTGCGGCATCTCTCCGCAGGCCGGGGCCGCAGCGCCACCTGCCGGCACCGGCGGGAAGCGGGTGAAGCAGCGGCGGCATGAAGCGGCGCTCTGCGCCATAACGTCGAGCGGAACCGGCTCTGGCCGTCAGGTAATGGTGCTCATTCGTTTCGGCCGTCACCGCCGTTGGTTTCTGAATAGCTGAGGCAAGGGGGGGAGGTGTATGTGTGTGTGGTGTGCGGGGGTGACGGTGGGGCCTAGTTGCCGGGGCCGCTCGCAGTTACCCCCGTAACCGGCAGGGCCCGGCGCTGTCGTCAGTCACCGGCTGAAGGCCGTGGGGCGGGGCATTGCGGCTGTCACTCACCCGCGACGTGGGCGGGGCAGGTGCAGGGGCGGGCAGTCGCGTGTTGGTGTCGATGACGTCACCCGCTCTCGGGGGCGGGTCTACGGCTGTCAATCACCGCCACTGGAGTGTGAGTCACGTGCCGGGGGCGGGGCCGCATTGCTGGCGCCTGGCTGTCAATCATGCCATAGAAGGCGGGGCTTTTCCTCAGGACTTCAGCAGTGTTATAGGTAACTCCACCATCTCTCCCTCCCCCTCCCCCCATACACCTCCTCCTCTCTTCCCTGTGCCCCACGCACCTCCCCCTCCACCTCCATTACTTCCTCCAGCTTCACAATTCAAAACTCTTCAGTCTTTTTGTCTCACACCTTTGTCATTTCATCTCCGACCTTCGTTCAGCCACCTACCTACAACAAAACCTTCCTCACCTGCATACCTGCCAGGAGTTGTTCTGCCTCTCCTCCCTTCTATCTTTCTTCCCCCCCCCCCACTAATACAATCAGTCTGAAGAAGGGTCCCGACCCAAAACGTCAACTATCCATGTTCTCCAGAGATGCTGCCTGACTCTATGAGTTACCCAGCACTTTATATGTTTTCTTCAGCAGTAAGTGGGTTTATTTATTGTCATAGTATTCACAGTATTAGGGTGGGTCTTGCTTCCAGCTGTCAGAAAACTGGAAACAGTCAACTCCCACATCTGTTGGATAGTGGAACATATAAGAATGTGTTTAAGAAGGAACTGCAGATGCTAGAAAATCAATGGTAGACAAAAATGCTGGAGAAACTCAACGGGTGAGGCAGCATCTATGGAGCGAAGGAATGGTGCCAACTATGCTTGTGCCAACTATTCACAAGCTGTATCGACTCTCTGGCCAAGGGGACAAAAAGTAACGTTTCAATGTTTGTTTCATGATATGAGATTAAGTGGGAATGTGAGCAGAAATGAGGACATAAAGAGGCTTAACGAGGATCTATTTGAGTGACAGAAGGACAAAAAGTGCTGGAGTAACTCAGTGGGTCAGGCAACATCTCTAGAGAACATGGATAGATGACCTTTTGGGCCAGGACCCTTCAAACACACTGATCGTGGCAGATGGAGGAAAATGTTTATCAAGAAGACAGGCACAAAATGGCGGACTAACTCAGCGGGACAGGCAGCATCTCTGGAGAGAAGGAATGGATGACGTTTCAGGACGCGTCTGACGAAGGGTCTCAAGCCGAAATGTCACACATTCCTTCTATCCAGAGATGCTGCCTGTCCCGCTGAGATACTCCAGCATTTTGTGTCTATCTTCGGTGTAAACCAGCCTCTGCAGTTTCTTCCTACACGTGAGGTTTATCCACCTCAGTAGAAAGAAACATAGATACTGAGTATTTTTGAAATGTTGACATTGAATCCATGTCTCAGGAATTTATCATCCAATATCAAATTGTACGATCAGATTACATGTTGAGTATTGTGTTAATTTGACATCTAGACATGTTAGGCATTGGAGGTCATCCATGCAGAAGCAAAGAGATGATCGCAGATGGAAGGCCTGGGAACGTTTGAATCTTTTCAGCCATGGCAGGAATCAAACCAGAGATAATCTGAAAGATTATTGTAAAAGAATAGCTGGTTAGAATATGAAGTAAAATGCAGCATAAAGAAAATGATGTCACTTCAAATTAACAGGTATATTCTTAACTAGTATCACATAATTAAATGACCAAATGATTGAAAGATACAGCATAGAAACAGGCCCTTCAGCCCATCGAGTCCACACCGAATATCAATCACCCGTTCACACTAGTTCCATGTTATCCCACTTTCGCATCCACTCTCTATACACTGGGGGCAATTTACAGAGGGCCAATTAACCTACAAACCAAACAATTTTGGGATGTGGGAGGAAACCGGAGAACCTGGAGCACCCAGTCACAGGGAGAACGTGCAAACTGCACAAAGACAGCACCCAAGGTCAGGATCAAACTGGGTCTCTGGAGATAGACACAAAATGCAGGAGTAACTCAGTGGGACAGTTGCATCTCTGGGGAGATGAAATGGGACGTTTTAGGTTGAGCTTCTCTGGAGCTGTGAGGCAGCAGCTCTACCCACTGCACAACTGAACAGTGCAATAGGACATTAGAACCTTATCAGATAGATGAGCGACAATGACTGTATGGGTTTGTGTTCATATAGTGATGGTGATCTCTTATGTAGACAAAAATGCTGGAGAAACTCAGCGGGTGAGGCAGCATCTATGGAGCGAAGGAATAGGTGACATTACGGGTCTCGACCCGAAATGTCAGCTATTCCTTCGCTCCATAGATGCTGCCTCACCCGCTGAGTTTCTCCAGCATTTTCGTCTACCTTCGATTTTTCCAGCATCTACAGTTCTTTCTTAAACAGTGATCTCTTATGTAATCTGCCTGCCATCTCTGATATAAAATTACCTATGTGTGCCTGCAATAAATATGGACAAGAATGTAAAGTGCTTTTGTTGCTTTTCAGGAGCAGCATGAATTCGGTGATCCTAAGCTACCATGACAGCTTGATACGGCACTCAGACATGCTGCTGCTCAACCCACCCAACTGGCTGAATGACCACATCATTGGCTTTGCCTTTGAGTACTTTGCCACCGAGCAGTACAAGGAGCTGCTGGGCAAGGTGTGCTTCATCAGCCCTGAGGTGACCCAGTTTATCAAGTGTACGACCAGTCAGGAGGAGCTGGCCATCTTCCTGGAGCCGCTCGCCCTGAACCAGAAGAGCTTGGTCTTCCTGGCAGTCAACGATAACTCCGTGCAGGCGGCTGGCGGGTCTCACTGGAGCCTGCTCCACTACAGCAGGGACAAGGACTGTTTCAGCCACTTTGATTCCTGCAGCAGCATGAACGAAAGCCATGCCCGTCAGATTGCCAGGAAACTGCAGCACTTCTTGGGAACCAAATCTGAAGTGCCTTTCTTAGAAGAGCTGGCGCCAGTCCAGAAAAACAGCTATGATTGTGGGATGTACGTTATCTGTAACACAGAGGTTCTTTGTGAGCAGTACCTCAGGGGTGAGCAGAGGCCACTGATGATGGTCATCACACCATCTTACATCACCCAGAAGAGAGTTAGCTGGAAAAAGCTGATTGAGCGGTTGTCGAAGGAATAACTACTTCTTGCCAAAATGTCTACCTTGTTTTGTGGATGAGTCAGCTATATTTTTGTTTACAGTCGTCGTTACCTTTACAGAGTTGGGGAATGCTTCAATATAAAAAGGCTGTGGATTTTTGAATGTTGTGAAAGTTGCCCCTTTTAAGATGGCTGAGGAATCTTGTTCCTCCACATCCCCCAACTCTTAGCAAAGTAAGTTTCCAGTTGGCTACCTTCCTTGTAATATTGAGAGTGCACTATATTACAGGTATACAACGACTCTGTCATGTAATCTGACCTTGCACAAAACTATTTCACCAAAAATTACACCGCTATTGGTCCACGGGGGAGAAAGAGTAATAGAACTGATGGTAACATGCCATTGCTGTACCTGTTAACCAACTGTGCCATTATTTATCCACGTGTGATAGTGCTCCACAACACCTCATTCACCCGTGGCTGAATTATGTGCAAATGACATTTAATCTGATATTTCCTTGAGGTTTCTTTGTTTTATCTTGAATCTGAAAATTCTATGTGTCGATGCAGCATCAAAAACAGAATCACAAGGGACTTGCATTGCAGTACCCTTGTTTTTGAGATTATATCCTCAAGATTTACCTCGGGCTTTCTATCATTCAATCCCCCTGATATCCAACAATCCACAGGCTTTCGAAACATGGAACTTGTTGTCATTTGATAGTTTTATGATTTAGCATCTTCTCTGTGTTGGTTCTTCCTATTTTTCAGTCATGACAGGGGTTGGTTCATTATGGTTGAGTTGTCATTTTAACTATTTGTTACATTAGGGTGGGGGAATTGGAATTAAAAATATCATATTCACAAAATACATTTTAAACCAGCAACCTGTTATTTTCAGAGAATGTTTTGTGCTGTGCTTCATTATATTACAGTAAAACACAAAGTGCTGGAGCAACTCAGCAGGTCAGGCAGCATCTCTGGAGGACATGGATAGGCAACATTTGAGTCAGGACCCTTCTTATGACCGGCGATCTCCCTTCCTCAGCTTCCAACCTTATATAGTTCCGCAATCCTGTATTAACCGTTTCATCTCCTTCCAAAAAAGATATTGAGTGTGAAGAATGGTTCCACCCAAACATCAGCAATCCATGTCCTCCAGAGATGATGCCTGACCACTGAGATCCAACACCACTTTGTGTTTTACTGAAGATTCAAGCATCTGCATGAATGTGACTGAATTACATTCATAGCTACTGTTTATACGCATGTTCTGATCGATTCTCTTCAATTGTCACAATCATGCTTTGGAATCTCTGAAACTGCAGAGTCTTGGAGTCAAACCGCGCAAACCAGGCCCTTCAGCATAGCATGCCCATTTTGACAATCAACTACCCATCTACACAATCCTATTTACCAGCAGGATGTGTAGGAAAGAACTGCAGATGCTGGTTAAAATCAAAGGTAGACACAAAATGCTGGAGTAACTCAGCGGGACAGGCAGCATCTCTGGAGAGAAGGAATGGGTGACGTTTCGGGTCGAGACCCTTCTTCAGACTTGACCCGAAACGTCACCCATTCCTTCTCTCCAGAGATGCTGCCTGTCCTGCTGAGTTACTCCAGCATTTTGTGTCCAGCTTCGATTTAAACCAGCATCTGCAGTTCCTTCCTCTACCCTATTTTTCTAAAGCGCTCCATACCTGGTGAATCTTCTCGGCTCCCTCTCCATATCCACCCTATCATCCTCAAACTGCACACAGCACTCTGTGTGATTTCCCGTTTGCAATTTTCCTCCCCTCCTTGCCTGAAGTTATTAACTCTTGCTGCATCTGGAGATATTTGTTACTTTGACTCCAGACATCACACTCATTCATAGATCAACACCCCACAACCTGGTTGTGTTTCTCACCGATATTCGTGAAAAGGGTCAGTTCACAGGGTCACAAACATCAGCCCTGGTTGACCACATCCTCTCCACTGAAGCTAACTTTTGTGCGCCTTCTAACGTGCTGGCTCAGATCAGCTCGCTCAGCACAGACAGAATTGAATCTGAAAACTTATGTGCTCATTGGCTGAGCTTTTCAGAGGTTCATAGTTCTCGGAGCAGAATTTGGCTATTCGCCCATCAAGTCTACTCCGCCATTCAATCATGGCTGATCAGTCTTTCCCTCTCAACCCCATTTTTTTGCCTTCTCCCCATAACCCCTGACACCTGTACTAATCAAGAATCTGTCAATCTCCGCCTTAGAAATATCCATTGACTTGGCCTCCACAGATTCACCACCCTCTGACTAAAGAAATACCTCCTTTCTAAAGGTATGTCCTTTTTGGCCTCTGGTCCTACACTCTCCCACTGGTGGAAGCTGATTGGCAACAGAATATCGACCCAAGCACTTAGCCTGACCTGTATTGAAAGAATAGTCTTCCTTTGGGAAGAAGCATCAGTCTGTTTTGGAGTTGTAGCCACATTCAGTAATTAAATGATGCTGATATATGGTGTTTAGTGGGGATCCAAGGAAGAACCTTTTCACCCAAGTGCGGTTGGAATTTGAAATGCATTGACTGCAAAGGTGGGGGCAGAGACAATTAGGATTGCAAGTTCTATATGTTGTGTAGAAATCTCGCATTGTGATCAGATGCATGTCCAGAGGTGAGAGCAGACTGTATGAAGAGGCTGCCCACAAAACCCAGCTGAGAGCTGGGAGTTCCCCATGCTTTAGCTCACACAATGTTTCAAAGACCTCATCACTTTACAAAGCAGGAGAACGCACCACTTAAATGCAAAATAAAATTATATCCTAGCTCAATCAGTAAATTCACAGTTCAAGATTCAGGTTCCAGTTCAGACACTTGAGCCCATAATCCAGTTGAGAGCAGCACCGATGGAGGAGTCCAAGGTGGAAAATACCCTCTTCCAATCCTCCGCTGAAATAAATTAATCAGTAAGATAGACACAAATGCTGGAGTAATTCAGCAGGACAGGCAACATCTCTGGAGAGAAGGAATGGGTGACGTTTCGTGTCGAGACCCTTCTTCACACTGCTTCAGACTTCAGTCTGCTAGTCTGAAGAAGGGTCTCGACCCAAAACATCACCTATTCCTTCTCTCCAGAGATGCTGCCTGCCCCACTGAGTTACTCCAGCATTTTATGTCTGTCTTTGGTTTAAACCAGCATCTGCAGTTCCTTCCTACACACAAATGTCTCGGTATATCTGTTCAAAGGTGTTCATTCAACAGCCCTTCTTCAAACGTTATGCAGATTACTTGGCCAATCGTCTTAACATTGATTCTGTGACTTTGCTGTTTATTTACAGTGCCCTCCATAATGTTTGGGACAAAGACCCATATTTATTTATTTGCCTCTGTACTCCACAATTTGAGATTTGTAATAGAAAAAAATCACATTGTCTCAAACATTATGGAGGGCACTGTATGTGACTCCATTGCTTCACCTATTTGAATGTTGACCGCAAATTTAATAAAAGTTTGTTCAGTGGTCAGATAATTTTTTTATAGCTTATGGAAGCAAGAGCCATACACCAACATCTCCAAGATCTCAAGTGCCTGAACTAAGTTTGGAGATTGCATGTCCTAGAGTTTTAAACTTATTTCTTTTTGGGTCTCTTCAGAATTCCAAGGATGGAGTTTAAATGTCATCTGGAACATATAAAAAGTTTGGAAGTTCAAATAACCCATATATTTGTAATGTTCTTGTAAGACATCTATCCATTTTTTGGGGGGGGCTTCTAAGCTACTTGTTCCCAAGTTGCTGCCTCTCTCTGATGGCACAGATACTGACCACCCTCTGGTACAGTCTGAAGAAGGGTCTCGACCTGAAACGTCGCCTATTTCCTTTGCTCCGTAGATGCTGCCCCACCCGCTGAGTTTCTCCAGCATTTTTGTCTACCCTCTGGTACATTTGTGTTTGTCTTCCTTTAAACAACGCAATCTAGAGAGGTTTGCCATCTTTGTATTCAATGCAGTGGATATAAGTGAATTATTTCCGGTCCAAGAGAAAGGCAAGATTTGAAAAGTAGTCATAGTTGCAATATGCGACAAGTGACAATAAAATATATTCAACGTGCCAGTAATAAACCTAAACTAACATCCAAACATGCACCTTCCGTTCACCTTTATCCTCTGGGTGCTGATTGACTTTGGCTCCCAGGTAAGTAGTGCCTTAATTTTAAAATACTTAACCTTGTTTATTAATAAACTATGATCTTTCTGATCCCTGCAACTCTCAGAATCAGTTTTGATCCACTTCTCACCTCTATAATTACTCCAGCTTTAGAGACAGGGCGCTGGCTGGCAACACTCGATCCTCCGGAGTGAACTTCCTGAACTTCCCCTACTTTCTGTCCCATTAAATTCCCCCGACCCCACCTAATATTGACATGTGTCAACAGACGGTTGCAGGAACAATGGGGCTTTGTGAGTGCAGAATAAGTCCACCTTTTAGCTGGAGGCAGCAGATGGCAGCCAAGAGCAGAAAGTTGCAGATGAAAGGTTTGCTGCCCGTAGTATTTTCCTCACAGATCCGTAAGACGGAGCTCTCGCCTTTATATTCTTCAAAATGTCCGATTTCCAATCTCCCGAGTTCTCACTTCGGCCTTGACCTTAAACCAACGCATTATGATTTAGACACAAGGATCTGCAGATGCTGATTTACAAAAAAAACACAAACAAGCGTGGAGTAACC